>CM031242.1:191924095-192524095 GCA_018340775.1 Taxus wallichiana var. yunnanensis
GTTATCCTTTTCTAATTGATGAAGGACACTAGAGATACTCTCTCCGAGGGGTGTAAATTGATGTTTGAATTTACATGGAGTAGCTTCATCACTAGGTTTCATGATTCGATTTTTTTGTGTTTCTCACTATGTTTGGAAGCCACGTGAGCCATCTATTTTGAAATCTTTTCAATTCTTTCCAATATCTCATCGTTAGATGTCTTATGTGAACCTACTATTTTGTAGAGGTAAAGAGTTAATGTGAAGATGAGGTTTGTGGGTTGAATTGGGTTTGTATTAAAAATTGTATTACACTTAAATGTTGAAAAAGTGAATGTCAAAATATAATACATGGAAGTTAATATTGATTTTTCTTAAACGTTGATAAATTTAATGTCAAATTATAAGGTTTGGATATAAATTGATGTTGAAAATGATGGTCCTTAAACTTGATAAAGTGAATGTCAACATATAAGACACAAAGATTCAAAAGATAACTCTTAACCTTTGACAAAATTAATGTCAAAAATATAAGATGTGGTAATCAATTTAAGATGATAAGGGAATGATTTGTCCTAAACTTTAGACAAAATTAATGTCAAAGTAGAAATCTTATGAATGAAAGGATTTATAATGATTGACAAAGTGAATGTCAAAGTAGATGATGATAGATAATAATGTTGACAAAGTGAATGTAAATGTACGAAATGTGGTGAAAGAGAATGATTAACTTATACTTTGACAAACTAAATGTCATAATATAAGAGATATGGAAAGATTTATTAGATTTTAACAAAGTGAAAATTAAAAAAGAGGTTTGGAGATGAAAAGAAAATACTCAAATTTAAACAAAGTTAATTTTAAAATAGGATACATAGAAATGAAAATGGAAGTGCTGAAATGTCAACAAAGTGAATGTTGAAATAAGAGACAGAGAAATAGAATTATAGATTTGGTGAATGAATTACAAGCGTTCTTAATCCTTGATAAAGTGAATATCAAAGGACAAGACTTGGATTGAAATGGAGATATGTTGAAGTTAGAATGTGGGTACCAAAACATAAGACTTAGAATCAATTTTGAATCGAATAATTCACTTAAAATTTGGAAATGGAATCTAAAGATTAATACTAAAGCATGATAAATAATTTTGAAATGGATATCCAAAAGAAAATGGAATGTTTGAGAATATATGATGATGATAAATAACATTTTAGAACACAAAATTAATGACACGTAACTTGGATGAAATAAAATTTGATAGGAAGAACTCTACACTTATTTTGGCTTATTCAATTGGGGATTCTTATTAATTGTTGATGTCCCTAAGTACCAAGTATTATCCAAATGAGAACTCAGTAACTATAAATATTCATTGGCTTTACTTTACCCCCTTGATTAGATAAGTGTAATTTTACTCAACTTAAAGAATCAAACTAGGGTTGTCACTAAAGATGACCTTGGCTCTATCTAATATAGGTATACTAGTCGGGTAGGTATGGGCACTCGTTTTGTTTTCTAGTTCCCTCAATGTGCCAATTATATTAGGATACCTATGGTACTCTTAACAATGAGTTTTTGGCCCCTCGTCATGCACTTCCCACGCTTATAAAGGATCGGGAAAAAACCCATTTGTAAAAAAATTAATTGAAAGTATTTTATAAAGTTTAATAAAAGGTGTGAGAAGGTTTGATTGATTTCATGAGAAAGAAAACCTACAGTTAGTAGTTTTATTGAAATACAATCTTCATAAATATGGTCTTGCAAACAAAAGGTTGGAAGTATTCCCGAGGTGAAATCAATATACAAAACACAATGGTAAACCCACGTTTCTGATTTTAAATATCACCCAAAATGGTACAAGAAGAAGAGAATACATGGGAGTTTGTCAATATTATATTAAATAAAATTTAAAATTGAGTTATCCACCTAAAGTAGTTAAATGTGAAAACCTACAAGAAAATGATTTAAAATACTATAAACGTAATTTTTCATGCCGCAAATGAAATAAAACTCGTAAAAAGATAAATAAAGCATGATAACAGATGCACTTTGGGATGTGTTAGCGTAGGAATACCATGGTAGCACATGAAGGATCATGTAAGTACATGAACTTGGGCGTAAGTGGATGAAACTATTTTTTTGTGACACTAGTGCGTGAAGGTAAAAACTCAATGTAATGCTATCATGTAGATGAATATGCTAGCATGTGCGGGGCAAAAAAGATTAAAAAACTAGTTATATGGAGGTTCATGAACTCCTACACGCACGCATGCACTATAAAACTAGTGCATGCAATGATATACTAACACATATCATGTGTGATGTTAATCTGTTTATCCTATAGATGGGAATATTTGATGAAATACGAGACATATAAACCTAGTTTTTTCTTATTTCTCCTTTTCTGCTGCACCTAAAATCTTGGAACTTGAATAATGAGGTTTAAAAACACCAAGAAAATAATGAAATAATCATATTAGAAAAATGTGATCTAAAAACTATAAAATAAGTGTGGGACTCCCACTAGGCATGCTAGAATGTATACCATGGTAAATTCAATAAAGAGGAAAATAAAACACAAATAAATGAACAAAAAACCTTGCTTCACAAGTCCCAAAGTAACCTTGGATTGGATTGGAGTTAAGTGACATTCTTTGTAGGATCCATTTGAGTTACAAAATATGGTTGATTTGTGGATGCTCTAAGTATTCTCGAATGAAATTATATCTAATCCACAAGCATGTAGATATGATTTTAATGTGATTTGGGAACCATAACAATATTGGAACTCATTTTTGAATTACTAAGAGATTACACAAAATGGAAACATGAACTCTCAACCTTTGGTGGATTTAATCTTAAGATAAGTTGTGATTGATTTGATTTGTAGATATCTAAACGTGACTGATATTGTTTAGTTAACTTTTTAAATTGATTGGAGAGTTATATTTTTTTTTCTTGATTTACAAGAGTGAGTCAAGGTTGATTTGGAAAGGGTTGCACATGCTTTTTATTTTAAAATTCAATATCTTCTATTTATTCACCCAAAAGGTATTGTGAATAGTTATCTTCTAGAAGAATTTGGGTTGAATTTTATTTTTCATGAGTTGAAAGACAACTCAAGTTAACTAAACTGCTGATTTGAGTCAATTTAGAAACATATGTTTAATCAAAATAAATATTTTTAGTTCTATTCAAGACTTCAATTAACTTGGATTTGGTTGTTGGATAGGATTTGATGATTATTTAATTTATTTAAATGTGGATGTGGAAATGTGGATTTATTTATTCATTTTTGATATTAAATTATCTAATAAAATTAGCTAACGGGATGATAAGGGTATAAATATAATTAATTAAATTAATTATATGTAGGAACAAGGGGTGTAATGATATTTTTAACAATTACAATGCATATTGGTAATTTGGGGGCATCTACATAAAACTTATGTGTATTTCAATGTACTTTCTTTGTTAGCGCCGTACTATGTTATGAGAGATTTGGATGGTACTTGTCCAAAATAACCCCAAGGCTCTTTTGATGAGTTCAATTTTTTTTTGGACTTTGGTAGAATTTTTAAAAATGGATGTAGAACATTGGAATTTAGTATTCTCTAGATTGAAGGAGCTTAGTGTTCCACGGGTTCTCCTAATTATGGAATGAATAAGTTTGAGTTTGAGACTTTGACATATTTTGATATGGTTTTTACCTTTGTCGCATGAGAAAGAGATTACTACGTAGACTTGGAGAAATTTGGTGATCCGTGGTGTTGATTAAAATATTTTTCAGTAATGGTGAAGTCTTCCAAGTAAAATCCATGATATGCAAAGGAAATTTTTGAAGGACATCATGAAAATGAAATGAAGGATTAGAAATCAACTAAGTCTTGAAAGTAGTGAAAACTTCCCACTTTTCAACAAATTTTCCCAACATAGTATTGTGTGAATTTTTAAGTCTCAAGCAAGATAGAGAAATTAGGTAGAAGGAAAATCCTTAGTGGCTTGAAGCATCAATGTGAAGTCAAAGTGCACAAATATTATAATTTTGCAGCGGTTCAGGATGAAAGGTTTCATGGATGGTTAGAAATTAGTGTCTCGTGGATTTCTAAATCTAGAGAGACATGTAAAATTATATGGAAGCTATGGAGAATTCAAAATATTTCACAAGTATTTAGGAATTTTCATATTCCAAATAACTAGGGATATCCCGAAAAGCAAAGGAAAAACATAGGAGGCCACGAGTCAAATGAGTAATGGTTTAATGACCATAACTTTTATTGAAAATCTCCATGTTTGATGAAAATGGTGGCATTAGAAAGGTATCTCCAGGGGCTTTTTTAATCAAGAAACTCATAATTTAATTGATATTCAAGGTTGTATAATAAAAACATGGGTTAGTATTGGATTCTAGTAGTCAACCCTACACAATCTCATGCACACCGTAAATTCACCTAGACAGATGCCTAGGAACTCATCGAAGTGCACACAACATACTAAATTCCTTTGTGTGAACTTATCAAGATGTTATCCATTACAACATACATGATGATAATAATAGAGAATGATAGAGAAACCACATATAATATGCAAACTATTCAACATAAACAATAATCAATAATACTTTAATTCCCATTATACCACATTTAGATCTACTAATCCTTGTAATCTAGACACATTTTTCCATAAAAAAATTCCATTGCATAACCTACTTACTGATTATCTCCATGACTCAATTACATTCATGGTTTCATATAGAATCACACATATATTAGCACACCTAACATCTTTCACTTATCATCTATCACAAGCACTCACATACATAAGACCCTATATTAGATGGAGTGTAACTTATACTTATACACAATGGGGAATTTTCATTCACTACTTACATGAATTTTTCCTAATAATAGACATCCTAATAATAGTTTTCAATCCTTTTAAAAAAATTCCTTACTCTAGATCAATATATAAATAGCCTAGCCTCTTTCATGATTTATTCCTATAAATAGATGCATCATATGCATGTGCTTTACCTTTCTTGCATGTGTTTTTCCTATTTCTAGATATTGCTTTCATGATACATCATCTTCTATTTTTCCTATTTGTAGCCTCTAGTGAAAAATTGGATAACTCCTAAAATCCTTTGTATATGTGCGGACCTTTACATGGTGACCTTCTTCTTCCTCATGCAAACCTCCACATGTTGTCCTATCTTTATTATCTACTCTTATATACATGCTTCCATGAATTCTAGCTATCCTTATTTATTTATTTTTATTACCTATGTGTTCCCTCATGCACGTGGCATTTATCCTCCATGTATAGCTAATATATCAATTTATGCTCCCAAAAATTACCCCATGCTAAGGGTATTGTCTATCCTCGGCAATATTATGAGCAGATAATGACCCCGGACTTGAAAGAATGAATGAAATTTCAAGATTAAAAAAATGTAGGGAAACTAACCCATTGAATTAAAGAATGTGTTCACATGTACTCAAAGTCCTTAGGCCTTAGGTGGAGGTTGATTAAGAAAATATTGAATAAATATATTCCTAATTCGATTGCAATGTAGTATTAAATGCTTAAGTAATTAAGTACAAAATGACCCAATCAAATTAAGGTAGTAAATATGAAACCCTAGTTGTAAAGAGGAGATAACAAAACTTATCCGATTCACAATTAATCCTATCTTGTACCAAAATGAGGAACTAATGAACAATAGGGGGAATTTTCATACAGAGCCTCGAAAAAATATGTAGCCAGAAGATTTTCCTAGACTCAGGCACCTAAAATGGGTCATAGGTGCCGGTGGGTGCCATAAACGTGCTTTGGGGGAACATTGCTGCTCAAAACCTTAGGAAACCTCCTTTGCATGGTCACAAGATGTTCACCATCCTTTTATTTTTGTCACTAGTATGTCGTAAAATAATCATCGATGTCATAGGTAACCTTTAATAAATAAATGACCTCTAAAACCCTCAAAAGAGCATCAAATGTCAAAAAATAAAATAATTCAAATGAGGGGTTAGAATGTCCTTAGTAGTCAACTGAGTGTTCTTATGACTGAGTGCTACACTGTATTTCAGACCCAATGTAGTTCTATGTGTGTATGTGAAGAAATCATCCCATAGGTGGCTCTTGTGTGTATCACGCTTAATAGCATGAAATAACTAGATGTAGAAGATGTAAGTAAATGTGTGCATGGAATAAAATTAACTTTCACTCCTATGAAGAATAATATAGTCTATTTCCCTTGAATGGATGCTTGAATTCTCTTAAATAGCCTTTGGATGAAACCTTAGGTGGTGATATCTAATGCTTAGTGCTTGGTCCTATGTAATGGTCACATATCTTTATATTTATATGATTCCCTTAATTAAAATTTTTAATTAAAAACTAATAGGCCTACCCATAAGAAAATAAGATGCCCAAAAGGAGTGAGTAAGATAAAAAGAGATTGAGGTCCCCTAGTGGGAATGAGGGTGCCAGGTGCTAGTGTCCCGGCTGGGATTTGGTGTCAAGATTTAGGAAAGATAAATCAAGTAAAGTATCGACCGAGTTGTAGGGTGTATAACACAAGAAAAAATACATGCAACATAGAAAAAAGGAAAAAGATAGCTTTCAATTACTTTTTTATCACTTAGGAATCATATGAATGTCGGTATGTGACTAGGATCTAGAAATGTACCCAAGTGCATGATTTAGTGTCTACATTTTCCCCACTTTAGTTTTTTAAGTGAATACTCAATAATATAAATTATATAAGATATGTGTACTTGATAACCATGTATATCGATGGAAAATGTGTGTTGAATGAGGTCGAAAAAGTGTGGAAGCTAAGCTATGAAAGAGTAAGTGACCCCAATGGTAAAAAGCATAATGAGTTACACCATGTTGTGTTTGAACCTATTGTCATTATCTCTTGATTAAGATTTTTTTATTGTTGCGTATTAAGGATAGACCTAAAAAAAAGAGTGAAAGAGTAGTGAAAGTCATGTATATGTGAAAATTTTAATCTAAGTATGTAAAAATGTAATAAGGAACATGTGCACTTGATCCATGACAATTGAAAGTGATATAGAGTGTCCTGAAAATGATGTAGAAGAAAGAATTTTTTGGGCGATCTCACAACCAGTGTGAGTTTTTAGTGATCTCATGGCATGGAAGAAAAAGTGTTGGGGAGAAAGGTCTAGTGTTATTCTCCATCCCTGACTGCTTCCTGAAATTTAGACACCACTGTAGATGGTGTGATCTTGCTTTATTCTATTTCGATCCATTTCGATCAAGTTTGATCTAATATAAATAGAAAAATGAGAAAACATGTATGTTTATTGTTGGAGGAGTCTTCTTGTTTTGTTTAAATCACTTTGTAAATTACATGGATCTAAGAAAAATTATGCAACTTCCCTAGTCATAGCCACCCCAGAAGGGTTAGGGGCATCCAGAACTCATGGTTGTATCTCAGGTGCTTGTGTTTGTGTTGTGTTCATGACCTAAGTCAAATTCTAGGCCATTTTTGTGTTGTAAATGTGTTTTGTTCATGTGCTAAAATGTGTTGTGATATATATTTTTACTATTATATGGGGTGATTGAATAATCCAATGTATGCCCCCTCGTATGGAGTGCATGTGATGTCACTAGGAGGATGTGACCTAAAGGAGAGGACTAAACGCTGATTTGAAACTATAGCCCTATAGGAGGGAGTGAATATGCTTGGTAAAAACCAAGGCACATGTAAATAAAGTGGTTGGAAACATGTGTTAGTGAAATCAAGACAAATACGCATATAGAAGACAAAGTGTAATTTAGCAAGTAAGAAGACAATATAGATTGTGAAAAGTGGTTTTCAAACATGGGACATCGCTCATAATGTCGTAAGACAATCAGGGCTGAAGTGGAAAAAATCATACAGTGTGCACACAAGACAAAGGGAAAATCCCACAAACAATGACAAACAATGGAAACAATGACAAATAGTAACAAGCAAAGTAACAAATAACCATGGTGGAAAATAGTTCCTGTAAAGAAAATGTTGCACATGAAGCACCCGTTAGCATGTTAGAAAGATAAAAAGTATGTCAAATCATGTATGGTCCGATATAGAGTAGTGTGCTATGAAGAATATGAAGTAGTATAAAAATTAAACAATAACACCTATAGTGTGTACAAAAGTATATGCCCTCGGGAGCTATTATGGGACTAGTAAGAGGTACAATTCCAAGCATCCATACAACATGTAAAGATCTATAGAATTTTGGCATTCAAAACTAGAGAGAAAGTGAATGTGTATGTGTATATATAGAAAGATAATGACATACAAAATATATGTCTAGCATGGAAACAAAGTTTACATGTAACTAGTAAATGCAAGAAAGACTAAATGTGACTAAGATATGCAATATGATGTAGAAGTGTGAGATCGAATGGAATGAAGTGTGATTGTGATAAGATCATTGTACCCACCGAGTGGATGTGTATGAGCATGCATGTGATGAGGTTCATTTATATATGCCCCCTCGATAGTAAAGAATGAACAGAGAGAAAGAGTTGGTCATCGGGAAATGGTATTAATGTGTGCGCTAGAAAAATATGATTGATAAAGTATATAACATATAGAATGTGTGAGAGAGTGAGTGTGGTAAGGTCCATTTGAGATGTAGACCCTTAGTAATCGAGGATGGATAGTGGAACTAGAGTGTTTCATATGGTAATGATTTTTGTCTTATACGTAGTATCTCTTAAGATTCATAACATTGATTGGGTTCTTCAATGGCTTACCCAAAAGAGTGGTGAGGGGATAAACACCACCACCAAGCTTATTCGTGACAATATAAGGAACAAGCCATTTGGGCTTGAATTTTCCTTTGAAAGGATCATCAACATTCCTATTTTTTTGTTTAACTAAAATGATTCAATAAATTTGAATATTTTATTAAAATCTGAATACCAAGATCTACTATAATGATATACAATGAAATATAAGTACTATTGGTATCCAAATTTGTTCTCCGTTTCAAGCTAAGCAGCAACACAGATTGGAAATGGATCTTAGAGATAGATAGATCATAGTGTGTGTTGTTTTGTAGTTGGGGATGAAAACTAACTAGCCCTTTGTCACTCGATTTTTGGAGAGATGGATAGCACCTTTAAGAGGATTTGAACTTTCCTCACTACTTTAGGTCGTGCCTCTTCGACTAGGGTAAGAGGACCCATAGTGTAACCTTTGTTTGATGAAGGATATGGAGATATCCTTCTTTTGGACAAATTTAATGAAGAAATCCTTGGGAAAATACGGTCAATACTCCATAATTTTAATCTTAAGAGTTGTCACCTCTAAAAGATGGAGATACTTTCAACACAAGGCTAAGGTTATTGAAGACATTAAGAAATCCTAATTTTTCTATATATTTTAGTAAGTTGATTTTGTTCCTTTGTTGATACACAGGGGTGGATTCATGGTTTTTGAAATAATTTTTTTGGGAGATGAAGCAAGACAAAGTTTATTATACCAGATATTGTTAAGATAAAATACTTAGCATAACTCACACATAGAGTCCACATGGAAAAATAGGATGGGATTGAAGGCACAAAGGAATAGGAAGGCGTCGCATGCGGTGGTGCAAAGACAAACTTTCGGGACTTAGCTGATTTTGTAGATCATCTATTTTCAGAGGTTGGTGTGTGGAACACACAAAGCAATGCTGAGACTTGCACACCATGCTTTGTCTAGATTTTAAGGATCATATCAAAGAACTCTTACATGGAAGTAATCCAAGAATAGATTCATCACTCTAGTTAACTGGAAGTGATCTATAGATAGCATACTTGCATGTATGGCTATAATTGTAAATGACGCGTGGCTATTATTAGTGTGCAACCTATTTTTGGCATAGTTAGTGGTGAAGGGCAAGTTCCCCACCCTATATATTAGATGAATCACCTAGTTGATAGACAGTGGTGTAAAAGGGCTAGAGATTCATGAAGTGCATGAGACTGGATAATTGTAACAGATCCATGCACACATGACTATTATTGTATCTAGCTTTTGTTTCATTGTCATGTTTAAAATATGAAGAATATTATCCGAACCAAAGTTTCCTCTATGTGTTATCATTACATACTATTGATTTATTGATGATTTATATGTAAATCCATGATTTTATAGATCTATTTCCTACTACAACAACCCTAAAGAGGACTGATACCTTGGTGCACTTCAGTGAGCATTTAACCTATGCTGAGTGATGTGCCAATGTGACTAGGTGTTATCTGAGAATTCTAGGCTGCATCATTGGTTCCAATGTCGGGACCTCTTTTTCAGTTGTTTTCAGAATGGTTTGCGATGAAGACATACCGGCTAACTTTGGCGAGCATTGAAGAGTGGATTCATGATCTGGAGGAAGAATACGAACAAATTTCTAGCACTGGATCTAGATTTAATGCACGCACTTGGGTAGAGAAGAATTTGTATGATAGTTTATACGAAAGCTTCTTTGTTATCTTTCCCATAGAATTATACGAGTGGTTGAATGCATATGCATCTAAGTAGAATTAGATGTATCACACACTTGTTTGGACACAGGAGGAATTTCAAACACTATATGATGCTGACTTGATCTAGAATCACATGGTAGATACCTAGTTTCACAGTGTTCTAAATAGCTATATTCTGTAGTATTCAATTTCGACTTCTTCATGCCCGGAGGTAGCTGAGTTCCAGCTCCTATGGTATCCTAGAGGGACGTATTTTGCTGAAATCAAAATACCGATGGTAACATTGAACTTACAAGATAAACCCATGGCAAACTAAAAATCTCCGAGCATGGGGGCAAGAAGAAAATTGGTGAAAGATGGAAAACCTAGTAGTAACATGGCAGAGGGATAAGAGGTGTTGTGGAGACAGATGGCTCATGAAGGATTTGAGGATCATGGGGATGAAGAAGAGCTAGAGCATTAGAAACTCCCCCATCTAGGAAAGCGTGACAGAGAACCCTCTTCCACCTCACATGGAAGTGCTCCAAGATATGACCCGGACCGCAGTGCACATCTAAGGCAACTCCGCCGACCTAGCCCTTGTGCTTGGCTCTCTAGTATCTACTACAACAGGTAAACAAAGTTTTCATTTAGAAAGTGAAAGAGAAGAAACAAGTTAGACAACAAGTACATCAATGGCAGCACAGATAGCTTCATTATTCTTTGGGGGTACATTTTCAGGCTCATCATCTACACAAAATATGAGCACACCGAGTGTGGGATTCACCTCTAGAACTGGGACTACTTCACAGACTATAGGGGTCCAATATAGTACCATTGTCAGGACACATGGGAGTGCATCTACGGGCCCTATTCCAAGTCTTGGAGGAGGATCGGGAGGTATGGGCAGTTCTAGTTCTAGTGGTTTGGGTAGTTGTGAAGGTAGAGGAAACCAAGGAGGTTCAAGGTCGGTGGTCAAGGCCTGTAGCAACCCCATAAAATTTATATGGAGATTTATATTCATCTCCCAGAGTAAAAAGGTATCGAAGATGCTACTAAACACATTCATATGTGTGAAACATTGTGGCGCGTGAAAGGTATCACGGCTTTTAAGTGCAAGGCGAGTCAATTTTCTACTACGTTACAGGCGTGTGCACACTGATATAGGAAGTTTGATCCCAATCAAACTTGTATTGATTATGTAACATTAAAAGATGCTTTCTTAAAAGAATTCCATATCCCATAGTTTGAGTAGAAGAGTATAAGTACACTTAAGGATATAAAGCAAGGCACTACTAAAAGTGTACATGAGTATGATGCCTATTTTAAAACACTTCTATCCAAAATCTGCTATGATATTCATGCAAGTCAGCATGCACAATGGTTTTTTGGGGGATTGATTACTCCATTTCGAAGAGCACTTTGTGACATAAAACTTATACTAACCCGCATTTAAGCATTAGAAGCAGCCCTATGTGCTTTGAGGCAATGGGAGTATTTACACTGGAGTTAGTCCATTCTTGGAGGCTTAGATAACAGCTATGGAAAAATAGTTAGAGAAATTATCGACAAACTCAGCTCATGAAATGTGCTCAGGAATTTGGTGTATAGATTGTGAAGTGGAAGGCCACACCAAGGATAGTTTCCCTCACAAATCTGTACATTCACTGTTGTTACACTGTGAGATTTTCCATTTGAATCATAATGCTAGTCACTGCCCCCTACTACAACACATGATTAGGAGGAATGTATCCTCTTTTTGTAAAATTTGTAGGTCCATAACCCATGATACTAAAGATTGTAGATTAATTGGCTAGATCCATGATGCCATTGATATTGGGGTGCGATAAGTGCATGTGGCTGATAGTTCTAAAGGAAAGAATGAGCATCAGGATAGGGATTATAATCAAATGCACTATGACAGGAATGATGGAAGATTTGAAGGAGGTCATGAAAGAGGATGAGGATATTGAGGTGGATATGGAGGATAAGGCTGAGGTAGGGGAAGAGGTGAATTCCCTCGAGGAACTTGCTATACATGTGGCTCACCTGACCATTATAGGTGCAAATGCCCACATAATATTTCCTATTCATTTTGTGGAAAAGGGCATAGTTATGAAGAGTATCGGGACTTGTATGAGCATCTTAGTAAGCAGCACAAGCAAGAAAACAAAGGCGCAGGGATGGTTATAACCTAGCACATAGTAAAGAATCAGTGGATGCCCAAGTTAACACTAGAACCTAAGACAGTAATAGTCAAGATAACCAAATGAGCTGAGGTGGCACGCATGAAAGAGGTCTTGCAGGTAGAAATCCGACAATCACTAGGGAGGAGGTTTTACATGCTAGGTATCTAGATCCAACTCATCAAAAATAAGTCTATCAGGAAACTATGGAGGTCCTTAGAAGCCTTCAAGGTGAAATACAGTGTTTGAAAGAGAAGTCTAGGAAATTGGAGCATAAGGATACATAAAAGGCCCCATCTGATATTGATGACATCAAAGAGGTATGTAGAATGTTGTGTCAGGAGAATATTATTCCTTTATTGGGAAATTGGTTGAAGGGGAATACTCCACATGTGGGAACTGAGACTAGAAGAAAAATACTTCATGTGAATCTCCCCGATAGCATTGACTATGACAAGGAGATCACTTTGAATTTTGTTGTGGATGGGTTGTTGTTGAGCAATATTTTGATTGACACACAGTGCATGAATGAATATTTACATTGGATGCATGGGTACAAATGGGGAGACCCCATTGCAACCATCATCCAATTTATTGTTCATGTAAAATAGAAAAAAAAGCTACTCCGTAGGAGTTTTGAAGGATGCATCCATCACTATACAAGTAGCCAAGTTCACAGGAGACTTTGAATTATTAGCACTTGCGAAATAGATAGCTTCCCAGACTTTTCTTGGGTGCCCTTGGTGTTATACAAACAATGCTGATTTGAGGTTTAACAAGGGGTATATCAGCTTCGAGAACAAGGAGGAAAGGGTCATAATATCATTGAGATATGGGAAATTTATACCATATGTGGAACCTTTGAGTAAAGAGGACTTGAATAGAATCTATATACGCATGATTCGGGACCTAGAGGTCAATGAGCCATCTAAGGAAGGAATTCTTCATTGGGAAGATTCTCGATCAATTAGCAATACTACCAATATTTCTTGTGATAGTTGGGCTCATGGAACTTACGAACCGGTGGGGCTTGAAGTTAAGCGCACGGTTTCTTGTAAAAGGTTTTTCACTGTCCGATGTATAGGTCACTCAAGATACCGATATACTAGATCTAAAGATCTAGCCGGATTCATCGAGCCATGGAGGCAAACTAGGTTGACCAAATTAAAATATGAGATATGTTGTCATATACTTTAGGTGGGATAGTAGCATGCTGGTGGGTTATCTACAGGATAATATCTTAGAATGGGGAGAGATTAGGACCACCTTATCAACTAGGTTTTCAAGAAGTAATGCACCTACAAAACTTTTCCCTTATCATTGTGATCAACTTGTTCAACATCATATCCAGCAGTGTGAGAGACTCTGGATAGTATAGGAAGCATTACCACCCTCACTTTGGGTTCATTAGTTTTATTCTACTCTACAAGTTTGTGTGCATGTTTGGTATGTATATGCTGAATTACATCACAACACTAGAAATTGCGGAATTTGACCGTAGGGATGATCTAAACTTTTGAATTCTTCTCATCTACACCACCAAAGAACAAGGCTTTAAACTTTATCAAGCACTTAACCATAGGAGATAGTGGGAAAGCGGAAGAACTTATTCAATAATTATTTGGTGAGACAGAGACAAAGGTGGCACATTTTGAGGATGAAGTAGATGGTATCATCCTACTTGAGTGCGCTTCTCTAGAAAAAGACAAGGGGAAGTTGGTTTACATAATTGACGATGAGGAAGTTGAGCATTTGGATGTGGATCATTCAAATAGAGCACGTGAACTATTAGCCAGTGTGGATGTAGATGCGTGCACATATCATGAACCTATGAAGACAACAAAGGTAAATATTGGCACAAAAGCTGAACCTAAGGAGGTGATAATTGGGGATTACTGGTCAGAATCAGAAGTGGCAAAGATCATAGAGTTACTTAGAGACTATGAGGACTTATTCCCAAGAGGATACCATGAACTTAAAGGCATGCATAAATCACTTGGAGAAATGAAGATAAAGCTTAAGGAAGGTGCGCGCCCTGTTAGGAAATGACCTTATCAAATGAATCCCAATTTGTGTGAGAAAGTAAAGGAGGAAATTGACAAGATGCTGAAATATGGGATCATACGACCATTGGATGAGTCATAATGGGTCATTCCTATGGTGATAAGTGTAAAAAGGATGGTGGGATTCAACTTTGTGTTAATTATAGAGAGTTGAATGCAAAGCATGTGTTTGCAGAGATCCCTTTCCTATGTCATGCATAGAGGAAATATTAGGAGTGGTCAAGGTGAGAGATATATTCATTTACAAATGGGTTCTCAAGGTATCATCAAGTTAGGATTTCCCTAGAATATCAAGAAAATACCAACTTCACTACTAAATGGGGAATATTTTCCTATACTGTGATGCCCTTTGGATTGAAGAATGCACCTGCTGTATTCTCAAGGATAGTGGTACAAGCATTCAAGGATTTTATTCACAACTTCTTACAGGTCTATCTTGATGATTGGACCGTTTATGGGCTAATTAAGGATCATTGTGACAATCTATGCTTATTGTTTGAAATATGTAGATAGTTGAGTATCTCATTGAACATCAAGAAGTGAATATTTACTACTCCCTTTGGCATACTTTTAGGACACATAATCTGCAAGGAAGGGTTCTTTGGTCAATCTAACTAAATTTGTGGTCATTTTTGGCTTGAAAGTGCCCTCCAGTCAGAGAGAGGTGCACATATTTTTGGGTCATACAGGGTATTATAAGAATTTTATAAAAGGGTATGCAAAATTTTCCACACCCTTCGAAGAATTTCTCAAGGGGAAAGGTACATTCTATTGGGGAGTCGCAACAACACACTGCTTAGAGATAATGAAGAAGAAACTTACTACCGCACCTATCTTGCACTTTCCTTTATGGGATAAACCTTTTCAAGTTCATGTGGATGCCTTTGGTATGGCCATTGGTGTTGTCCTAGCTCAACCTAGAGAAGGTATAGTTGATCATGACATTTGTTTTTCTAGTAGGAAGTTGACCCCGCCAAACAAATTATACCACTACGAGCGCGAGGCTTTGTCCATGATATATGCCATGCAAAAATTTCAACAAGATATATTTGCCACACCATTTGTGTTTTATATAGATCATATGGCATTGAAGTATTTAGTGAACAAGCCCGTCTTACAAGGGCACATATGTATATGGATGCTCTTATTTCAAGAGTTTGACTTTACAGTTGTGGTAAAACCAGGGAAAAGTAATTCTGGACTGGATCACTTGTCTAGAGTTTAGTTAGGTGAAGAAGCACAAACAATAGAAGAGACCATGCCTAATACACAATTGTATAGGTTACAACATGTGCCAACAAAATTATAGGACATTGTTGTCTTCCTAAGGACGGGGATGACACCAGAAGGCATAAGGTCCTTGGAGAAAAAGCAACTTGCTTTACGCGTGGCACCATTCATGTTAATCAGTGGTGATTTATACAAGTTAGGCAGATATGAGGTGTTATGTTGTTGTGTATTAGAGAATGAACGAAAGGATATAATGGAGGAAGCCCATGGTGGTATTGCGGTGGCCACTATGCGGGTGATGCTATAGCATGAAAGATCCTACTTACTAGTTTGTGGTGGGAAATATTGTATATAGATTGTAAGGAGTATTATAAGGCAAGTGACCATTTTCAGCATCTAGGCCAACTAGGATAGAGGGATGAGATTCCTTTACAACAAATTACAAGTGCGAACCCTTTGAGAAATGGGCGATAGACTTTGTAGGGCCTATTTCACTAGCTAAACGTAGGACCTGGATCGCACTATATCATTACTTGTACCGATTATCTTACAAGATGGGTAGAAGAAGCTCTTATGAAGGACTGTACAATGGCTACAATAGAAATATTCTTATGGGAAAGTGTCCTTACCAAGTATGGTTGTCCTTTAAGTTTAACCAAGATAGGGGCACCCATTTTTATAATTAGACAATCTAAATTTTGTTAGATAATTTTATGGTTGCCCACCACAAGACTACACCCTATCACCCTCAAGAAAATGGAACTACTGATGCTTTCAACAATATTTTGAGCCACACATTGACCAATATTTGTGATGTGGGACAAAAAGATTGGGATGACAAAGTATCTGTTGTTCTTTGGGCCTACCAAATAAAATACAAGAGATTGAACAAAGCCACACCTTTTCAGTTGGTGTTTGGTATAGAAGCTATTCTTCCTATAGAATTTATGTTACCTTCATTGCACATTGCATGCGTTGGAGTTCTAGCTAATGAGAAAGCTTTGGAAGAACAAATTGATAACATGGTTCAATTGGATGAGTGCTGGGCCATAGCACATTGGAGTAAAAAATAGGAGAAAGCACACCAAAAAGCATGGCATGATAGGAATATCTGGGATAAGAAACTTGCGGTCGAACAAATGGTACTTTTATATGAATCTAAGGTTTTGCACCATCCAAAAAGCTCAAGGTGCATTGGTTGGGGCCATATGTTATAACTCACATACTTGAATCAGGTGCTTTCCAGTTAGAAGCAATTGACAGAGCATGGCTTCCCAATTACTTTAATGGGAGTAGGTTGAAGCTCTAATATAAATAAGTCTTCTTGGTGTTTATAATAAGGCAAAGTTGCCGAGATAGATTAGGTTTCCTTTTCTCGTATTTCCTTAATGTGTTTCTTTCATTGTCGCTATGCTTCATCAATTTAGTTCTTGTTTTTGTGTAATAAGCATGATTGCGCGCATGAAGCTCACTACAATATGAAGCATGCTGATGCACGAGAGGACTACAAATCCTTTTCATATGGGGTGGATTTTGGTGACTCCCACATGTAATGCTATGAAGATTGGAAGGTATAATGCTACGTGATGTTGAAGAAATAAGTCGCTAAAGGTGATTTATAGAGGATTGCTTCTCAAAAGTAACCAAGGGTGGAGATTAATGAAGGAAAAGTATAACGTGAGGTAAGCAAGCCATGATAACTACCAGGAGAAGGTCTAGGGACAAGGTACTGGGTACTAGAGCATGCGCCAAGGGAATTATTCGACGAGAAGGTAGGAAGGCGTGCTAGAAGGTTATAGTTGTGTCACGAATATGTACCACATGGAAATGGCAAAATTGAGTAATAAATGAGAAATATGTGGTAGGTGAAGCAATAATTATTACATAAAAAATTATAAATCTATATAAGGATGGGATTTGAATTCATTTCTACCCTTACAACTATGAGAATTCAATGAAGAGCTAAGTGAGAAGAGTTGAGTAAGCAATTCAGGATGTGAAGAGGAGAAACCAAGCTTTAAAGGAAGATCTCGTGTATTGGAGAAGCTTGTATCAACATAGATAAAGCATTTAAACGAAGCAGATTGATAGAGTAGAGCTAGGGCACGTGATTTTGTGATTATAATTTAGGGCACGGTTGAGTCGGATTAACGTTTGAATTAAACCATTTAAGAATTACATAAGAAGGTGTAGAAACACGACACAAAGGGAAGAATGGCTCCAAAGAAGGAAGCAAGCAATAGCAAAAGGAAAGAATAAGGTAGTAGTGGAAGAGGAGGAAGAGATGACTCTTGAGAGTAATTTTTAGAGATGCATTACCCTAAAGAATTAATTTTTGGCCAATAATGGGATTCCCACACATGACAGAGGAAAATAAGCGAGTAAAACCATTGAACTAAGGAAAACTAGAATAATTTGGATGATTTACTTAGCTCCTAAATGGACAGTGAAATGGTGATGGGATGTCGATATATGATGACACAAGGGAGAAGTTATTGAAAAGGATTGGTGTTTAACAATTATATGATCTCCCATACTTCGGGAAATATGCACCATTATATAGGTGGCTGATGAGCCGAGTCCATGAGGAATTCTTCTATTTTGCAAGGCAAAGGATAAGACTAACACCCATGTTATTTTCCACAATGAATGAGTTTAAAGGCTGACAGTGAGGACATAAAAATGACCTAGCTGAAAAGGTTGCCATATTGGAAACACATAAAGTGTTGGGATAATAGAAAGGACTACATGGAATGGACATAGATAAATTACATGATTTTCTGATAGTAAAAGCAATGGCCCACCTGATTACAAAATTGAATGACCAAGATCGTTGGTCACAAGTAAACTCAATGTGGCTGCATGTGGCAAAGCACTTGTCAGAAGGGGTTATTTACAACATTTTCGCTTCATTACGAAAAAATAGTACAGGAAGCACGCACAGGAAGTAAGATAAGTTTTTTTTTCATCTTACTTTCTTTAGTATTCATGGAGATTGGAGTATCGGATGGCCCGAAAGAAAGTATATGGGAATACCCCATGAAAATCAAGTATCCAACTAAAAGATTCAGCAAGTATCTATGCAAGGGGTCTATGACAGACAAGATAAAAGAGAGAGCGGAGATGTGGTATGACAGGCTCAAAGACAAATTTGAAGAGGAGTGGTGCATACCAAAGGAGTTGCCCTCGGTATTGGGAAGCGAGCTCAATTTTTTGTTTACCAGCGTTTTTATATTTCACATTTTCTTATGGTGGATGGATCTTATAGCCCCTAGTGCAAACTACCATATGCATTCATAGTGCGGAATTTCCAAGCTTCCGTTCATCGGTTCACCACCGATACAAAGAGGTTAGTGTTTAATGCGAGACAAGGTGGATTGTGAATACCACACCTTGTAAAAGAAGTATGGGTATCCGAGGAAGAATTCTTACAACAAGAATATTATCTAGGAGATTTTGAATATTAAACTAGAAACAATTACTATTGGGGATATCGGGGCCGTACTCATACATCTCCAACTTAAACAAAAGATGGAGAATAATAAGTATGTAGAGAATGAGTTGGCACTCCCGTGACCAGCAAAGGGGAAGCACACTATGGAAAACATCCCGACACGTAGGCCCTCTAAACCCATGCAGCCAACGATGAAGAGGACGAAGAGCATGAGGATAGTGGTGGTTTGGTGCACAGGAGGAAGAAACCATCTAGAGGATAGGAGGAGGAGCGCACGATCGCTTCACAAAGAGAAGAAAAGACTCGAGGTAGTGCGGGTGACCAATGGTTCGAAAGGTGTTCAAGCACACAAGGTCACAAGGGGAAGCCCAATAGACAACAAGGAAGTCACCACGACTCTCACTAGTAGAGGAACCTGAGGAGAAGAAGAGAAGAAGAAATCTCAAGCTAGATGAAGAAGCAGGAGAGTCTAAGGAGAAAGTACTTCCATCTCCAATCCATCATAGGGCAGAAGAGGAGCCTCAGAATGAGGAGGAAAAAATGAGTGGAGAGGAAGAAAGGGAGCAATCAGAAGCTACACAAGGCAAGGATGAGGGCACAACCAGTATTCCTAACCTTGATGCTACCATTTCAAAGGGCCAAGGTCCCATCGGACAAGTGAGGACATAAGGGTGCAAACAATGGGTTATGTAGAGGACCAGGAGAAGATTGTTCATGCTCGGTTCCAGAGCACCATCATGTAAAAATATTTATTCGGATGGGTGCTTATGGATGAGAACAAAGTGACATTACAAACAAAAAACAACTTTCATGGTCGATGCATACACATATGGATGAACCAGATTTTGATGTCTATGAAGAATCATGTGCATCTAGATGGTTGAAAAAGACACTAGAAGCCCGGCACATGACAATTAAACCAACTATTATGACGGATGAGTAGGTAAGCAATGCCTTGGTGAAAGTATTTGCTGAGGTAGCTAGAAGGAACATTGACAAATATGCTATAATTAAAGCGTTGACAGAGGAGCTAAAGGTGAAGAATGTGGAAATAGCACATTTAGTACAGGAGAGGGATCTGAGAAAAAGGAAATATGAGACTTTTGTTAGTATGGAAGAGGAAATTGGAGATGATGTCCTAAAGGTACGCCCACATTTGGAATCACGAGTACCAAAATAATTTCCTTCTGCGATGCACTACGTAAAGATGATGATAAAATTAGTATTGGAGGATGAAAAGGTGCGTATACCAGAACAACCCAAGGACGCAGCAGAAGAGGCGAGAAAAATCACAGGCTGTAGTAGTAAGGAAGATTGCTACATATGAGGGCCTACTACAAGCACTCCAAGAGGAGCTGAAGAAATCCGATCATGCCTTGATGATATGCACAGCTCCAAATGTGCTAATAAGGGTAAAGACACTGGCAAAAGACAATGAGGTGCAAAAGGCCATGAAGGATGACACACTAGGCTGTGCTGAACGACTAACTATGGTAAAGTAGAAGTGTGAGGCATTGGCTGTGGTATAGGCACCACATAAAGATAGGTTAGATGAACTTAGAAAGCTCATTGCTCAGAAGATGGATGTCTTTGGAAGGGATGCATACATCTATGTAAAGCATAATGCTTGTAATCCAAAATGAGCAAGGAAACTAACTCGGAGGAGCTGGAATCTATCATTGTGGATGTTCCGTAGAAAGAAAGAAAGGCATTAACAGAGTGGGAGAACTTAGAAGTAAACATAAAGGATGAGTATCCAGAGATGATACTTCATAAATAAATGGAGGAGATTGAGGCCTAAATAATTCTTTGATTCTTTAATTCTTTTGTATTCTTTGTGTAAATATTCATTTGACATTCTATATTTCAACTATTCTCTACTTAGTTCGACATCACCATTGTCGAGGCAATAATGAGATTCGTATGGGGTAATGTTGGTCAGATAAAACACTTAGTAGAACTCACACACAAAGTCCACATGGAAAAACAGGATGGGATCAAAGGCACGAAGGAATAGGAAGGTGTCGCGCGTGGAGGTGCAAAGACAAACTTTCGGGACTTAGCTGATTTTGTAGATCATCTATTTTTAAAGGCTGGCATGTGGAACACACAAAGTGATTCTAAGACTTGCATGCAACACTTTTTCTAGATTTCGAGGATCATATTGAAGCACTCTTACATGGAAGTAATCCAAGAATAGATTCATCACTCTAGTTAATTGTAAGTGATCTATAGATAACATACTTGCATGTATGGCTATAATTGTAAACGGCACGTGGCTATTATTAGCGTGCAACCTATTTTTGGCATAGTTAGCTGTGAAGGGAAAGTTCCCCACCCTATATATTAGATGAATCACCTAGTTGATAGACAAGTGGTGTCAAAGGGCTAGAGATTCATGAAGTGCATGAGACTGGATAATTGTAATAGATCCATGCGTGCATGACTATTATTGTATCCACTTGTTTCATTTTCATGTTTAAAATATGAAGAATATTGTCTGAACCAAAGTGTCTTCTATGTGTTATCATTACATATTATTGATTTCTTGATGATTTATATGTAAATGCATGCTTTTACAGATTTGGTTCAAGATCACCACTGTAATAGTGGATTAGTTTCTAAATATATGTCTTTATCATTTCACAATGCTACCATCCTACTACAACAACCCTAAAGAGGGACCTGGTACCTTGGCACACTTCGGTGAGTGCTCAAATATATGCTAAGTGATGTGCCAAAGGTGTGACTAGGTGTTATCCGATAATTCTAGGTTACATCACCGATATTTGAAGGGACTTCACAACAATGAACAAATTAATAACATAAAGGTTTAGAATAGTTAAGGTATTCCTTCAACCAGAAGGTGTGCTTCAATAGAGGCCCAAATCAACATGTTTTCACATAATATTTGAGACTCTAACATGAAGGATCGAATTGAAAGACTCAATTAAACACCAAAGTCTCTGATCAATCATGCCTAAGGTACACCCGAAGACTTACATAAAATATTTATCAACAAATGACAGTGAATTGATTTTAAATTTGTTTATCTCATCCAAGATGAAGGATCTTCTTGAAAAGAAATTGCAAATACCATTAAACTATCATAGGGATAAGATCCTTTGTGATATCAAAAATATTTCAATGTAAGATTGCAATAGGAATGAAAGAAACTATTTGCAGGCATTATGAAACAAGGAAAACACAAATTTATAGAGATTGGACACAAATTAATTTCAAAATTGATTAGATTCATCAATAAGGGAAATCTTCCAGAGCAATCTTAGTGCTCATCAATGGGTATACATATGCAACCAACTTGACATGAAAGAAAATATAACACAGAAGAAAATAACAGGTTATCTCGGTTTGGTCTCTCATAAAGACATCTTTCTCAAAATTTTCTCTTAAGAATTGAACATTCCAACCCTTTGGAAGAGTATTCTCATTACATTTATAAATTTTTCTCACTCAATTTTCCCCCCAAAAGAGAAGAATATTCAAGGGACCTTTTCTTGTTACCAATTTGTTTCAGACATCGACGTTTATAAATTTTAGATTTGAAAGCTTCCAGGTGGACCAATTATGAATTGATCACATTTATTGGGCTCTTGAATAATGAATAGGATGCCATGCCACAACTTTTTGGGAGTCCTAATCATTATGATTTTTTCATGCAAGAAATCCCCTTTTTAATCATTTTTTGGAGGCTCTGCACAACCGGATCTGAAAGTTAATCCATTTTTCCATCGAGGAAACACCTTTTTCATCCTCTATGCCTACATCCCCCATCATTTCATTCTTTTCCATCTCTTTCCTCTACAGTTCTACCCCTCATCCATCTTCTCTGGTAATTCCTAGTTTTTCAAGTGCCTGAGCAATTCCAACTTCAAAATATCAACGTTAAAAATCCTTAGAATCATAAATTAAGTTCAATCCATAAAATGGCACTTTACAGAGATAGAGATGACAAGGAACTTCATCAAATAACGATGAGAATTAGTGTGTATTCACATCTCTAAGAGTCTTGGAGAAAAAATGGTGGAAAAACAGACGCAATACACAACAACCATTTATTTTGCCACTCTTCCACTTTATATCATAGTCATCCACGTGTTTCCTTGGTCCAACTATAAAGGAGAAGAACAAAGGAAAGTCACAAACAAGCGCGGGCATTCCATGTGCCCTGGCCTAAGAAAAACACCTTTTGTCCTTTGAAAAGTCTCAGTGTAAAAGGAGCCAGTGGAAGCCTCCATGTGTCTCAATGGTGCATTTTGAGATGGTCCCCAAAAGTAGAAAACCATAAAATTTTTGGGCTCAACACGTGTCTCATTCCGGTAGAGTTTTTAAAAAAATTTAAGGTTCAGTGGAAGGCACCATATGTCTAGGGTCCAAGACATTTTCTTTGGCCGTTGAAAAGTCCAAGAAAAGGGTAGAGTGAGTGGAAGCCTCCAAGTGTCCTCCTGACGCTTCTTCAAAATAAAACTTAGGGGCTGGTCCCCAAATAGGCGTGGTCCCTCCATGTGTCCCAAGCCTTTGAAAATTACTTTGAAAAGTTTAAGTACAAAGTGGAGCCAGGTAGAAGCCTCCACATGTCTCCCTATTGTAATTGTTAAGTTGGAACCCTGAGGCGGATACTCAAATGAGTGCCAGTCCTCCACGTGTGCATGGCCTACCAATATTGTATCGGATTTATGGAAAATTTGTCTAAGTTAGGGAAAGGTAGTGGAAATCTCCACATGTCTCCCCGGTGCAACACCAAGGCCAAACCAAAAGGTGAATTTTCAAATGAGCGCTAGCCCTCCACGTGGACAAGTTTTGGGTTGAAGCGAGACTTATAATTTTTAAAGTTCCCAGCTGAGCTGCATCCAACCAAAAAGGGCCACATTTCCACTGATGTTGAGATGTAAACTTGACAGGAAAAATACACCTATCAAACCCTAAAATGTAGGAAAATCACCATTTGAGCCCGAAAATCACCATTTGAGCCCAAAAATGAATATTTCTTCAAGGATAGAGAATTTGGAAATGTTATAGGGCCCAAATGTGATCCTTAAAGCCGCATCCAATCACGTTTCCATAGATATTTGGGACACAAATGATAGGGACAACAAAACATGACTGTGAAAATGGAAGGAAAGGAAAAACTGAGTTTTACGCCCAAGTTACAGACTCTTTCAAATGGATAGAGGAACAAAAACAAATTCTAGACTTTTAAGTGATCATCTACCAAGGAAGGGACTGATCATGGCAACCAAATGGAGGACAGAGTCTTCAAGAATCAATATAGGGAGATAAAAAACATCACAAAGGATGCAAAATGAGTAATTTCAATGACAAATGGGGTGAGACTAATTTGAGCACCAAGTGCTATGCAATTTTACTTGTTATAATTATAAAATCAAATGAAGGAGATAGAGCACTTACCTTTTTTTTATTATCTTGAAGTGTGTCCTGACTAGATGAACTAATAAAACAACAAATCAAAATTTCTCAATCAAGCTCATAAAAATGTAGAGATGTAAAGAATTGCTAGACACATGCACCTAGGAAAGGGAAAGGTAACTTTTGGGTTCCTTAGACCTCTATGGTGCACTTATGTCTACCAATAAGGTCGGAATTTGATTTTAACACTATCATTAGGATTTTGCACTTGATCTTTGTTGATCATTTGTATGTCACATTTAGATTGCTAAAGTACCTATAAATATGCAACATAAATAATCTCCTTCAAAACCCTCAAAATACATCAAATCCTAAAAATAAAGATGTAAAATTATGGGTTGGGTTGTCCTCTATTGTTAAATAAGTTAACTTACAACCAAGTTTTGCACTACATCTCGGACTCCAATGTAGTTTTATGTTCTTATGTGTTGAATAGTGATCTTAGGTTTCCCTCATACTGATGACACCAAGATAACGGATGGTAGCTACATAGAATGTAAATGTGTGGATGGAAAAATAAACTTCCCCTTCCTATGCATTGTGTATGCAAAGTAATAAGCCCAAGATGTAGTCCCTTTGATATGTAGATAGATAGCCCTTGATAGAAATTTCCTGCCATTATAATGGTATGTATTTTGTGTTTATATAGGGATCTCTTGCTTGAATTTCTACACTAAAGAGTTAGCATGCCGAATAGTATCTCTAGATACGAGAGGGAAAACTTAAAATACCCACCTCAAATGTACAAACTAAGATAAAAAAATAAATAGGACACGTGTCCAGGATGGATATGAGTTCCTAGATGTAAGTGTCCAGTCTAGGTGCTAGTTTTCAAAGACAACTAAAGAAAAGTGTAAAAATACTAGGAGAAAGAGATCCATGTGACTTGAGTAGAACTAGGTGTATGAGTGAGAAGTGTGAAAGACAAAAACAATAAAAACAAATGACACAAGTGGATAGACTAGTCACAATTGAATAATTTTATTACTCAAGATCGATATATAAAAAAACATAATTGGTGGTAAGTATTAAATAGTAGTAAGTGTGTGATTTTTTGTTTACATCCCCCTTATGTTATTTCAATGAAATTAAAGTAGTGTAAAGGAAGTAATGAAAATACCTTAAATAATTCCAAAGAAACCTGCTATAGAATTACACATAGAATAAGAACATATAGCGTGGTGTACCATGGATCAACATGTCAATGCATATGGAGTAGAGAGAGATGGTGAACCATTGTGAGGATTACTAAGAGAGGTTGATGATTTTGATTTTGATTGATTGGAGATTTAGGTTTTGTATTTGATGGAGGTTTTTTTAGGCCGTGGATTTATCAGTTCCTAACCCCATTTTATATGTGTGATAAACATAAGATTTAGGTGTCCTATTTCCAGAGGAAGAGTGTAGGGACAGACATCAAGTTTTACTCTCCAACTTTAACTAAATCCTCAAAAGGTCTAGCCACTACAAACAGAAAAAAGACAGAAAAAAATTCATTTCGATCTAATGAAAATAACCCATATATGATAAGTATAGGAAAGGTAATGATGTCTCATTTCCCCACATAAAGGGTGTTGCAATGTGTACATTGTTTGATGGCTTCCATGTTAGGTCATTTAATTGAAGTGATTTTCCCATGTTATGACATCTGGGAAAGATACAAAGTGGTGTACCTCCCAAGTTAGGTCATATGGGAGAAATAATAAAATATGTTACGTTGTGTCGATTGGTTTATTTGATTTCGGAAGTAGAAAATTTCATTGAAATTTAATATTTATGATAGATTACTCATGGAGATATTTTTCCTCTTATTTCCTCCAGTTAGGTTATTATGGGAATTTCTAGAAAGTGGTATGAAATGTCATAATGTGAGTAAAGTTATTATAATGAAAAATTTAATGTGTGAAATTATTGTGTAATAGTGTGAGGGGGATTATAGAGTGACCCCAATTGTATGCCTCCCCTTTCACAAAAAGGGAGAGTGATGGTGGGAATGAAGATTGAGCTAAAAGAGGATATTGCTAGATTCAAACCTCCCAAGAAAAAGAGCTATCCCGAGAATGAAGAATACATCTTATCCAATTGGCGATTGGAAATTGGAGCAATCTTGGGAATAGTATAGATAGATCTTCGATCAAATGGCATCCTCCTTATCCTAATTGGTACAAGCTAAAATTTGATGGGGCCTCTAAGGGAAACCCTGGGACAGCAGGAGGAGGAGGAGCAATACAGGACCACAAAGGTAATTTGATTGCTGCATATGCTGGAAAAATGGGAATTCAAACCAATCATTTTGCCGAAGCATTATCTGCTCTCTGGGGCTTGAGAGTTGCACGGGCTCAAAATATTCAGAACCTTGTTGTTGAAGGGGACTCCCTAAATATCATTAAACTTCTAAATCAGTCCTCATCTCCTAGCTGGAGTATTAAGGATTTCATCTCTGAATCCATAAGCATCAGTCATACCTTCAATAGCATCAGAATTATGCATACTTACAGGGAGGGCAACAAATTGGCGGATGCACTGGCCAATTATGGCATTAATATAAATTTCACCGTCTGGGATATTAACAGTATCCCTAATCAGCTACACAACAGCATTCATGTGGACCTTCATATGCAAGCAATCCCTAGAGATGAGTCCTAATCTTTGGAGGAAGATCAGCATCAATAACACTCTCACACGTGTTGCTTTAATGAAGATGATGAGGCAAATAATATCAAATATACATGATAGTAAGAATTATTTGGGGAACTTCAAGTGGAGTTATCTAAATTTGAAAATCACGCATGTGGGATGTACTACAGCTGCTGATATCCAGATTCATAGCTCCTCGGAAACTGATGATAGATGTAATGTGATTGTTGACAGGGAAAGGGTTACTCTCACACGCGACTTCCCGCAGGCTCAGTTCAGCAGTTACGCAGCCGTTCGTGAGAAGACCAACGGCTATAGTTCCCAGTTTTGTGTGGCCTTCAACAGCAAGAAGTGGACAGTTCTCTACGCTCACAGACATTTGAGAAATTGCTGTAACCGGTATATCACAGAGAAGATGGGAGGCCCTCCCTGCCAAATTGAACCATGCGGAAACCCTAACTGGAAGGAAAATACAGAGCTTTGGAACACTCTCATCAAAGGAGGCTTCACCAAATTCGTTGATAAGATGCGGGGACATGACCAAAACATTTCTATATGATTTTCCAAGGAGTGGAAAGAGCGGATTGTCGACTATGGGGGTCAGAAGATTTTAGTCAATGAAGATCTCATTGTTGAAGCGACCGGCCTTAGTTTGGAGGGGTACCACTTCTTCAATAAAAGGGTTGACAAAGATGCTGAAGAAAGAAGATTTGTGGAGGGAACTGAGAAGCTCACATTTAGCACAGTGGGCCTGCTTGTCAGCTCAATTCCATCACCCTATGATGAGGTCACTCGTATGATGATTCGATTCATCTCCTTGGAAGGTAGGTTTGTCACTGTCCCTGCTAAACATCTTATCTTTTTAAACCACTTCCGTAGGAATCGATTGGTTTGCTTCCCCCATTATCTGCTGAACTCCCTTGAACGCTCCATTTTGGAGTTTCAGAAGCACACCCGGGTGATTCCCTTGCATCAAGGACTTATTTTGTTGATCCATAAATGCTGCCTTCTGAAGTACCCTGGTCTTCCTTCCTCTCCTAGCCCGGCTCCCCCTTTGATGGGCTCTGTTGCTGCCAGCCCTATTTCTCCTGCTGCCCCTACTACTGCCCCCTCCACCATTGCTGCCACCCCCATGCCCGCTGCACTAACTTCTCCTTCCATTCCCCCTGCTGCTGCTCCCGTCACCCACCTCACCTCTACCTCTAAGAGACCAGTCACCAGGGCTTCCAGGAGGCTCAACCTTGAGACTCTTCTGTGGAGAAGGAGCCTTTTGAACTTGAGATTGCACATGACCTGCTGAACATCAGTAGTGCCAGTCCCCGGGAGGTGCGGATGGATAGCTCTTCTAAGAGGTTGGAGGCCTTAGAGGCTGAGATGAAATTGCTGAAGGATGAGGTCAAGAACCTTGCTAAGCAGAAAGGCAAGAAAAGCATGGAGGAGGAGGGGAACATTGATAGCGAATCAGTTGATGACATATATAAGAAGTCGACCTCCTTAGACTCCCACTTAGGGAAGGCCAAGACTAGACATTATTACAATATTGCAGCCTTTAGGGAAATTGAGGAGTTCATCGAGGGTCATGCCAAAAGTGTTTCCAACCTTAGCGGTGTCCCAACTGCACTTTGGGGCAACGAAAAAGAAAGCAAAAGAACCATTGAGGAGCTTGATAAGACTGATGCTTCCCATATGACTGCTTTGGGTATGTTTCATGCCTGGAAGAGAATCAAGATCAGTATCGATAAAGCTACCAAGAAGTAGTTCTGGATGCTTCTGCTACTTTTAGTTGTTTTTCTCATTGTTTCTCTGCGGTCGGTTTGCTATTTTTTTGCTGTTGTTTTGCTGTTTTGTCTCGATTGAGTAGCTGTTTCTGAGCTACTTAGAGCTTCGTTGTAACATTTGGATCTTGATCCATTCTCTCTATTTCTCACTCTTATTCGGCTCTCAGGCCTTCTTTTGTACTCAAGGGTATAGTCCCTTTCAAAAAACTATTTGCCAATGATAAAAAAAAAAAAGATTGAGCTAAAAGTAGATGTGTAATGATATAATACTTGAATGAGATGCATGGAAACTAGATATCGCAAAATTGTGTATATATCGAGATGAAAACCTTCCAAATTGGAATCTAGTGTTGTGGAATGTGTATAATATGATAGCAGGTAAAATTATTAAGATAATTACGTAAATGGGATAGGAAAAAAAAATGTAACGAAGCTCAAGATATGAGAAAAATTCTTTGATGCAGATTAGTTAGAAGAATAAGTGCAAATAGTGACCATAGAGATATAACAATTATTACAAAAATTATATACAAGTAAGTGTGAAAAGTGATTATTGATTTCATTTGAACTTTGATAGAGTGTGAATTAGATCTTTGAGTGTGTGAAAATTCCACAAGTTGGAACAAAATGATTAAGTCAATTCAAGATTGTGGCAATAGTTGTAGAGTCACATATGACAACTGAGTTGGTAAGTATGGGTATTTCTGAAAAATATAGTGAAATGAGTTATTTTCTTGAAATTTTAAAAATATTTCAATTTTACATTTCTAGGCATTTTTGACTTGGGAAAGAGTAGCAAAAGTAGTAATGGCCTTCGGATGCAAGCACCCGGATATAGGCATTGGTGACTTGATTTTGGGCACCCGCATCCTATTCGTGGGAACTTGTAACCCAAAAGGCTCATTTTTATCCCAAAGTGTGAGAAATGTGCAATGTAATGTATATGGGTGTTCTAGATAGTCACCTTTGCATATATGTGAGGTTCTAATTTCATGCTTATTATTATTTTGTGTTGTGTAAAGATATATTAACTCAAAATAGTTCTATAGTGGTTGTCATTTGAGTACATTTTTGGGATTAGGTTTATAAGGTGATGAGTGGGATATAATAGATTGTGTTTTCTTATGGAACATAGCGAGGAAGGGGATGTGCCCTATAATATTCCAATTATTACTGCCTTATATAAGTGATGGTGTGTGGACACGTGTACTTTTTGGTTTCTGTCGGTGAGATGACTTGTGACCACTGCGAATGTATATCACATATTGTGACTTCTAGTTATAGGTGATATGTTTAAGCTGGTGGTAGTGGAGGATGCACAAAGATAGATGAGGGTTACGAGGTGGTATTTTATAGGGACAATGGTACATACAAAGACCCATATTAGATTATATGCTATAATTGGATCGGTGTTCTATGATTACGAAAGTTTATTATAGTTGTGATTTCTTCTTCTATGGAATCTTGTAAAATATGCATGATATTTGTTGTCATATAAAAGGATGACACAATATATGCATTCACATGATGTGTATTGTCACATTTTTATGAGGACCTATAAAGGTTTACGTAGGAGGATCATGGGGGTGGACTAGGGGCACTCATATTGTACCTATGTGTGCTTATGAGAACATTGCAATATAATGCCGCTTGGTGGATCACGTGTAAAATGAGAGAGACCATATATATGTGGTGTGAGATGGGTAGGTTTTCAGAGAAGGATGTTGGATGATAATACTTATAGATTGATGCTAGATTGTATGGGTCCAAGGGCCATTATATGGATGGAAAATTGAGCTTTTGGAGGGTGGAAAGAGGATGGAGTAGAGCTACAATGCATTTAATAAACTATGTGGTTAAATGACTAATTATTAGGGGTTATTGACTTATTCGAGGTAGAGCTTGCATCACGTCAATTTAGTATGACTCGAGATGTGCTGACAAAGGCATATGTATGGGTAAGAGCAACTAGAGCATTGAGGAGGTTTAAAGTGAGGCTAGGGACCATAGGGGCACGATTAGTACCTCTTGGTCCAAATAATTATTATGCGGCCATAGGGATGATATAGGTAGATGACAAGAGGTTTACCAAGGTGTATAGTGTATGATGGGTGGTGCACCAATGGTTTCTACTATATCCAGTTGTCATGGATGCGGTAGGCACACCACAAGTTGGAAGAGTAAAGTGGTGGGAAGCCTCCCCGAGATGGTGATAGTGTGGCATTAGGAATAGTAGAGTGTGAGTATCGTGATGGTTGTGTATTATTACTTAGTTGATTAATTTTCAATTTTTTTATAATAATTATTATATTAGTTATTGATACGGGTTATGTGTATGGTTTGTTGATCATTGATATAGTGATATTATCATTGATGTGGAATATTCCCATTTGTGTTTTTATTAGAGGTGGTATGTTGGAGCGAGTAGGTTCCATTAGAAGTGAACATGCACACCTATTCGAGCCAAATGGTAATAACATATGTGACATGTATCATTTTTTGTTGAGTGAGCATAATGAGACACATTCGAGAGAATCATCGATCTAAGGAGTCTCAGGAGAAGGATCCCTAACACAGGATGTGTTCACGAAGTATGCAGAGTTCCGGGGATAATTCGTGGAGCATTCGGTCAAGGTGGCATTACTCAAGAGGTAGGTGGAGAGTTATAGAGGCTGCAGCTAGCAAGATAGATTAAGCAAAGAAAGCATCTAGTTATAGAGCTCCGACAATTATATATAGTGATAGTGATAATGAGACATGATGTATATGCATGTATTGGCTTTCCCCTAACAATTTTATTTTTGTAACTATGATTCTTTATGATATATATATATATATATATATATATATGATATATTATGAAGTATTATTGTGTTTTGTTGATGTTCTTCGATATGTGATGTGATGAGTGTTGTTGATATGTTCTATTTTGATTTTGATTATGTAAATAATTATACTAACAAATGGATGATGATGATATAAAAGTGATGAATCATTGTATTCTATGTATGAATGATAATGAATGGTAATAAATGTATGTGTAAAATGAATGCTGAAAATAGCAAGTTGAATAAAGTGATTGTGAAAAATCTATGTGATCGTGTGTTAGTATAATGAAGAGGGAAAAAGTGATGCCCTCCATCATGTGCATAGTAGGATGAATCTCATGTATATAATACCCCTCGAGAATCCAATAATGAGCCATAGAACAAGAGTTCATCATTAGTAAATGGTTTAATATTGTATGTTAGATAGATATATTAATATAATGTGTAGTGAAAAGATGTAATGAGGTTCTTTATGAAACATATCCATCAAATCTCATGTAAGAACCATAAGAACAAGAGTGCATCATCGGGAGGTTTGGTGAGAAAAATAACCTACCAAAGACCAATCGGGCATGGAGTGGTGGAAACATGTGGAGTAAAAGCAACATGAGTGTATGAACAAAACTGAATGCTTGATGAGATGGTTCCAATGATGGTAGATGTATCGGTGGGCAGACAGATGCCGATAGCCTAGGAAGCCAAAATTTTGAATATTAAATTCACGGGAATGAATTTTAATATTTTTTTCCTAGTCAATGCGAGACCGATATGCACGAATATGTTCCAATTCTTAGACTTGGTGAGAGTAAAACATTTCTAGCTCATGTAAGAATTTTTTGGGATATTCATTGTCTTTGAGTGAAACACATAATGAGGGTATCTCTAGTTCCAAAGGGAATGAAAACCTTAATACCATAGAACTAGTTAAAAAGGAGTGGCGTTGGTGGGCGTACACACACTAGTATGATAAGCCCAAAGAGTGTATAAGAGTTAGTTATGCCAGTCATCACCACTAGCAAAAATAGTCTTGTGTAGGATTTTGACAATCATTTTATTAGTGGCCTCATCTTGGCCATTGTCATGTGGGTAATAAGGAGTAGAAAAGGATTTTTAATTTTGAATTTTGTGCAAAACTTTTTAACCTCCTTATTTTTGAAATAATATCCATTATCGGTGATAATGGAAGAAGGAATGTCGAAATGTGTTATGATCTCGGTAGTGATGAAACAACAAATGTTAGTACTAGTCATAGTTTGAAGTGGTTATGCTTCAACCCATTTGTTAAAATATTTTGTGGTAGTAATAATATACTTGTGTCCATCATCCGATTTAGGATTTATCATGCCAATAAGATTGAAACCCCATAGAGAGAATGGCCAAGTTGGAGCGATCGATTGGAGATAATATGTAGGTGCATGGTGAATATTATCAGGCTTTTGGTACTTATCACAGTGCGTAGCATATTCTAGATAGTATTGTTCCATTATAGGCTAATAATATCCATGACACAAGAGCTTTTGTGACATAACTTTTCCAGAAACATGGCCACTACACATGTTGTCATGTATCTGAGAGATGCAGTGGGGATGTAAATGATTCCTAGACATCATAGAAAATGTTTGTAAAGTCACATTTAAATAATTCATCCCCTATGATGACATAATGAGTGGCCTCATGTCGCAAGAGATGAGATTCATGAGATCGTAGACCATTGGGAATATTTTGTTTGTATAGAAAGTCATAAATTAAAGTGAACCATTTAGGGTTGTCATGACTACGTGTGATGGCACAAGCTATTAGAGGTAGATGAAATGTTGAAGGATGTCACAAGTTTTGAATGATGAACATGGCTTACTCATCATTGATGTCCCGAGGATAAGCAATGCAACACTAGCCATAGTATCCGGATGATGATTTGCCTTATGGGTGATGGTATAAATAGAGTAAAACTCAAATGTAACCAAGATATCTTTAACAAGTTTATTATATGGTATTAGGTGTTCTTATTTTTGGTGCTCAAAATGATCTTGTCCCTTTTATCTTGAACACACCTTCAAAAAAATTATGTTGTTTGGTTTTCCCATGTGAAAATATGAGTTAAAATGTTATAGTCATGTTAAATCCATTTGAAAATCCTGTTTCTAGGTTGTTTTTCCTCTTTTTTGTTGAGGATCATGTTAGATGTGTTGTTCCCGAAGATCCCTATAAAAAAATGATCATGAATTGGTTTTAAATCATGAAAAATGCCTTTATATACCATTCCCTGGTCATGTTGTAAATTTCATGTTTGGCTCTGTCGCCTAATGATATTTGGCATTATCCAGTTGGTTGCGGTATGGTGGGTTTAAGTTACAAAGTTACAACAATCGTATAACATTAACAATTTTCTAACTTAGCCCTAAGGCCAAATATTCCTTCCAATATTCGCAGTAAAAAAATCCAAAAATAGAAATTGACTCTGCATTTAAGAAGTACATGTGTCACAAATTGGTTCAACACAGGGGGTCGGCGCTTGAAGGTATCTCTTCACTATAAGGTGATAAAATATAAAAGTGAAAAGAATCTCCCGAGACCCACCAAGGACACATGGCACTTTTTCATGCAAAGAGTGGGGAAGTGGGTCATCGAGGAAATTGGTAACTTTGAGTTCAAATGGAATGAGAAAAAATATTCAAAAATGGCCCACAGCTTCACCAACGTTGGGATGCAACCATATGTAAAACTCATGAAGGAAGTCAAGGGTGGGAGATTGGGTCAAATATCTCAATATGCATGAATTTAAAACATGATGCAAGAGTGTACAAAGTTTCCCCAAGCCCACATTGTATAAGGCTTTTCCACATGGATGACTCATATTTAAAATTGGGAAAGGCAAAATGGATGACCATGATGTAATGCATTAATGACTTCGCCATCAATGCATTTTCACACAAATAAAGGAGGAATTTTGAAGTATTCGAATGCATTGATCTTTTTTCTATCGTTTGTTGAGATCTAGATGCCATTGTTAGTATAATTCCTTGAGGAACAATGTGAAATAGATCATGGAGCACGAATAGAGAACAGGAGATTGAAGAGCCTTCAAACCAGATCCGAATTTCATGAATATTCACCATAAAATTGGTAATAAATAAGATTTCCATGTGCTCTTATTCATTTTCAAGGAAATTCAAATTAAAACTAAGGCACTAAAGATGAAGACCATGTTGTCAAGTTTTCTTGTTACTTCTGTAATCACTAGTAATGTAGACAAAACAATAGATACATATTTGATTAATGCCAACCTATATGAATTTTTACAAATATTCAATAGCCTAAATAAGAGTGAATTAATGGAACCAATTCAAACCAATAATACTACTTTAGCTAACACTATTAACCCTCAATACACTACCCGAATCGGTAAGACTTTGCAAAATGAATTACAACCCATAGAAGAGGGAAGTAGTGGATGGAAGTGGTTAAGCGTGTTAACTTTGACACATGTAGCTATCAGGATAATGCTAAAATTTCCCATGATTAAAAATCTGATAACCCTATGTATTGAATTAGCCCTACAAGATTATGAAGCTAAGGAAAAAGGACTATGACCAGATTATAAATACCAAATGGCTTTTAACAGAGAAAAAATCTACCAATCGAATCCCTAAAAGACTTATTAGGGCATAATTCATTAAGGAATTAGAAGATGTGATTGTATTTGTTGATTCAAATGGCTGGATTAGAGACAACGAATTAATTTAAGGAGTGGATGTGCACCTATATGTGGATAATTTTGGAGAAGAAGGGGAACATTTGTTGGGAAACCTTCATTATAGAAGCACTTCATGACCAAATGATAACACTAACAACAAAAATGCAAATGGATGACACTGGAGAATTGTAATTTTACATGATGACCTACTTGATTTATAATATTGCAGCGATAGGGGGTTCAATGGCCTTGTGCCATGTGCTGACTTTAAGAAGTTCCCAATGCATAAGATCTTCACAACAACTACAGGCTAAGTAATTATAGAGAGAATGTGAGATTAGTTAATGATTCCTTCTTTGCACCTATCATCTAGTTATTCAGGCTAGAATGGGAACAATACATGATTTCTGATAAGGCTATACAAGTAATCATGGAATATGGATTCTATTTCATTTAGTAAAGGAAGTTTACATACATAAGGGTTAGCGTATTTTAAGGCCAACCATGTATGTTTCCTAAGTATTAGATGATAAAATGTCCTTATGTGAATTGGCAAGACAATTGACACCAGTTCATAAATTAATTGCTAGAAAACACAAGACAAACATTAAGTTCCCCATCAAGATTGGAAGGTACTCTTTCCCTTCAATTATAAAATCTATATTGATTGAAGATGACATGAAATTTTTTTATATGGAAAGGTTTGAAGCAAGGGCCAACTATGACATCATATGGGTATTCAATAATCTTGCAAATACTTTTGAACATGAGCCTCAATTTGAGGATTATTGGATGAATTTTAGAGATGAGGAGGTTAGGCTAATATATTTCTCAAGAATGACGCTTACTCAAATTATATATTTTAACATTGTTTTTATCCTTGAGGGAGTTTTGGATGATCCACTGATCCAAAAATCATACTTTAATTTTCACATTACTTAAAAAAATATTAGATCTTAAAATTTCACAATTGATTAAGAATATTTAGCCAATTTTTGGGAGCTCATGAAACCCAAATCCTTAAACTATTCAAAATAAACCAATTATCCATAAATTCCAACTTAAGTGATTAAATTGAATCTTAGTACAAATCCATTATAAAAAAATCACAAGTTGAATTCAAATCATACACTCAAACTGAATTCTTGAAACCAAATTTGATAAGTGTATTCAAATTTTGTTGTGGGTTATGGATATTGAAATGATCCTTCAATCCAATTACCAATTAAGTGTTTGCTTCACCAAATCAATTAGTTAATCCAATTAACTATTTTTATCTGATCAAAAGCTTCAAAAACTGAAATGAAATTCACACAACACAAGATTGATAACGGAGTTCACCCGAAGGCTACGTCTCCAGATTCACAGAAATTGAATCGATATTTTAAATGACTAATGAAGTAAAATAACCCTTCAATAATTTTTAAATATATAAAAACTTGCAAATGAGTTGATTAAAGACATTGGAAAATTTACAATTTACAAGAAACTATTCCCAAAAGGATCCATGGATCTTATAGTGCTTCAATAGTGTGATCCCCTTCCAAATGACTCAAAACATCTAAAATTTATATTTATAAACACTACATGAAAAAAATTATATATCTAGAAATATTATGAAAATATTAACAAATTTCCTTTTTACTCCATGGCCTAGTTTGGAACATAAGATTTTTGATGCATTTTGAAAATTAGATCTTTGTCTGCTCCTCACGCTCGTTCTGTGCAACTGCGATGAAAATCACCTATAAAGGAAAATATACATAACCTCATGTAATAAAAGTTACATTTATGGAAATTTATTGTAATTTTGAACAACTTTCTATTTTACTCCGAGATCTGAAAACTCCATTTAGAGGCTCAAATCGGACAAATACCAAAACTTCTCTTCACACAGTCATTTGTCCACCCCATCATAAAAATCAACTCATGTATTTATAAAAATGTACAAAAAGTGGTGTGTTGGTCAAATACTTCATTTTAGACAAATGTGGTTATGGGTTAAAATCCCCCTTCCATAGGTTTAGGCATCCAATTTAGCCATTGACCCTACATATGGTGGGAAAGGGATAGGATAAGCCTTTAAATGGCTTTTGGCCAACAAAATCCTCCTTATCCCATGGGATTTAGACTTATTCCCGTGGAATGGATTAAATATATATTTTTAATAAAAATATTACTATTAATTTTAAATCAAAAGCCACCACAAACCTTCCAAGTGTCACACCCAGAATATGTCATTTGTCCACGTCAAAGTGTGCCACATCATCATTTGACCACAACATTGACTATGCATATCTTTAGCATAAGAACCCAAATTTAGTCCTTTCAAAATGCATCAAAATCTTGCAACGAGCTCTATGCCATGGAGCTGATTTTGAAACATTCCAATACCATAAATTTTAACCTTTGACCAACTTTGACTAATTGTTGATTAAACTTGGACCTATTTAAGCCCTTAACTTTGATCGGTGATAGAATTTGCATACGGACTCAACTTTTTAAGTTCATCAAACTGCTCGAAAGGTATCAAGAATCCATTCAACATGGTCTAGGTTTAGGAAGTTTGGGGAAGATTTTCATAGTGATAAATCCTAAAAATCACTCCTCCCCAATAAGACCATTTTAACCTCAAAATGGAAATTCACTCTGCTTTGAACTATTCAAATTTTCTCTGCATATTACAAACATAGAACCTAGTTTATAGCATGATAATTTTTCCAAAATTTGCAATAATTAAAAACCAATAAAAGTAATTTCACCCATAGCTTATACTTTGAAACTGCCATACTCTCTGTACAATTTGAACTCTGCACTCACCATTGTCAACAATGCAAATGTAACTTGCATTCACAGCTTGTTAGTGTAAAACTTGTACATACTATTTGCAACTATACCTGACAGTTACAAATATTAAGCCTAATAAAAGACTTATACACATGCAAATATCATGCATAGTAAACAAAGAGTTTGTATAAGTTGTACACATACAAACAATGCCTACAAGAATAGTTTGCACTACCACAACATACTCAATACAATTTCCAAATTTAGACATCTGATACTCTGATCATGCCCCTGAACAACTATACATACTTTTGTTGAAAATATGAAGTTTCAAAACCATCAAAAAGAGAAATATACCCAAGTATTTTAAACCTGTCACCTGGATGTCCTCTTTAGGTTACTTCACCAACACCAAAGAAAAATATAATATGGAAATTATCCTTTTCACAAATCAATAGAATTTCCAAAACTTCTTTGTTAGTTTGCATGTATTCAACAAAGATAACTATGCAAACATGAAACTAATAAATTGTTTACCTATATTTTTCAACATACTGTCCTATTTAGGTGGTTGGTTTAACTCAGTTTTTACATGATTCAGTAAAGTGGTCAAATTGGTTAGTTTATTACTGTTATCCTTCTTAACAAACTTTAACTTTTGTTCGGATGATGCTTCCAACATTTATCAATTACATGACCTGGTTTCTTATAGTGATCACAAAACCTTTGATCCACTTTTTTAGGATCCACATTTTTAGGAACCTTACCTTGACTAATTTTGGCCAAGAAAGGAGAAGAATTCATTTTCTCAATCTTTTTCATCATGGATTTTATTTTCCTACACTTGGCCACACAATGACTAGATAACTCACAAAATGTGCAAGGGTAACTAGTAAACATTGCTTGAAAATCATAGCCAAATTTTTCCAATGTAGAAATTTTATTAAGTTTTTTACCTTTTCCTTTACGATTATGGTAAACCAAAGGTGGATGGCTTTCTATACCTCTCTATGGTGAATTATTACCAGATCCTTCTACGAGGATGAATCACATAATGCTAAAGGGGAAGAGTCTTTTCTGTTAGAATCTTTTCTTCTTCCAGCAGTCTTGAAGTTCTTTCCAATTTCAATTTCCCTATAACTAGCATACCCCATTCCTACATGATGAGGTCTTTTTTTAACCTGAATGGGGTTAGTCATGCCTTGGTTGTCTATACCAAGACTAATTCCATTAAAACCCATTTTATTAAAAAGTTTAGATCTTATACCTTTGGTTTTTTTTTCAAATCTTCCTAGAGCAATATCAAAATCCAATTTATCTTTAGGAGAGGAATTAAGTGTTGTCTTACTTACCATGCACTCATCTGTCATAGTGAATGCATCAATAGTAATAGGTACCTCCTTTTGTCCATTAATCTACAACACCATTAAGATCTCATCCTTAGATTCTAGCTCTCTTTTTAGACTGTCAATTTACTCATCAAGATTCAATACTTGACATCTCAGGAAGGCATTCTCTTCATGAATCTGATGATTACATGCTTCAAGTTATTCAAACTTGGTCTTGTTAGACAATTTTCCCATGATTCTTTCACACCTGTTCTTCCAAACTCTACACACTACAACTGAAATATCAATTCCAAAATGAAAAAACCCAAACTGAAGAAAATCAAGAACTAAACCATCTTTGATACCAACTTGATCTCGAAAATGGTACTTAAATTTTCATAGTACTTAGAAAAATTTTAGATCTTAAAACTTGACAACTGATTAAGAGTATTAAACCAATTTTTGGAGCTCTTGAAACCCAAATCCTTACAAAATTCCAAATAAATCAATTATCCTTAAATTCCAAATTATTTGATTAAACTAAATCTTAGTACAAATCCATTATAAGAAAATCACAAGTTGAATTCAAATAATACACTCAAACTGAATTCTTGAAACCAAATTTGATAAGTGTATTTAGATTCTATTGTGGGTTATGGATACTAAAATGATCCTTAAATCTAATTACCAGTTAAGTGTTTGCTTCATGAAATCGATTATCTTATCCAATTAACTATTTTTATCTGATTAAAAGCTTCAAAAACATGAATGAAATTCACACAACACAAGATTGATAATGGAGTTCACCTTAAGGCTACGCCTCTGAATTCATAGAAATTGAATTGATCGATTAAATGACCAAAGAATTAAAATAGCCCTTGAATAATGTCTAAACATATCACAACCTACAAATGAGATGATTAAAGATATTGGAAACTCTAGAATTTACTAGAAATTGTTTCCAAAATGATCCATGGCTCCTACAAGATTGCTTCCATGGTATGATCCCCTTGAAAATATGACTAAAAAATGCCTAAAAATGGATATTTAGAAATAATACATTAAAAATATATAATTCTTGAAATATTTTGAAAATATGAACAACTTTCCTTTCTACTCCATGGCTTTGATTGGACTTAACTTCTTGGAAAAATTTGATCTTTGTATGTTCCTCGAGTCTGTTTTGTGTAACTATGATGGAAAATCACCTTTACCGGAAATTATAAATCAGTTCATGTAACAAAATTTAAATTTATGAAAATCTCTTAGAATTATGAGCAACTTTCTAGTTTACTCTAAGATTTGAAAACTCCATGTAGTGGCTCAAATCATAAAAATACCATAAACTACTCTTTACACAATCATTTATCCACCCCATGATAAAATCAACTCATGTATTTATACAAATGTAAAAAAGTGGCGTGTTGGTAAAATTTTTCATTTTGGATAAATGTGGTTACAGTTCAAATCCCCCTTTTATAGGTGTAGGCATCCAAAGGGATAGGATAAGCCTTTAAATGGCTTTGGCCCAACAAAATCCTCCTTATCCCATGGGATTTAGGTGTATTCATGTGGAATGGTTTAAATATATATTTTTAATAAAACTATTACTATTATTTTTAAAACCAAAGAAACCACAAACCTTCCAAGTGTCATACCCAGAATATGTCATTTGTCCACATTAGAGTGTGTCATGTCATCATTTGACCACAATGTTGAATATGCATATCTTTAGCATATGAACTCAAATTTTATCCTTTCAAAATGTGTCGAAAGATTGCGAAGAGGTATACACCATGGAGCTGACTTTGAAACATTCCAATACCATAAATTTAATAGTTTAACCATCTTTTACCTGTTTAAGACCTTAACTTTGATCGGCGATAGAATCTGCATACAGATTATATTTTTGAAGTTCAACATACTATCGAAAGGTCTCAAGAGTCCCTTCAACATGTTCCAGTCTTAGCAAAGATTAGGGAAGATATGAATAGTGAAAAATCCTTTGTATCATCCACATACTATGATGAGTGAATACTATCTTGATCAAAATGTGGAGGGACAACCAATGGTCCCCTTGAATTGGAATTAAGATGATTCAGATGACTCATATTCATGAATAACTAATGTAATGAGAAGAACATTGAATTGGATAGCCCATAAAAACATTGATTTATCAATTCAAAGAACAAGAGTTCTTAATAAGTTCAGGGATTTGGGAAAATTGAAAGATGACATTCCTCCCCTGAAAGAAGGAGTTAACATAATGGATCCCTTGGGAGGAAAAGCTCCTCAATTTCCTTCAAAAAGGCCTACTTTAGGACTTATAGATGAATGGACTTCTGCTACTAGTGGGACTGGTACTTCTATGTCTACTCTAAAGTAGAAAATTAAAGAAATTCTCCTAAAATCAATGCAAAATGCTACTATCACTTTTGTAGTTCCACTACAATCAAAAGGAAAGGGTATGGATACTCATAGGACTCCTCTAGATGTTTTTCCAAAACCCCAAAGTGTTGATAAGTTAATGAGCGAGGGCCATAACAAGTGGCCATGCACAACCTAAGCCACATGGTGAAGAAAAGAGAGCAGCACTAGACCTTAAGAAGTTTGAAAGGGAACACAAGAGACACAAAATTGTGTATGAGCCAATCCTGGTAAGAGAAGGTGCTCATACACATAAGAAACATAAGCACATGGATGTAGTAATTTATCCCCCAAAACATGAGAGAATTTATGTTTCCTAGGTACAACATGTAACATCAGTGCCTTTATTTTCATCTTTTTCTTCAGAGTGAGTGACAATTGGGAGCACTCAGAACAAAAATTCAAGGTAATGTCTTATCTAATCTAGTAGATAGTGATGTCTTTAATAAAGGTGTGAAAACATCTAAAACCCTTTCAGTTAAAAATATCAATCTTCCTTTATTTGAATAATTACAAGAGTCAAAGAAAGAGTCGGGTAGAGAAAATGAGTATTGATATTGGTGAAGAGTTTTCCACATTGGATGCATTTGACATTGTAGACACCTATAATTATGCCCAAGAAATTTAAATACTTAAATTGTGCTAATTATCCCCTTTCTCACAAATCGACGACATATCGTCAAAAACACTCATATTGCCTCTTGTTGTGATTAATTAATTACAATACACTAATTAATTAAGTTGCATATCCAACAAATACCCTAATTAACAACCTTCCATTAATAAATCACCCCTTCTACCTAGACTAATTAATTATTATTAATTAATTAGCTTTCCCTTTCATTTAACCAATAAATCAATATTTAATTGATTTAATCCCCTTCTAATAGCCTAAATCATACTAATATTCCTCTAATTGGCTTCTATAAGCTCACATCTACCTATTAGTTAATCACATTTGATTAATTAAAGCACCCCCAACTCCCATGACTTGCTAAACACGTAGTAAACCCTTCTAAAGTAAGGTTACCTTTAATAAAGAAACCTTATCCATTCCTAATCATGTTTTACCTTTATCGCACATTCATGAGGATGTGTTGAATCCTTTATCCTTTGGGCTATATAAAGAGCCCTCCACCTACCTTTTACTTACACCTAAACTCCTTAGAGAGAAAATGCAAAGCATATAGCAAAGAGACTAAGAGCTTGCACTTTGTCCTCTTGAGAGTTCATCATCTTGAAGAGTTAAGCCTCTTCCTATTCTAGCCTAAAGTGCTTAGGTCATATGGGAGGTATCAAAAGGGTCTTGTAGCCCAACTTTGATTAGCCCCCATTCCTAGGTTCTTGGAACATTAAGGATAACTATTTTCGATAGCCATGGAACCTACATAGGTTCTTTCATTTGCATTTTGTTAAAGAATAGAGGTTATTTAGATACTTAACATTGTTGATTTCATAGTTTTATTGATAAATGTTAGCATCTAACCATTGATTAATTCTTATCATGATGGTGCTTAGAATTTTTGTTTAACTCTTGCTAATCAAGACTATTTAGGTGTTAGTCTTTGTTTACATTAGCATTAGTTAGAAATAAAAAATTGCACACATACATATCTATTGATGAACAACTAGTAAAGGATGTAAGTGATCCTCAATTGAGTGGAGTAGAAAAAACTACTCATGTGCCAACTACTGAAACTAGAGTTCAAACATCAGAGGTACTCTCTACAGATCAGGAATATCCAGAGTTGAGAAAGCCAGAAGTACCTAGTGGAAAAAGTGTAAGTATAGAGGTATTGGATGAGAAGGATCCCTCCCATGAATTCAATGTCACTAAGGATAGTGAACCATCTCAAAAAGGAAAATATGCAGATGAAAAAGATAGTAGAGGTTACACAAGATGCAACTATTGAGGGTAAGATTATTGATAGTGTTGATGTACAAGATTTGGGTAAGGATAAGGAAAAAATAATGGAAATCCAACCCACCATGCTATAACATGAGGTATCAACAGGGAAAAGGATGATAATGTGTCAACTCAATGACCTCCAAAGGAGATGGGAATCATGGAAGGAAAAGGAATGTCTGCAAGAGAGGCACGCGTTCAAGAAATTTCCAAGGAAAATTTTGAAGAAAATATTTCATCTATTGAGAAATAAAGAAATAATAGATTGTAATCACTGATGTAATTTTGAGGGAGACTAGTCAATGCCAAAATCAATATCAAGAAGGCAAACAATTAGGTGAAGTGCCAGTATAGAGTAAAAAAGAGATAACTATGGGATATGGATATGAAAAGTAGGTAGAATCATCGATCCAAGAGGTACAAGAGGTGTCTAATCAGTTAGTGATTGTCCCCAAGAAACCCCAACAAGAATTGCAGGAAACAAAAATTGGGAGCACTCTTACAAAAGGATGGATAGAAGATCTGATCTCAAAATAAGAAGAGGAAATTTTCCACGTGAAGGATATAGATCTCATATCTCTATATTTTCCAAAACCAGTGAGAACCTCTAAAATATCTAGAGTTCTCACCAAAACTCATATTTATTGACTAGGATCTAAAACTTTAGAAGTGGCAATCCCTCATGAGGGAAAAAAGAGAAAATATAACAACTAGTGATTATAGTGTCCAACTTATTCCCTTAGGAAATCCTTCAAGATACCAACTGAAACATGGAGCATCATAGGTAGTAAGTGACTTATTGCAAAAGGTGGATGAGGATAGGATAACTAAAAATAATTGAAAGAACAATCCAAAGATTTGAGTTATAGTCTGTAATAATTAATTTGGCAATCTAATCAAACTCAAGAAAGTACCTCTGCCAATACCCCTAAAGGAATGGAAAAGATTGATAAGGTTGTTAAAAAATTTTAGGTTGTGGACACATGGGTTGAGAAGTTGACAAAAATGGAAAAGAAGAAATTGAAGAAGCCATGACAAAGTATGAAGAGCTCAAGAATAGGCTTAATGAAATTGATGAAATGATTGAGCAATGTGATAACAAAATCTTCTACTTTGAAGGAATTTTTCCCAAGTTGAACCTGTATAACTCAACTCAGTGATGAATTGGTTGAAAAATAAGGGATTGTGCTAAAGAAATTCAAAGGAACTCAGCATGCTATGGAGGAATTAACAAGGATTAGGGTGGAAGTTTTGAATGGGATCAAACAAAAATAGAAGCTAAAAGGAAATGGGTCGATGATACCTTAGATGCTATTGATTTAAAACTTTAAGATATGGTTTTTAAAAATTCAAGAAGAGCTATGGTGATCTAAAGACTGAATTTTTGTTTAGTTCTTTTGAGAAAATAATTTAGAAAGATGACTTTTCTTATGAAGTTAATAAAGTAATCAAGAAAATTGAGATCAAAATTGCGAGAGATGATATCTAAACACTTGGATTTTAAGCGAGAAAATGGGTCACTGTGTGGATGCAATAAATAGGTAGATACTAATTTTCCAACACCATACAGGGATGGATGAAGAAGAAATCAATGAGCTTTTTTGAAGGTATGATGCATATTTGGCAAGGTTACTAGAAGAATTAGGAGAAGAAGATGAAGAAGAAAAGGATGCAGACATGAAAGATGATGAACAAGATTAGGCTTGTCATTCTTAAAAATTTATCTTATTTTCATATTTCATTTGTAATTGAGGCTTAATTTGATACTATTGCTTCATAAAGAATTGATATTACTTTTAAAACTTGTTATTCTCTGATGTAAGTTGTAATTTGATACAATGCATTAGATTTTTATAGTGCTTGGATGAAATTTTATGTCCATTGTGAAAGCATATAAACTAATGAGATGTTTGTACTTTTTGTATTTTGAAAAAGGAAAAATGGGGATCTATAGGGGCCCACCCATGAAAATAAAGATTACATATATCCTTGAGAGTTGTATAAAAAAGAGAATAATAACAAGAAACTTTAGGCATCCAATACCACAAACTCCTTTAAAAAATCCTCTCTGCAAAGAGGATGTTTCTTCACTAATTTTTTCCTAAGCCCATGTTCATCTATCCCTAGTGTCATTTGAACAAAAATAATGTCTCCTTCTAGTTTGAGACATGCCCATTTGTAAAAGTTCATCCATACTAGACAAGGGACTATCTAACAAACTAAGCAATTATGACCACTTCTTGTAACAAGAGACCCATTCACTCATATCCAAACCACCTTTAGAAAATGCCTTTTCCTCTCGGTTTTGGTAAAATAAATTGGTTGATAATATTGAATTGGAAGTATGACCACAATTGACCAGGGAACAATTGTAGCAGAAGGCATAGAGGTAGTAATTAGAGTAGAAGGCCTAGAGATAGACTCACCCTTATGTTTTTCACAAAATAAAGTGGTGGTTTAGGAACCTGGGGGTGTTCTCACTTTGGTTGTTTTGCCTCTAAGACTTAAAACTACTTCTCCAATGCATTTAATTGACGATAGAGGGAAGGTATTGTGTCCAAAAAAATCTATCCATCAAGCACATATGACTCCAGAGGTATTTATTTCACAAAAAATTCCTCATTATAAATGTATGGGCATACATGATTAGAAACACATTACATATGAGGCCTACTCACAAGCAAAAATTTCCTCAGTGACTCAGGATTTCTCTAAAGTTCAAGCTTGAACAAGTGAAAGTACATCATCTAAAAGGTAGAGAACATGGGACTTATCTTAAAAAGTCTCCTAAATAATGCAGCTTGAACAACTGGAGGTGTCAAGGGCCCGGTATAATCCTCAAGGTCATCAATTTCAAAAAGTATCCTCACAAAAGATTCATCCGACCCAATAAATAAAAAATATAATACAAGTATTCATCGGATATTTCCTTTAAAGTAGATGCTATTGGTTCCCCCACCATGATACAAATGAATTTCTTCAAAGTGCTTATATGCAAAATAAGAAAGTATGAATTGATTAAGTGAATGGTGTGTTTTTATAGGATTTTTGAATCATATGAGCTGATTTGGGTGCAATCATGGTGAAAATCACTCCTGAGATCCTGATAAGATATCTACGCAAGGAAATTGAAAGTTGAAATGAATTGGCATTGAGAAAAAATGGTGAATTGATCTGATTTGACAAGAATCATGCATGATAACTAACCCAAAAGGCATGAAAATAAATGTACAACATTCAAAATGGATTTTGGAAAAGAAAATAAGAGTATATGTCAAACCGAATCACCTCGAGGCACTTTAAAGTCCCCAAAAGAGGATGCCAAATTGCTAAGGGAAAATAATAATAAATGGCCAAAAGTGATGAAATTACATCACATTCATACATAAACATAACAAAAACGTGAAAATATGGTATTTCTCACACCTAACAAAGCATTTGATGATTCATCTCTATAAGGATAACATAAATTTAATTATATATTATAAAGAAGGATATTCTCTTGAAGATCCATACATTAGTAAGAGATGTGTGTGTGACAAGAGATGTCGTAATGGGTATACTTTAGTAATGATATGTGCTTCATGGTTAATGAGGTAATGACGTAATTTTTTTACTAAAAACAAGGCTAAGACATATATTTTCAACATAACTATAGTGGCATTTATAAGAGAGAAACATATAACTGATATAATAGATTTACCTTTGAAGTTGAGAATACTCATGTTGTGCAAGGAGGGAACCAAAGGCATGAAATGTTGTAGATATATATATATATATATATCAAGAAAGGAAGGGAAACCATGGGTGGGATGAAAACTAGTTCATTTAAAAGATATACTTTTATGGCATCAAATGATTACCATCAACGATCATCCCATACAAACTTAGTATCCTTCTTCATCAAGTGCATAAATGGTTGGGTTTTATTAGCAAGCTACACAATAAACAATTGACTAACTTTAATATTTCCTTGTAATGAGTGTAATTGATGTAAACTTCAGGTGGAGGCATGTCATCAATTTCCTTGATTTTATTGTGGTCTATTTTGATACCATGTTTTGAGATAATGTATAAAAAGATTTTACTAGTTCTAACTCTAAAAACCCACTTTTAAGATTTAAATGTACTTTATACTCATGTAGTCATTAAAAGAGTATGAGAAGGTCTTGAGCATGTGTAGAATGGTTTCATGATTTAGCAAGTATATCATCAACATATTTTTAATAATTTTGTGGATATAATTGTGAAACATGTGTGTAATTGTGCATTGATATGTGGCCCCAACATTTTTAAGGCCAAATGGCATGACTATGTATCAAATCATTTCCCATGGTGTAGTAAAAGAAGTGTTTTCGTAATCCGTTGGACTCGTTTTTATTTAGTTATAACCAACGCAGTCATCCATAAAGGAAAGAATATCATACCTAGCCATAGATTTAGTAATGACATCGATGTGTAGTAAAGGAGAGGCCATCTTTGGGACAAGCCTTGTTTATATCATGAAATTATGTGCAACAACGCACTCATCCATCTAGTTTCATTACAGGGAATAATATTAGACACCCATTTAGGATAATCGATGGCACAAATAAATCCAACATTGACAAAGCATTGTATTTCATCCTAAACAAGGAGTACAACTTTTCGGTCCATTTTACATATTTTCTGTTGATTAGAATTTGCACCGGGTTGAGAAGGATGTTATGGATGGCTAAATATGGATCAATTCCAGAATATCACTATAGTCCTAGGAAAAAATTGCTGAAAATTCCTAAAGAACTTGTTTGATATTCTATTATTCATTGGGTACAAGATAAATGGCTAACAAATTGATTCACGGGTTATCATAGGTTCTTAGTTTGTATTATATTGTTTCCTCATTGAGAAGAACATACCAATCTTGAATATATGGTTTAGTATGAATTGTATCGGGAAGGTAGACATTTTGAGGAAGTGTATCGACTCTCCGGTGTATGTGGTAGTGTTAAGAAGTGATGGAGAACAATTTTGATGATGAAAGGAAGGGATTTTTTTGTAAACTCCCATGTACTCTAGAATGTAGTCATCAGTAGGAAAAGTATCTAAGTTATTCTAACCAATAGAAGTAGAATCACTAATGAGGTTCGAGATATACCAACGAAGATAAGAAGTATACAATGTAGTATAAGCTTTTGAAGCAGTATAGATGGACGATGGTATCCAAAACTAAATTTTCTAGATTGAATGGAGATAGCCCATGGTTATGGGATTCCTTTTCCTTATTGTCTAGGCCATTATTTGAGAAACTATAACAGGCTAAATATTGATATCTAAGGAAATATTTAGAAGAATTTGGATGAGATGAACTAGAAGTATCAAAAATATGCCCAATATAGTTTCAATGTGTGAATGGTGATGGATATGATGGAACATCATAGATAACTCCCTGATAAAGGAATTTAATCCATGTATGAAAAGTTAAGGGGACTACATGCATAGCATGGATCCAACGCCTCCCAAGATGAATGTTATAATTAATTTTTTTGGATTACGTGTCATGGAATTATCAAGGTACATGGTCCAATAGTGATAAGGAGTACGATAGTTCCTAAGACATTCTTGGTTAAATTATCGAATCCATGAATAGAAATAGAGGAAGGAGCGAAATAGGATTCATATAGACCCAAATGATGGAGCAAAGCAATATTACAAATATTGATTCCTAAGCTATTATCAACAAATCTGCTTGACACCAATATTATTGATACAAACTTGAATGTGCAGGGGGATCATGATCTAACATTTCTTGAGAAGTAAAATCATTGGATGTTGATTTTATTTGATCTTAATTGAGAGATAAAGCAAACGTAAACTTATGATACACATACTATGGAGAGGTTTGAGGATGATTGTAATTTTTAGTAAATAACCCCGATTTTATTGATAAAATCAGGATGGTCTTGATAAATAAACATGAATGGAGACCTCTAGGGTGAAAATCCCTTAAGAAAGGAAGAGATAAGGTGGATTCAAGCAACGGGTTCACCAAAATTATAAATAAAATAAACAAATTCCTAATTTTTATATAAATGTAGCAATAAATGAATAAGAAATTAAATACGAAGTACAACCAAGAAAATTAAGCTAGTAAATATGAGACCCTAGTTGCAAAGAGGAGATAAAAAGATTTAGCTGATTTGAAATTAATCTGAACTATGTCAAAATGATGAAATGATGAACATCAAGGGATAAGTTTCTCATAGAGCATGAGAAAAATGTGTGGCCAAAATATTTTCCTAGACTAGGACACTGGAATGGGTCGGGGGTACTGCGGGTGCCATAAACCTACTTTGGGTGCCTGTGGCTTCTCAAAACCTCAGGAAATATCCTTTCCAGGGTCACAAGTTGTTAGGTTTCCTTCACTTCTTATCTTTAGTATGTTTCACAATTCTTTCTGATGTCTTTGGTAACCTACAATAAATAAATGACCTGTAAAACCCTCAAAAGCGCAACAAATCCAAAAACAAAAAATAATTCAAATGAGGGCTCATAATGTCCTCATCTATCAAATGAGTGATCTTATGAATGAGAATTGTACTAAATTTTATATCTAATGTATTTTTATGTGTTTGTATGAAGAAATTGAGCCATATGTGGCTCTTGTGTTTTGTCATACTTGATAGCAAGCAAGAACTAGATGTAGAAGATGTAAGTAGATAGGTGCATGGAGTAGAATGAACTTACCATTGATATGAAGTGTATATAGAATAATGCAGTCCTTTTCCCTTGAATGGATGCTAGAATGGATGCTTGTATGCTCTTGAATATCCTTTGGATGAAACCTTAGGTGGTGATAACTAATGTTTAGTGCTTGGTCCTTTCTTATGGTAATATAGCTTTACATTTATATGAATCCCTTGCTTAAATGTGGTAACTAACAACTAGAAGGCTGACCCATAAGAAAACAATATTCCCAAAAGATAAAAAATTCCCAAAAGGAGTGATTAGGATAGAAAGAGGTCGGGAGCCGAGAGGAGACGAAGGCACGTGGCACTTGGCGACCTAGCCGAGAACTAGCATACAAAGTAAAGAAAGATGAAGTAGTAAAGTATCGAATTTTCTGTAGGGAGTAATAGGCTAGAAAGAAGATATCAAAAAAATACAAAAGGCTAAAGATATTTTTCAATTTCTATTTTTCTCACTTAGGAATCATATGAATAATAATATGTGAATAAGATCTAGAAATGTACCCAAATTCGTGATTCGGTGTCTACATAGGGAGAATCTATGGAAATTCCATGTTATTGCATTCTCTTTCTCTTTCCATCCTTTTATCTCCATGGCATATTTTTCTATTTTTTCCTTCACAATATCATTTATTTCTTCATAAGTCGATCATCAACCTTCTCCTTCAGCTATTTTGCCACCATGTCTAAATTCTATGTCACACCCTCTATATAATCCATTTTACATGTGACTAAGGGTTACGTCTCCTAGATCCTTTCCTCAAGTGTTTCATTAAATATTTTATGAGTTCTCTCCTCTTCTTGACATATTACATAAATTTCTAGTGCTCGTCCTTATCTTTTCCATGTTTGCATGTATTTTCTTCAACTTATTTTATTCAATAGAAGTGTGCATGCTAATAATAGGAGAGAAGTATTGGCATTCATTGAAAACATGCTCTTCCTTCCACATGTCTCCCTTCACTTATGTGAAAAATGCCTCATATTCTGAAAGCTTTCATTCAACCTTTTATTTATCCTTCTTCTTTTCTTTAGCTTGATTATTTAGTTTCCATCCCTTGCCCACTCTTTATTTTTATTAACATCATTCTCACTATTCCAAATATTCTAACTCCATGGTATATTTTGTCTAAGCCTTATCAACTAGATATTAGCACATGAACGTAATGTTAGTAACTATATATTATGATTTTTATATTCCTCAATGGTCCTCTTCTTTTCGTATCTCAAGTCCCCTGTGATCTTTTATATTTCCTTATCTTTTTCTCAGCATTATTCTACACTTTGTCAATTTTTATCCTCCCCACCTTGGTGGTTATGTTATTAAGCACATTATACACTTATTTATCTAATAAATATATGGTGTTAATGATAGAGAATATTTTAGATGACTCCTTATACAATATCATCTTAGATGATGAGTCCTTTTTTCCTCAAATTAAAGTTACTCCATATATGTCTACATAATCTAAGACACATCTTCCCAAGTATGCAAAATTGCTTCATCCTTGTTTAGCATCTCCTAAAAGAATAGGTTCTCTACTTTCATTGAGCTTTGGAACCTATCCCTTAAAACTTCTGAAAGGTCTTCGATGTATGACGGTTAGGTAGCCTATAGAAGTTCCCAATGCTTCCTTCCTCCCGTATGTTTATTCTTCATAATTTCTTACACAGTGTTAAATTGTGCACCGCTTGTCTTTCCTCTAACACATAAGTCTTCTCAAACTATTTTATCTCCATTTCCATCTTCTTCCTCTCCATATCCTTTGGTATCTTCCTCTATTGCATGTTGCATTTATTCTTCATGCTCTTATGTTGAGTTGTGGAGCTTAATTTCTTCATTGGGATGCTTTTACAAAATTTCTATATTACACAATAACTAACGTTGGTTCACAAACCTTCGTCGGTCACTCAAGGTCTGGTATCAATAAGGAAAAGAGGAACCTCCATCAGTTAGGGAAAACTAGTATTGGTTAAGGATAACCGACATATGTTTCTTATGTGTGAATATTATAATTAAGTTACAGGAATTAGATCTATATTTAGTTATAAAGTGAATCTAATGGTTTTAATTTCATAGCTAAAGTGCCCTAAGATTGTAGATGCATATATAAGCATAAATCTAGGGTTTTAGAAGAGAGAATTCAATTGAGAATTAAGAGAAGTTTCCTTTTGAGAGAAAAGATAAATTTGTAGAGAATAAAGTACAGGACATCCAAGAAGGTGTGGAAGATTATAAATCTTCATTGTATTTCCTCTATGATGATAAATTGGTTGTTTCTTGGTGGACGTAGCACACATTGGGTAAACCATGGTAAATATTTTGTATTGTTTGTTCTTGTTTATTTCCTTATTGATTTGTTTTATGGTTACATATGATAAATATATATGTACAAATGGTGTTATGACCCCAACAAATGGTATCGAGCACATTTATTTGAAGGTTATGTGTATTGACATATTTACTCATAGATGGATTTGTGATTGAGTGGGATCGAGTAATGGGAGAAGAAGGAAAATTAAGAGTAGATAAATTTGATGGATGTGACTATCTATTATGGTAGATACATGTGGATTATTATTTGTATAATTTATATTTATACTTACTATTGAATGAGAATGTAAGACCTGCAAATATGACCAATGAAGAATGGAAAATTCTTGATAGAAACACTCTGGGATCTATAAGATTGAGCACAGAAGCATCTTTTCCTTTGAATATTAACGAATCAAGATCTACTATAGAGTTAATGAAATATTTATCAAATCTATATGAAAAACATAATGCTTCAAATAAAATTTATTCAATAAAAATTGTTTAATTTAAAGATGCAAGAAGATGGATCTACATCAAGTCATTTGAATGATTTTTGGTCTATTATAAATCAATTAAAATTAGTTAGTATTATGTTTTATGATGAAGTGAAAGAAATTTAATTATTATGCTCTTTTCCAGATATTTGGGATAACTTGGTAATGGTTGTCATTAATACATCTTCTGCTACTAATTATTTAAAGTTTGATGATGTCGTTAGTATAATCCTAAATGAAGAAATACATAAGAAAAGTACAGGAATATCATCATCTAGGAATGCTTTGAATGTAGAAAGTAAGGGAAGGAAGAAGGAGATATCCAAGAGAAATAATAATGGGAATTGAAATTCTAAGAATGGAAAATATAAATCCATAGATAGAGGTATAAACTACTAGAATTGTGGAAAGAAAGGTCATAAAAGAAGGATTGTTGGTTTAAGGAAAACAAAGAGAATGTACCGAGAGAAGGTAAAGAGGCAAATTTTTCTAAAAAGAGGTAATGCAAGATTCCCTACTTCTCTCCTTGGATAATAAAATTGAGTTGTGGGTTTTATATTCAGGAGCTTCTTTCCATGCAACCCCTAATAAGGCTTATTTCGAAATTACGTCCGGGGGTAATTTTGGGCATGTTTATTTAGGAGATGATGAGCCATACATTCTTACTTGGTAGAGGTGAAGTTCATCTTAAATTGAAGAATGGAAATACATGGATATTTAAATATGTGAGTCATGTTTCAAGCCTCAAAATAAATCTAATTTATATAGGATAGTTGTGTGAAATTGGTTGCATGGTTACACTCACAATTGAATCTTGGAAAGTTGCCAAGGGATCTCTTGTTATAATAAGAGGAAAGAAGGTCGGATTACTATATTTATCTACCTGTATTACTAATTATTTTTCTTTTATATCTACTTAATATTCATATAGAAGCATGTGGCATAATTGAATAGGCCATATGAGTGAAAAGGGAATGCAAATCTTAAAGGAAAAGGGTAAGTTATCATAATTAAAATGTATAGATCTTTATTTATGTGAGCATTGTATTTTTGGAAAGCATGAGAGACTGAGATTTCTCAAAGTTGGGATGACAAAGAAGAATCATAAATTAGAGCTTGTATACTCGGGTTTGTGGGGACCATCCTGGGTAACGTCTCATGGAGGATTCCAATACTATGCTACTTTCATTGATGATGCCACAAGAAAGGTATGGGTTTAATGTATAAATCCTAAATCTGATGTTCTAGAAACTTTTAAAATATGGAAAGACCTTGAGGAAAATGTTTAAAATTCAAATTTAAAGTCCCTTATATCTTAAAATGGTGGTGAGTACTACAAAGAGGCTTTTAATGATTATTGTTCATAAATGGAATACAAAAAGAAAGGATGGTTCCTAGAACACCGCAGAGAATGGTGTTGCGAGAGAGAATGAACATGAAAATAAGAGAACATGATAGAAGTAATAGGATACATGCTGGATTGCCCTTACAGTTTTGGGTGGAAGTAGTAGACATGGTAGTTTTTTTAATTAACTATGGACCTTCAAGTGCACTAAATGGTGGAATACCAGAAGAAGCTTGGACTAGAAAAGAGGTAGATATTTATTTTCTTAAAGTATTTGGCTCATAATATTTTGTGCATATTGATAAGGAAAATAGAAAGAATTTGGATGCTAAATCCAAAAGATGTACTTTCATTGGTTATGGCTCGTGATTTTGGTTTCCAATTTTTGGATTTATAAGGTTCTAAGATAATTAGGAGTTGTGACATTGATTGGAATGAAAAGAGAATGTACATGGATCAATTTATGGTACCTAAAGGTGAACCGATGGAGAAGTTTTTGGATGAAAATGAAATCTTAGATTTAAAATTAACACATAAAGATTTTTACACAATAACCGGCATCAATTTACCCCTTACCGGCATCGGGCTTCATGCGGCATTAGTTATAGAAGAGAATGACTAGTGTTAGTAAGCTAAACTGATATTGACCGAAGGTGAATGGTGTTGGTCACTATCAAAAGTAGATATAAATATACGGGAAGAGCAGATTGAGCCTCGACAACCCAAATATCAAGGATAAGGTCACAAAGGGTAAGTAGACCTCTAGAATTATTTTCACCTTCATTGTCTTATTTATTATTGACTGATAGTGGTGAACCAAAAATATTTGAAGAAGCAATGCAAGATAAATCCCAAAAGTAATGGGAACATGGCATAGATGAGTAGATGGACTCCTTAGAGAAGAACCAGACATGGAATTTGGTTAAGTTTTTAAAAGGTAACAGAGTATTTCAAACAAGTGGTTTTGCGAGAATCAAGGAAGAAGAGGGTAGAAGAGATACAAATAAATGATTGTAGTAAAGGGATTTTCACGAGAAAGAAGGTATTGAATTTGGTGAAATATTTTCTCTTGTTGCTAAGATGAATTCTATTGATAGTGTATTGAGTTTATTTGTAGTAGAGTATTTTTATTTAGAGAAACTTGATGTCAAGATGAAATTTCTTCATGATTATTTAGAGGATGATGTTTATATGAATCAGTCACTTGGGTATGAATTCAAGAATAGGGAAAAACTTGTTTGCAAATTGAAAAAGAGCATATATGGGCTCAAACAAGATCCAAGGCAATGGTATATGAGGTTTGATAGTTTCATACATGAGCATGGTTATTTGAGATGTGAATCGACAATTCTTTATTTCAAGATTCTTAGAAAATGGAAGCTATATTATTTTGTTATTGTATGTGGATGATATGATTATTGCAAGATCTAGTATGTAAGACATTAATGAGCATAAAGAAAATTCATCTCATACATTTGCAATGAAGTATTTGTAGGCTGCAAAGAGAATCCTTGGTATGCAAATTCAAAGAGATAGGAAGAACAAGAATTTGTATTTGTCACGAAACATTATATCAATAAGGTGTTGGAAAGGTTTAATTTACAAAATTCAAAACCTATAAGTAAACCTACAGATTGGACACTTCAAATTAAGAAAATATAAGATTCCTACATTACATGAGGAGGTTGAGTACATGGAATGAGTTTTGTATGCTTCAGAAGTTGGGAGCTTGATGTATGTTATGGTTTGTAATAGACCAAACATTGCATAGGAAGTGGGAGTTGTGAGCATATTTATGGCTAATCCAGGTAAATAGCGTTGAAAATTAGTCCAATGAATTTTCAGGTATTTGAGAGGGACATACGGCATGTATTAATGCTATGGAGGGTCAGATACTTATTTATGTGGCTATGTGGAATCATACATGGCTGGTGATTTTGATGGCAGGAGGAGAAGCACTGGATATGTTTTCACAATAGGTGGTACGACAATTAGCTTGATTTCTAGATTACGAAGGTTGTGGACTGTTTACTATAGTGGATGAGAAGATGAAGCTGGAGAAAATTCATACAAAGGAGAAACTCGTGGATATGCTAATGAAGCCATTATAAAAGGAAAATTTGGAGCTACATTCGAATTTTATTGGTCTTTGAGTTTTAGAATTGAAGAGGGAGAAATAGACCAAGTAAAGTATCAAAGGAAGGAGTTGTATGATACAATGGACTAATTTATCTCCAAGTGGGAGAATGTTGAGTTGTGGAGATTAATAGCTTCATATCCATGCTTTTATAGACTTGTTAGATTAATCGACATCAATTCATGAACCTTTGTCGGTCACCAAGGGACTGGTATCATTCAAGAAAGGAGAAACTACCATCGATTAGGGATAATCGGTATCAATTAAGGCTAACCAACATCATTTTCCCGTGCGTGAATATTATAATTAAGCTACGGAATTAGATATATCTTTAGTTGTAAATTGAATCTAATGGTTGTAAATTCATAGCTAAAGTTCCCTAATATTGTAGATGCATATATAATCTTAAAGCTATGGTTTTAGAAGAGAGAATTCACTTGATTATTGACAAAAGTTTCCTTTTGAGATAAAAGAGAAATTTATAAAGAAGAAAGTACTGGACATCCAAGAAGGTGTGGAAGATTGCAAATATTCATTGTATTTCCTCTATGATAATAAATTTATTGTTTCTTTGTGGACATACCCCACACTAGGTGAACCACGTTAAATATTGTGTATTATTTCTTCTTGTTTATTTCGTATTTATTTATTTTATTCTTAAATCGATAAATATATTTGTACAATAGGTGTGCTAACCCCAACAACTTCCAATTCTTCCTCATGCACTAGTTGTTTGACATATTCCTCCAACATTGGTTTTTTGACATATTTTGTCTTCTACATTAGTTCCTTTTTTACACTTTGGAACTTCTTCCTCTACCTTCTTCTCCAAGTGCTATTCTTCTTCCTTAATGCCATAAACCACTCAAGGTATCTTCTTCACCAAGATGGGATATTTCTTTACTATACTTGGCTTATGTTTCATTATTGAAGGATACTTTTATTCTTTACATGAGTAACTTACATCCTTATTGGAAATTTTAGGCACTGAGAGAGGGGTGAATCAGTGCTTATGAAAATTTTAACATACAATCCAATTTCCTTAACTTATTTATGATTAAAACACAAATTCCTTCACAAGCCATAAAAAGAGATCACACATGAGAGACAAGATTTAATGTGGGAAACCATTTAAGGGATAAAAACCCACTAAAACCAAAGAACTAGCTTGGACAAGAATGTCCTATAAATGTTACATTGATTTCATGTTGAGAATCCACTCAACTTGGAGAATCAACTTCAATACTTTATTCAAACTATCACTTAACCTTTAGCAAGATTCAACTTGCGTGGAAGATTTAACTCCCGAAAATTCAACTAAGCTTCAACTTGATATTCTGTAAGTTGTCACTTACAAGGAAGATTCAACTCCTTGATTGCTAAGCATCCACTTAGACTTCTTCTCTTGTTTTGATCACTTTTCTTGTGTTGTCTCCCACAATTGATTATGATCACTTATTTATCTCAACTTATTCTCTTCTCACTCTTCTTCATCTATTGCAATCACTATAGCACAAGACCTCTCTCATACACACACTATTATTATGATTCTTTTCTCAAGTACAGATCCTTATGATATGATCTTTCATGTTTACAATCTGCTCCAAAATTATAGCCATCCATACATTAGATATATCCTTTTATTATCAACCCCTTATTGCACCTTCAATAGTATTTTCATCAACAAAAACATTCTAATAATAAATAAGATTTTATAACATGATGGAAGATACACTCAAATGTGTTTTTCACTTCACCTTTACGACCCTTCACCTACCTCTCTTTTCAACTCATACTAAGGAGGACTAAATGACATCACAAAACTATCCACTAACATTAATTACATATGATTATGTGTCAGTTACACACTCATAACTTACAAAAATTGTTAAGATGCTTCAAATTATTACAAATAATTAGATAAGAATCCTAAATTCATTGTACCTTCTGATATACCTAAAATGTTCCTATTACAACCTGACCTACAATCTTACATATTTGACATGTAATTGCCATTTGTTTTGTCCTCTTCCCTTTGGAGAGTTCCTCTTGTCTTTTTGTTCTCTTACACACATGGACAAGTGTCCCAAGCATGTAAGGATGTTACAATACTCCTTATTTTTCTCTATAACTCCTTAACTCCTCCTATGCTTTTCATTTCTTCTTCATGTTTTATTTGAGTTTCACTCACATTCTTGGAGGTTCAGAAATTACATTCATGGAGGTGATTGAAAATTTTCAAAGAAGATATCTTAAAATATTATTCAAAGCATGGATAAGGTGGTGAATGGTCTCTTCATTACCTTCATATTCCTAGTGAAGATTCATCAATATCATTCAGGAAAGAACATGCTAATTTGAACAAACACCAATAAGATCTTCACACTCATAAGCACAATCCTAAAACTATGATTATTTGGAGCACTAAAACTTTTCATATAACCACCTATCATAAATCAATAGAAATATATTAAAATCCTCTATCAAATACATGTTATAGAAATTATCAAAACATTGCATGGAGCATCATTTTTTCCAACTTATCACATGGGTCTAACTATTTTCAAGTGTTCTCAGGAACCAGTCTTGGTTTCTCATGTTCAAACATCTTAAAATATCTTTCCAAGATCAACTATCACTTTTAAAAGTTCAAGGACATCACACACAACATGTATAATCATTCAGAGGTATACCTTGTTTGAACTAAACTTCATCTATTCACCAGTATCAAAAATATTCTTCACTAGCTCAGAAGGGAGGTTTTGGATCACTCAAAATTGTGCCTGAATAAATTCATCAAACCAAACCAAGCACAATGATATCTTATATGGTATACCTTCATGTTGTTCAGGACCAAAAATAATTGTGTAATGGTGAAGTTCATCAAGTATACTGTATACTTCCATGTCTATTTTTTCTTCATTGCATTCTCAAATGGTAGGAGGAAAAACACACCCATGTCATCACATATTTCCAAAGGTCCAACCTATATGACTTAATGATCCTCAAGAAAACATCCCCAAAATCCTTCACCAAAATTTTTAGCATGGGGTCATTTGTGAGTTTTGTCTCAGTACACTAAATTTTTCAAAAAACATATATTTTCTCATGGGGTTCACCGTGATTCATAAGTCAAAATCTCCATAAAAATGATTTGATGAATTCCCTACATGCTCAAGTTCATAATAAATAAAAATAGTTCCATTTTTATAACCTAACCAATAATTTTTCTTCATACTTTGCTCTAAATCCGGGGTTTAGGAGGGTTCAAGTCAGTTCACAAAAATGAATAGAAATTTCTTATTTCTTATCCTTTTGACCTTAGAATTTTAAATAATTTTTTTGTATCTATATGGTTTATAAAAATTTATCTTATAATTTATCTAAAGGAGGATCCAAAATTTATATTGAATGTTAAGAAGTCAGGGCACTATTATAGCATACCTTAATTAACCTAGTTTTGGTAAAATTGCAATTTCTTAAACAAAAAGCCTCCTCAAATCCTCAAATTTTGTCCACACCTTCATGAATACCTTATACATGATTTCCAATGGACATTTTTACTATTTCACCATCGAAATTCAAATCCAATCTCATTTGGGAATGTTAAACTTGTTTTTCTTGAAGGGAAGTCATACCAATGACCATAACCATGCTTCTAGAAGTTAAACTATGATTTGTAGCTTCATATGACAAATATTAATAATTTCCCTACACAATTTACATGCTTTAATTATCCTGATATATCTTATTTTTCTTCATATCCTCATGTTAGGCCCTTGAACTAGGCCAATTTGAGGTAGGTTACACTCTGACTCATCACATCTAAATTATTCTTCACCATGTGGCCTCTTAGACATGTCATATCATGTGTTTTATGCCTTTACCATGATTTTCTAGTTGCATAATTCCTTCACTCCACCTTTCTAAGTCACTTTGTTATTTAGGTCTAGGGATTAGGTATCCTAAACCGAGCCGAGTCTAAAAAATTAAACTCGTGTGCTCCGGTATTTCAACTTGGTGACCTTGTTTCCACATTGTATATATGTTATAATATGTAATAAAACATCCTAGTATGATCTCACATAATCACCCTTCCTATTTCTGTCACTAGTTTCTCAATAAATCAATGCATACTCAGTGTTCTCAACCCTTTGACATGTCTTGCCTCATTTGACTCACTCCAATCCCTCCTTCAGATTTTATACATCATTATTTTTTTTAATATACCTTTGACATAAATGACAACTCAACATCCACATGCCAACAATCCCACCCTTTTTCATTAATGGAAAACTCCCAACTCTTCTCCCCACTTTTCAGTAATGAAAAAGTACATGTTTTAGTACCTAGACTTCATCTTTATGAGATTACGTGGGCCTTCATCTTGGTTGGATGCAGTAGCTAAACTCATTACTTAAGCTCTCTCTCCTATCTATCCTTGCTTCAACTCTTTTATTAACCACCACCATGCATTCAACTCACTATCTTCCCTAAAAAATGCCTTCAAGGAACTAACACATGCCAAAAATATGATATTAGAGTAAAAAAATCATTTTATCTCATGTTTATGCCTATCTCAGATTAGAAAACTCAATGCTTACATTAATTCCTTTATATTCTTATTATATGCAAATTTATTAATGAGTTCCCTAAAGTAACTTTGCATTACATTTTTGTTCATATTTGTCATGCTATAACACCTTATATGCTGCATAAATTACCTCATTCTCACTCCTCCTATATTTTTAGTATTCATCTATGATTGATCACACAATATTTTTTTTTCCCACTTTGATCTCGGGCCTAACTTTGGATCAACATATCTTCCTCTTCCATAAATTTTTCTTGTAGTGTTTATAGCCTTCTTTGTGTTCTATTGCACATGTGTGTGCTCATGTTGGATTCTCCTTGAATTTATTATGCATCCAATCAATCATTATTCCATTTCTTAAATCCAAAAACCAATCTTGAGTAACAAGGCAGCTCCCCCACCTTAAATATCTTTATTAGACAGGTAGACTAATTTATTAGACTGTAGGCATCACACTAAACTGAGACATAACACTTATTTGTCATCTTAGCATTGCTACCTTAAATCATGTGCTTATAGAGTCGTATAATTTCATTATACTTCCTACAATAATTTCTTCATTATCATGTCATCATTGAGATTTTTCTTAGCTCCACCTACCTCTAATTTGTGTCTTCTCGGACCTATAGGATCACATTTCAGGTCTATAGCCTATGGTTTTAAAATTCAATCATCATTAATACCTTTATTTAAGTGTGAAAGTCATAAATTTTTACAAAATTTCATGATTTTTCCTTTATTATTTCCATTCTCCATTTCTTAATACAATCTTAGAGTACACTTTTTTTTAGGAAGCTTGTCTCTATGATGATACACTTCATTTATATAGTACCCTATTTGAGGATGGATTTATCCTAGTCTTAATAGCTCAAGTCAGTAAAATAGGATCCTCCCACTCAAATGTGTCTCTATCAATCATATAACCCTCTAAAATACCCCAACCAATTTCATGATCACCACTTAATGAAATGAGAAAAAAAAAAACTCGATCAATTTCTCTTCTTTGTCAAGCTCATTATTCACATCCTTTCTTTGGTCTTGGCCCATAAGAAGAAAAATTTATATTTATTGGCCTCTCCCAATACTTATACATTTTTCACATTATCTAATTTTTTTAATTCAACCTCTTACTTGTTTTCAAAATATTAACTAACAATCTTCACTTAACTTATTCAAAACTTGCAATTTGTGTGCCCTTAAGACCAAGGCTCTTGTTTAATTCAAGGTTGGAGACATTTGTGCATACCCAACACATGATGTAGAATTTTTCACAGACCATTTACCTTCCATATGGTGTGGTGAAAATTTTATGATATAAATGACAAGCCTCTTCTCTCAATATCTCATTCTTCCTTTCCTTCTCATTAGCCCTTACTAGCCATGTCACATGCTAATTTTAAGCTTAAATTTTGATATCAAGATTGAAATTGCAAAATTATCACCAATTTGAGTAACCATTAGGGACTTAATTTTTGTACCAAAAATCACCATAGGTTACTTTGTTCCATATGCTTCAAAATCACAGTCATAAGCTCCAACTTAGGTCTTTCAGGGTAAGCTTTAGGATTTTGTGATGACTGTCACAAGTTGCGTCTTCTTGAGGTATTTTAAAATTATAAAATATTTAAATTACATGATATTTGGAAAATGGAAGGCTATCTTAATAATTTTAAACCTTAGATTTTTCTTTTAGTTCTTCAAAACTCATTTTCCCATCAAACCCTATTAGGGCTTTATACAATGCCTAGGAGTGAGTATTTTCTCACCAAATTAAACATACATGTCCTCAAGGCCTTTGATCACTTATAATAGGTTATCACACATATTTATGATCTTTTATTTCTACCAACAGGCTGAAATATTCACCAAATAAAGTATTTGCATCTATAAACCCCTACTCTACCCATTTCAAAATAGAGTTTCCCTTCACAATCAAGACCTACCTCGGGATTTAACCAACTTACATCTCTTCATCAAGATTCATAATTCCTTCTAGACTTATAAGTCTCTCATCATCATGAAATTTCAGTCTTCAAGCTATGATTATATATTTAAACTCTTACAATACTTCATTTCTTCCAAGGAAAACTCATAATTACACCAACTTTCGAATGTTCTTATACAAGAAATGTTATAATTTCATCCATCTAAGATAATGTTCCTACTTCAAGAATTCATGGACCTACCCAGAGTGCCGTTCTATCTATCCATAAACTTCATCTACAATTCATGGAACCTAACACCATATTGTCAAGTTGCTCCCAGATTTTACCTTTTAAAATCTAAATGTGCTCTTGTAAAGTTGCAATTTGACTTCAAGATTGCATTAGATGATTGCGAGCTTACTATTGGTTCCTTAAGTATCACTAATTCACTTATCTCATTCTAGGATATTGAGTTTACTTATTCATCCTGATAGTTTATGATAATATCTCATGGAACATTGTGGTCAATATTTTCTGAGTTGATACATCTAAGTTTACCTACCACATGGCTTAAATATACTTTCTAACACAAACCGTGATTTGTGAGAAGACAATGAGTTTATCCTTTTTCTAGGCTTGACGATTGCATCTCAAAACTTGATTCTGAAATCATGTTTTGACGATAGTATACTCTCGAGACATTGACTCACACAGATTGTACCTTAAGATAGCTTGGCATTGCAATTTCACACACTCTAAGGAGCTCAATACCTTTTAAGTGATTTCATGATTGTTTTAGACTTTATTGAACATATTTTTGTGAGCTAAGACAAATTTTATGAGTCCTTTCACTTTGAGGACTACTTTCGTATTGAAAAATACACATATTTGCAACTTTGACACACTTGATAACCTTTGAAATCAAATTTTACATAGTTATGGATCATTTTGTTTAATGCTACATTGACACTTTATGAGGCATATGTACAAACTTAGAACACATTTCTCTCAACTGAATAGTTTACACTTCTACAACCTAAATACATGGCAGATGCTTACATGCATTGTTCACATATTTGTACAAAGACATAACTACAGGACATCATTTCAGAATTTTTCATTTTCTTTAGAACCTTTATGCACATTATTTAAGATGAATCTATAGCAATACACACCACAAACATTGGAGATTGATATACATCATGACTTTATGAGTGAGCTTAACAATAGATACCTTGGACTATTTATTCAAACTTAACATGAATAATACTTGCTTGGATTTTGATTTACTACTAAGAAGAATAACTAATACACTTGAAAACTCAAGAACTTTTATTTGTTTTCTCAATCAATTTGTACCTTCAATTGTTTTCTCAATCAATTTGTACCTTCAAACACCATTTATAGATTGCATATGGATATGGGAAAATACATGGACATACCTTGTGACTCTTCACACTTTAGTAGCATTGTGAAAAACCTTTATCATCTTCCACTAATTATAACTTACTTCATGACCATATATTTATTCTTTCATCTGATACATGCCTTCTAGAAGCCTAGAGAAGGCATACCACCTCATGAGATCACATTAGAACAATAGGAAGTCATCAAAGGAACTTGATAACTCAATATTTTCTCTTTTTTCTCTTGAAAATTTCTCATGCTTCATGAATGACTTGGTAGAAGTGATAGTTTCATCTTCCAAGTCTTCATCACTTAATTAAATGCCTAACAGATGGGTGTAATGAACTCCATTTCCTTGCTTTCTCTTGACAATGAACATAGATTCTTCATGATTGTCACTTAGCTTGCACTCAAGTTTCTCAATGTTATCATCACCTCCTGATATCTTGCTTGATCTAGTCTCTCCCATTCCTTTCTTTGACTCACTCTTAGGATTGATTTTAACTTTTTATTCCTTCTTAATCTTCCCATTGACTACTTGATTTCTACTACTATGCCTAGTAGGTTGATTTTGATAACAGTGCTTTGCAAAGTGTCCAATTTTATGAAAATTGAAACATACAACTTGATTCTTTCTTCTATATAGGTAGGGATTGAAATTCCAACCCGACTTAGCACTCTTATAACCATAATAATTACTAGGAACATGTTCAGGTCTTGTTACAATTATAATAAACTATCTGATTCATACCTCTTGAGTCTTTTGTTCTCTCCAAAATGGAGTGTATGGTTCATAAAAGAAATATTGAGCTATGTGGCCTTTCTCTTTACAGCTGAATCATACTTTATTCTTAGTTTTCTCATCTTTTTATTCCCCATGGATGGTCATTCATGACATGCTTCATTCATTCCTTAGCTCTGTGTCAAATTTTTTGAAAAAAATAATAATAACCACTAAAAGTTATTTCATACTTGAAAGAGTTTGGTTGCCTAATTAATTTGGGCCTTCTTGAATTTTCCACCTTGGTCATATTCATGTTTTATTGTCTGTTCGACCATCTTTCTCATCTTCACACCTCTTCATAGGTTATTTAGTGAAGCTTAGTCATGTATTATCACATGCTTCCTTTTTTATATCTAACATTTCATTCAAAGATTTAGAGCTCTTTTCCATCTTGCCATACATTTTAATTATTTATTTTACTTCTTCTAGTTCAACTCTCAAGGATATAAGTTCTTCTTCATGTCTCATGCAAGTGTCTTCTTTGACATTAAGATATTTTGTCACTTTATCAACTTGAGATTTTAGTTTTTATTTAATTTGAGGTACTCTTCCTCATTGATTTTGAGAGAGGTTGAGATCAGATCCAATTTTTTTCAAGTTCTTTGATTCCATATTCATATTTCTTCTTCTGCCTTTCCTCAAGAAGCTTGATTTTCTCTTCATATTATTTCACCATTAGCTTCAATTTTTGGTTCTTTTTCCTTTGATGTTTCAATTCTTCCAAGGAAATTATTATTTCTCCTTCAAGGTTCACTTTAGCTTCATCTTAATATGAAGTTTCATCTTTTCTAAGATACTCATCTCTTGAGCTACTTCTCGATACTATTTCTATAACCATGCTTGTGTTTCAAGAGGACCACCTCCAAGTTGTTAGACTTGATTCAAGAGGACATGACTCGATATCAATTTTTTGAAATTATAGGCACTTAGAGAGGGAGGGTGAATAAGTGTTCATACAAATTTTTACACATAATTTAATTTCCTTAAATTAGTTATGATCAAACCACAAAGTCATTCACAATCCATAAACATGAGCACATAAATAAGAGATGGGATTGAATGTGGGAAATACTTCAAGGAGAAATACCCACTAAAAAAAAAGCTTGGACAAAAGTTTTATGTAAATGTTACAATGATTTCACTATTGAGCATCCACTCAACTTGAAGCATCAACTCCAATACTCAAGTCAAACTACCACTTGACCTTTAGTAAGCTTCAACTTACATGGAATCTTCAACTCCTAAAAAATAAACCAAGCTTCAACTTGATCTTTCATCAGCTTCCACTTACAATGAATCTTCAACTCCCTTATTTCTCGAATCCACTTAGAAGTATTCTCTATTTTTATCACTTTTCTTGTGTTGTATCCCACAATTGATTTTTATCACTGTTCAACTCAAATCCTTCTCTTCTCACTCTCCTTTATCTAGTGCAAGAACTATAGCTCAAGGCCTCTCTCATACACATTTTTATCATGATTATTTTCTCAAGTACACCTTCTTATGATCTGATTTTTCATGTTTACAATCTACTCCAAATTTAGAGTCATCAATACCTTGGACACATCTTTTGATTTTCAACCCCTTATTATACCTTCAATAGTATTTTGATAAATGAAATCATTCCAATCATAAGGAATATTTTATAGCATAAATTAAGATACACTCAAATGTCTTTTGCACTTCAACTTCTATGACCCTTCACCTAGCTCTCTTTTTAACTCGTACTAAGGAGAACTAAATGACACCGAAAACTATCAACTATCATTAATTACATATGATTATGTATAACTTACAAAATCCTAAGTTACACGAAACTGTCAAGATGCTTCACATTCTTACAAAGCATTTTAAAATCCTCCCAAACTCGCTACACCTTTTGACATATCTAAAATTTCCTATTACAACTTAGCCTCGTAATATGACATCTCTCACATGTAACTTCCATGTTTTTCTCCTCTTCCCTTTGTTATGATGAGGATAATAAATTAGATTAATTTCTGGGCTCCATAATATTGGCAAAGTAAAAGAAGACACATGGGTGCACAGGGACCTATTTTATGAAAGGCACGCAGGTGAATGTATGCAAGGAAGGGTTCTAGTAGGATTTTACATAAACACATGGTGCATGTGCAAGGTAAGAAGTTTTTGGGGCTTATCCATAGTTGGAATTCTAGGAAGCACGTGAGAAAAGTGTAACCCATCTAGCATGTGGAATGGATAAGGTACTAGCCTGACAGCTGTAGGATCAAAAAGGGAATATTCCATGCATGCGATGGAAGGTTCTAGAAGAACATCATTGCACAGAGTGGAGAGCTTGGATCAAAGGAGGCATGCTCTATTAGAGGACCACTTGGACACTTGGAAACCAATCTGTTACCTCATAAGGCATGGTAGTGAAGGTAGAAAAACTATATATAGAGGTGCACAGATAGTAGAAATGGAGTGATAAGAGGAAGAGAGAGTAGTGCACTGGGAAAGAGGTGAAGCTCTACAAAAATATCATGGGAGATTCTATGGTTTGGGATTAGAGTAAATATAGGATTGATGACATATTTAGAGGAATGAGTCCATGTTTATCCTTATAATCTTAAGGACATAGTGTTTACTAAACTCATCAATGTGAATATAAGACTCTATGATTACGAATCATATATATGTGTCATAAGTATAATCCAAGTGCATTTCCTTTGCGTATGAATAAAATCTATATGATGTTTTTATTTATCTCGTATGGATGCATTAATATAATAACTCGCCCTAGGTTCTCGAAATGAATGCATGGTTCATTCCTCTATTTTTAAGTATCTCAGTAATAGATGGTGCATTATCACAAGACTCACATAAAGAGAGTCTCGGTGCCGTGCATGCCTCAAGTGAGCACCCAAAGTGCCTCTTGGGTGATAAGTGACACACATGAGATTTTACTATTAATATAATGGTATAAAAATGACTACATCTTGGTTCCATTGTTGGGACCTCTTTTCAAAGTTGTTGTGAGAAATGACATACATCTTGGTCCTTGTGATGCATGATGATAGAACGTATGACCTTGGAAAGTGTTGAATCATGGTTTAAGAGCACGAAGGACAAATTTTCTCAAATATTCAAAGACTAGACCTTATGTTGATGCACGTGGATGGGTAGAAGAGAACATGTACCGTTATTTATATGAGATATTATTCTATTATTTTCTAGTAGAATTATATGAATGCATTTTGGCATATGCATCTAGATTGAGCTAGTACTATAGATCATGCATATGAACCTAAGATGATTACCAAAGGCTGCAGGATGCGGATCGACTTAGATGTGTGATGTTGATCATTTATGGAAAGGATTGTTGACTGTTATACTCTAGAATATTCCATTTCAACATATTATTTCCCAAAAATTGCTGAGTTCAATATTTTGAGGGAGCCCAAAGGATCATTTTTGCATGCTTATTTCTTTGGATATGAATATCTTGATCATTACCTTAAGTTTAGAGGAATTTCCCATGGCCAGCTAAGATTCTCTGAGTGTTGGGTGAGGAAGCTAGGGTGGAGGAAGATAGAGGACATTGAGGATGAGAAGGAAAGGGAGGAGACAAAAATCAAGTATGGTGAAGCTCATGAAAGGGAGATGAAAAGAAAACACAAGGTTGAAAGTGTGATGGATCTATGGAGGCATACGTTGTGGGAAGGAGTTGAGGTTCATACAGAGGACATGGAACCTGAGAAGTCTGTGCTACCCCATCTTGGAAAGTATGGGAGAGAAGCCCCTTTAGCTTCTAATGAGATTTCATCACATGGAGAAAGGAGAGCCATTGACACACATCTAAACCCACCTAGTGACCAACCCCTGGTGCTTTGTTTTCCATATCAAGGAAGAAGTATTGTTAACCCAATTGGTATTGGTGGGAGTAACCGATCTACACCCAAGAGATATAATTTATCGTTCGGAATATCCATGGCTACATAAACCATTCTAGTATTTGGAGGAATTTTTGGACAAGGTGCAAGTACACAAGGTTTGAGTATCATGTCTAGGAGTAGCGCAAGACACACAACTGGTAGTGGGACAATATCACAAACCATTGACGTGTAGTTTAGGGGGACATTGGGAACACTAGCACGACCACTTTAGGCCATTTTTGGCTACAGGAGGTGGATTTGGTGGTATAGGAGATGGAGGACCTAGTGGACCTAGCGAGATCTTGAGGATCTAGTGGGGAAGAGGAACTGGACTTGGTGGACCTAGTGGATCTAGTGGAGGAGGAAACACTAGGGAACCAAGGCTCTAGATTAGGAGGACAAGGGCCTCAACCACCTCCACAAGTATTTTTGAGATGTCATTGCACTTACTAGACTACAGGGGTATTGAAGATGTTGTAGAGCATGTGAAAAAGTGTGAATTACTATGGCATGTGAAAGGGATCACTACCCCGGAGTAGAAGGCAAGTCAGTTTCAACAATGTTGCAAGGTTGCACACATATTTGATATTAAGTATGACCCCATCAGACGGTGGTAGACTAAACTTTATTAGAGAATTCCTTCCTAGCAAAGTTTCATATCCTAGAATTTTAACAGAAGATCATCAATGCTCTAAAGGATATGCAAAAGGAATGGAATATAGTGTTTGGGAGTATGACATGTGTTTTAAGAATCTCTCTTGTCATAATATCTATGACATTCACCCTTCTCAACATGCTCAATGGTTTTTGGAGGATTAATAACACCATTTAGAAGGGCTCTGTCACACAAGAATTTCATAAACCCACATGAGGCATTGGAAGCTTCCCTGCATGCCAAGGATGTTGGGAGTGTTGATATTGGTGTTAGTCCTTTTTTGGAGGCTCAAATTGCTGCAATGGCTAAGCGGTTGGAGAATCTATTTGAAAACTCAGTGTATGAGGTTTGTAGTGGGATTTGGTGTACATATTGTGAAATGGAAGGGAATGCAAAGGATATTTTACCTCAGAAGTCAGTACGCACTATGGTAATAGACTATGAAATATTTTCCATGGGGACCATGATACAAGTAGGTGTCCTCTACTACAATTGTGCACAATCCACAAGAATTTTTCTTCCTATTGTATATTTTTATACCTCTATGACCCATGATACAAGGATTACAGATAATTGATCGATTCATGATTTATTGATCTTGGTGTGTTCCAGACTAGTCTTATAACCAGTTCTAAGGATGATGATCAAAGGTATGAATGGTGCACGAGATGGAGGAGTGTGTGGAAGAGGTTTTTTCAGACAGGATTTCATGGTCAAAGTAACCGCATGAGAGGAAAAGTGAATTCTCGTAAGGAACCTATTATAATCAGTGGATATACATAGAAAGAATTACAAATGTGAGTGTCCTGATCATTATTACAATGCTCATGGTGCGGAAGAAATATAATTATCAAGATTTTCCAGAGCTTTATGTGCATATGAACCATCAACACCGAAAGACAATGGAGATGGGATGGTGAGCATCAAGAAATTTGATTCACAGTGGATGCCAAGAGTGGCACATGAGTCAGGACTAGAACCTGTATTGGTGATGATGCGAGTAGAGGCCATGCACACCAGGGAGATGCCAAGACAAAGGAAACTAGTTTCAAGAGAGGAAGTGGTACATGGAAAATATCTAGATCCTACTCATCAGAAGGAGGTGTATCAATAGACTATGGATGTGATTCGGAGTTTGCTAGGGGAGATCCAATGTCTAAAGGAGTAATCAAAGTAGTTAGATCAAGGGATGAATTCGAGGCTCCAAAGGATGACCTAGATGAGGTCAAGGAAGTATGTAGGATGTTAAGGTAAGAGAATATTATTCTCATTTCTAGGAGAATGGCTGAGGGAGAAGGTACCATGCACCTTTGGAGTAGAGTGCGAAAGGTAGGTTTTACATGCAAACCTTCCTCCTCACAACCTTGACTATGATAAGGAAATTAATTTGAATGCGAGTTGTTGATGGATGGATTCTAAGTAATATCCTCATCAACATGGGAGCAGAGGTCAATGTTCTTACCTTGGATGCTTGACATCAAATGGGAAGGCCCACATTAAAACCATCTTCAAATGTGTTGTATATGGAAAACAAGACAAAGGCAATGCCCATTGGAGTTTTGAAGGATGTGGTTATCACTATTCAAGGGGCTAAGTTCATTAGGGACTTTGAATTCTTGGCACTCACCAAGGCGAGATAATTTCCCAGCATTACTTGGGCACCCATGGTGTTATAAGAACAATGCCAACCTATGGTTTAATAAGGGGTATATCAGCTTTGAGAACAAGGAAGAAAGGGTGATTATCCCTTTGACATATGGGAATTCAAACCCTATATTGAGCCCTTAGGAGAGGAAGTCCTTGATAGAATCTATGTGCACTCCATCAGAGATCTTGAGATAATTCATCCCATGGAGGGAGTTATCCAGTTTGAATATGCTCAATCCTTGAGTGATACCACTAGCATGGCATGCAAAAATTGGGTACATGGGACTTATGAGTTGATTGGGTGATATTTGAGAGGATCCATAATAAGGGTAACAAATATGTGCTCAGTCAAGCACTTGGGATGAAAGAAGTTGCCTAATTACTCTGGATGAGCATACCCTAAAATTTTCTTATGAGAAATGGAGGCTCATTGGAATAATGAAAACAAGAGAAGGGGAATGCTTAGTTACAACTTGCTCAGAAATACAACAAGTTGGTGGGATACAGATCAAGATAGCCTCATATAATTGTGTGAGTTAATAATCACATTTTCTATAAGGTTTTCCAGGAGAAACATTCCCATTTTCATACAATACTACCATGGTAAAGAGACCACCTCATTTCATATCCAAGCACGTGAAAATTCTTGGATGGGAAATGCAAAAGTGTTACCACATTCATTATGGGTGCATAAGTTATATTCCACCTTACAAGGTTGTGCATGTGTATGATATATTCATTTGAAGATGCATCATCAAACAGGTAATTGGTAGGAGTTGGTGGCTAATCTCATTCAATATTTCGAGTATAGGAGTACAAAGCCATCAGTGGATAAGGTGTTGTAAGTAATCAAGTGCCTTATGATGGGAGATAGTGCTATGATAGAAGATAGGCTACTAGAATTATTGGGTGAGCCTTATTTGGAGATGTGCCTCAATGAAGAAGAATCAGAGGAAGTACAGCTTGAGTACATGTGCATGGAAAAGGAAAAAGGAAAAATGGTCTATGTAGTAGATGATGAAGAGATGGAAACTTTGGATGTTAACCATTCTGAAGGTATGTGTGAAGTCATAAATAGTGTTGATGAGTGAGAACATACCTACCATGATCCCTTGAAAATAAATAAGGTTAACATTGGGATAGAGACAAAACCTAAGGAAGCTATCATTAGGGACTATTGGTTGGAAAAATAAGTTTCAAAGATCATTGATCTGTTGCATGAGTTCTAGGATTTTTTCCCTCATGGGTATCATAAACTCAAAGGCATCCACCATTCCTTGGGGAGATGAAGATCAAGTTGAAGGAAGGTGTGTGCCCAATTCAAAAGAGGCCTTATCAGATGAATCCAAATCTACGCATATGGGTCAGGAAGAAATAGACAAGATGATAGCATCTGGTATCATTGAGGCAGTGGAAGAATTAGAATGGATAAGCCCAATGGTCATCAATATCAAGAAGGATGGGAGGATAAGAATCTATGTTGACTATAGGGATCTAAATGCAATATGTGTCATCGATCCTTTTCCAACCCCCTTTACTGAATAAATTTTGAGGAGTAGTTGGGCGTGAAGTCTACTCTTTCACGGATGGGTTCTCAGGGTATCACCAAGTCGGATTGTGAAGGAAGACTAGATAAATACAAATTTCACCACTGAATGGGGAAGTTTTTCCTACACGGTTATTCCTTTTGATTGAAGAATGTGTCTCCATTGTTGTTTTCTGCATCGTGATATAAGCATTTGAGGACTTCATCCATAATTTTCTTCAAGTTTACCTAGATGACTGGACTATGTATGGGTTGGTAAAAGACCATTGTGAAATTTGAGGCTAATGTTTGAGATATGTTGAAAATTAGTGATATCCCTCAACATTAAAAATGTGTCTTTACTACTCCATTTGGAACCCTGTTAGGACATATTATATGTAAAGAAGGATTACTAGTGGATCCCACAAAATTTATAGTTATTGTGGGATTAGGGAAGCCTACTAGTCAAATTGTAGTGTGCACGGATTCCTTGGGCATATGGGGTACTACATGAAATTCATCAAGGGGTATGCCAAGATCACCACACCCTTGGAGGAATTTCTAAAACACAAGAGTGCCTTTCATTGGGGAGAGGCACAACTGAGAAGGCATTTGACACTTTAAAGGATAGGCTTGTCATGGCACCCATACTATGTTTTCCTTCTTGGGATAAGCCTTTCCATGTGCATGTTGATGCCTTAGGGACAACTATGGGAGACAATACTAGCACAACTTGGTGAGGGATTTTTGATCATCCCTTGTGTTTTTCTAGTAGAAAGTTGACACTAGTAGAAATAGAATTACACAACTACTAAGCGTGAATAATTGTCATGATCTACATGCTACATAATTTCGAGACAATATATGTTGGCAACACCATTTATATTCTACACGGACCACATGGCATTGAAATAATTAGTCAATAATCCCATTTTACAAGGGCACATATGTCATTGGGTCCTATTATTTCAAGAGTTTGAGTTCATAGTGGTTGTAAAACTAGGAAAAAGCAATTCAGGACCTGACCACTTATCAAGGATTAACTTAGGGAGGATGCACAAAGCATTGAGGATACCATGTCAGATGCACAACTATTTAGGTTATGGCACACACCCTTATACTTGGAAGATATCACAGTGTTCTTAAAAATAGGTGTGGCACCGAAGGGATGAAGGCTCTGGAGAGAAATCGAGTTAGCAATACGCATTGCACCCTACATGTTGATTAGTGGAGACATGTATAATTTAGGTCATGATGAGGTTATTTTCCAATGTGTATTGAACATGAGCATGTGGAAATTATGGAGGAAGCACATGGTGGGATTGCAGGAGGACACTATGTAGGAAATGCTACACACGTAATATTTTACTAGTAGGGATTTGGTGGGAAACCATCTACTAGGATTGTATTGAGTTTTGCAAGGCTTGTGACCATTTCCAACACCTTGGAAAACTTGGGAAGAGGGATGAAATTCCCTTACGACCAATAGCCAATGTTGAACCATTTGAAAAATGGGTAATCACTTTATAGGGCTAATTTTACCAGCCATGTGAAGGACTAGTTCACGGTATATCATTACTTGCACTGATTACTTGAAATGATGGATAGGAATCACCTACGAAGGATTAAACCATAGTAAAAGCTACTAGATTTTATGGGAGAACATAATCAACAAGTATGGTTGTCCTTTAAGCTTGACAAGTGATAGAGGTACACATTTCCTCAATGAAATGGTCAGGATTATGTTAACAAATTTATGGTGGCCCATCACAAGACTACCCCTTATCACCCTCAAGCAAATGGAACTACTGAGGCATTTAAAAAATACTAAGTCACACGTTGACTAATATATGATGTTGGAAGATAAGATTGGGATGACAAGGTATCAGCCATTCTATGGGCATACAAGACAACCTATAAGAGGTTGAACAAGGCCACACCATTTCAATTGGTGTTTGGTGTGGAGGTTGTTTTTCTAGTTGAATTCATGTTACCATCACTATGTATATAGCACACACAGGGAGGATTGGATGATGAACAAGCACTGGAAGAGAGGATTGATAATTTGATGTAGTTAGATGAAAGGTGATCACTTGCTAGATGGAGTCAGAAGATAGAAAAAGAAAAAAAAGGCATGGCATGATCATCATATCAAGAACAAGTAGTTTGAGGTTGGGTAGATGGTTTTGTTGTATGATTCCAATTTTTTGCATCTAGGAAGTTGAAATTCCATTGGTTGGGACCTACATCATCTCGTACATTCTTGATTCAGGTGCTTTCTAGTTACAAGTGCTAGATGGGATGAGATTACCAAGTCATTTCAATGGGATTAGGTTGAAGCCCTACTATAAATAAGTCTTCTTGGTGTTTGTAAATAAGGCATTATTTCCAGTTAGCTTAGAATTTCCCTTTATTCTTTTTCTTTTCTTGTGTTTCCCTTTCTCATTTCTTGTTCCTTTCTTTTTTTTCATTTTGTGCCTTGTGTGCTTGGTAACCACATTATTTTCCAAGGTTGTGTATGTGTAGAGGACCACACATCTATTTTAGTGTGGGGTGGAGTAATGCAAAGAAAAGTATAGGCCTATAATACAAGTTGAGTGGCCTAGTAGAAGGAAGCATGTAAGGTTGAGAAAGTGCATGAGGAAATGGTGGATAATGAATTATGGTGTCAAGAAGGTTGTAACAAAGACCACGTATAAAGGATGAAGAGTGCAGGAACAACATGAGGTAGGCGAGGGAAAAAATTAGGTAAAGGATAGAAGAAGTGCCTTTAGCATTGTAGCATACACGTAAGAGTCTTTGGTCAGATTGGATTTTTACACACCAGAAGGTTGTAGAGTGTTTTTGTGTAGGATGTGGCACGTGGGTAGAGTGTTTAAAGTCGGCTAGTGGAAAAAGCCACATTTAATGTTAAAGTACGTTGGTAGGTGGTATAACATTTATTGCTAAAGGAGGAAGAAAAACTATAAATATAAGGTCGGGAAAGTCATTATTCTACCTTGCTATTACGAATTTGAAGCGCTCTTGCAAACTAGGGCATCCAGAGAGATTTGTGTGAAGGAAGAAGAATCCTAGAAATCTAAGTGTGTGACTAGAGTGGATCTGTAAACCAGGAGGAAGGAGTACACGGCATGAGAAAAGGTAGTTTAAAGTGCATCTTGTGGAAGGTTTTCCTAGTTAGGGTTTGACACTTAGGCTACGGAGTTAGAAGGATTTATCCCAAGAGTTAAGTTTTGAAGTTGAGATTTAGAGTTAAGTTTGGAGTATAAAAAAGTAGAAGAGAAGAGTAAAGAGTTCTTAGTTTATCCCAATAGAAATCATGACACCTAAGAAGGAAAATATTTCACCAAAGAAATAGAAGGGAAAGGGAAAAGGAAAAAAAACCACTATCATCACAAGCTCTAATGAGGAATGGTATGCAAAAATGCAATACCCAGATGGAGTATTGCTAGGAAAGGAGTGGGTGTCGCACTTAAGAAAAATGACCATGAGTGATTATAACCATCACAAGAACAACTAAGAAGGAAATGGTATTAGAGTTGGTCCATCCAACTAACAAAAGGACACTAGATGGGATGCCTATATACAATGACGAGGTGAAAGTCAAATTGGAGAAAGTAGGGTTATTGCAATTGTATGAGTTGCCTTATTTTGGTAAGCCCGAACACCTTTATCAATGGTTGATGTCATGCATACATGAGGATCACTTATATTTTGTAGGGCACAAGATGTGCATAACACCACAGTTGATATCCAAGTTCATAAGCCTTATTTGTGAAGGAGAAAGTATAGATGATGATCTAAGTGATAAGGAGGCTATCAAGGAGACAGTAGTAACATATGACTATAAGAAGGGTTACAATACTTTGACATGGATTTCGACCTGATGAGGATGGCTTTGGTGACAAGCTTAATGATCAAGAATGATGGACAAGTGAACAAGGCATGGCTAAATGTATGCTGGAGGATATCAGAGGGAACCATCTATAACTTGTCCTCTTTCATTGCGGATGAGATCATAAGCAGCGCGCAGAAGGAGAGAAGATATTATTCAATAATGTCCTCCTCACCATTGTCTTTTCAAATATTGGAGTACCAGATGGGCTGGATAAATTTTTTTGGGAGTATCCAGAAGAGAACTCCCCACCCACAATTTTTTTTGAAAAGTACACTTGTGAAACCATAATAGCCACTCATAAGGCACACTTGAGAAGTGGTACAAACAAATGCATGATGCATTCGAGGTAGAGTGGAGGATCTTAGAGAAGTTTTCCCACACTCATGGATGGAGAAGTGGAGATTTTAGTATACCAACATTTCTACATTGGTAGATTTACATTAATAGATGGGATTATGGGTCCATGGTGCAAGCTACCCTTCACCTTCACCACGTAATACTTCCAACCTAGAGATAATGGGTTCAAAGAATCCAAAAGACTAAGTTTAGACCTTAGTGAGGTGGACCAAGACCACCACAAGCTTCACCAAAATCTCATGTACCCTAAAAAGTGTGCATAGTTGGAGAAGTATTCTCCCATGAAGTACAAAAGATGAATTCCTTGACGTTTTCGATTGTTGGAAGGACCGCAATGAGGGTGTATATACGCATAAGGTCAAATTTTGAAATAGGTGTCTATCTAGAGAGTGATGTCTCCATTCCATAAGACCCCACAGGGAGAAAGAAGGCCACACCAAAGAAGAGAAAGAGAAGAGGGGGAAGAGAAGAGGCACCAAGTGTGTAGACAACAAAATCGTGGCATGCACTTAAGAAAGTGTTAAGCCTAACACATACACATGCAGGAAGAAGTCCCTTGTTAAGGAAAAAAACCCCGAAGAAGAAGAGTGCTAGAGCATGACTATCACCTCACCCATGAAGAGTCACCAATGAAGAGAGTCATACCTATCAAGTAAAAAGAAAAGGAAGAATCTTTTGTACTAGAATTCCCAAGAAAGAAGAAGAAGAGGTGACAGAAGAGAGGTAAAATCGGAGGATATAGAAAGTCTAGATGTCTACATTGGTGATAAGGATGATGATGAGTCTAAGGATGTGAATACCATCTAGTGTATGATATACATGACTCGAAGGAGAGGAAGTGAAGAGAGTATGATGAGAAAGATGAGGAGAAGAATGATGAGAAGAAGTTGAGGATCAAGGCAATGGGGTGAGAAAAGGGGTGAGCACCAAAAACCAAGGAACCCCAAGCCTCACATAGGAGAAAGTGGAGAAATCCAATGAGAGAGTGTGGTGCATATCATGAAGGAATTTGTGGAATAGGAGTTAGAGTAGAGCACATAAATTTTTTTGAAGAAGATGGAAGAAGAAAGCATTGGGAAGGAGTATGGCAGCATGGGTGGGGACCCCAAATTAGCAGTGATCTTCCCAAAAGCTATGAAAACATGTGGGAAATACATAGTGGTGGTACAAGGGTAGGGAATGGGATAAATTGATGATCCTAGCAAGGTAATATGCATGTTCTTCCAAAGCACTATACCGATAGAGAGAAACTCCTAGCTATGTCATCGTTTGATGAAGAAGGCATATCCCTAAACTAGGAAGATGCTATCTTGGGCATTCGAGTCTCACGTAGATGAACCTGAGTTCAAAGTAAGCTAGAGAGTGCTAATGAAGGTGCTAGAAATAAAAGGAATAAATCCCTTGGTGAAATCTTGGAATCTATCATATGAACAAGTATGTAACATGCTCAACAAGGTTTCAGTCAAAATTGAGGCTAGAATATTTGGGAGAAATGATAGAGTGATATTCTGGAGGAGGAATTGGAGAAGAAAAAGAAGGAGCTCATGGAAAAGAGCAAGGACCTAAAGTAAGAGGATCTGATCAGTGCTCAGTTGAGGCATGAGCTAAAAGAAGAAAAATCAAAGGTGCACGAAGTCTCCAAGAAGGTGGAGATGATTACGGATGCCATTTTCTTGAAGCACCCCGACTTAGCACCACCCGAGTAGAAGTATGAATCATACCTTGCAATGTCTGGAGGATTTGACTCACATTATCACAATGGAGAGGTGACCACTCACTTTAGAATTTGTAGAAGAGGCATAGACACGCTAAGAGAAAGAGGAAAAGATGAAGGTTGTCGAGATTGTGGCTCGATACACTAAACTTCTTACAGAGGTGAAGGCCACCGCACAAGTTGCTAAAGTTGCTTATGAAAACTACGCTGATAGGGATAGAGTGGCAAGCATCTTGGTTTCCACCCATGAAACAAAACTCAAGGAGTTCCAAGATAAAAATAAGGGGAATAGAGTAGAAAGAGATAAGATCCTAGCCGAGGTGGAGAAGAATTCAGAAGCAATCAAGACCCTATGAGGCTCGATCAAAATCTAGTTAAAGGAATTATACCCCCAGATCACCCACATGATGGATGCACTTGAGGAATTGGGAAAATAGTTGAAAGTTATTATTGATACCATGAGCACCAAAGGGGAGGAGATGAGTTTTGAGGAGGTGAGCACCCTGGTGGGTGACCTCTTTCAGCAAGCTTAGAATGAGGTTGATGCTTGGGAGAAGTTAGAGGAAGAATTAGGGAAGGATTTCCCTCTCCTCCTCTAACAATAAACAAGTTCCCCATTCTTTCATTATTTCTCCCAATTCTTCATTCCTTTATTCTTTCTTTCCAACCATTTTAAGATCCCACCATTCTTTACTTTATTGAAGAGTGTTTCCAAGGATAGAGAATAGGCATAGTGTGGGGTGATGTTGGGCCCTAGAATATTGGCTAAGTAAAGAAGGCGTGTGGGCACGTGAGACCTATTTAAAGAAGGGTGCATGGGTTGAAGGTGCTTAAGGAAGGGTTCTATCAAGAATTTACGTAAACACATGTAGTGCGCACACAATGCAAGAAGGTTTTGGGACTTAGCCATATTTGGCATTCTAGGTAGCACATGAGAAAAGTGTGACCCATCTAGCATGCGGAATGGATAAGGTGCCACCTGGCAGCTGTAGGATCAAAAAGGGAATATTCCATGCATGTGATGGAAGGTTCGGAAGAAGATCATTGCACAAAGTGGATAACTTAGATAAAGGAGGCATGGTCCATTGGAGGACCACTTGGACACTTGGTAACTGATTTGTTACCTCAGAAGGCATGGCGGTGGAGGTAGAAAAGCTATATATAGAGGTACACGGATAGTAGAAACAGAAGATAAGAGGATCATCGAGAGAGTATTACAGAGAGAGAAAGTGGCAAGCTCTACGAAAAATATCATGGGAGATTCTATGGGTTTGGATCAGAGTAAATATAGTAGTGATGGAATATTTAGAGGGTGGGTACATTTTAATCCTTGTAATCTAAAGGAAATAGTGTAGTTTTCGATTCATGACCTTGCTTTGAATTGTTATATGGGTCTGTTATGACCTCAAGAAAAGTAATGTGGTTATTGGACTCATTGATGCAAATATAAGACTCTGTTTTGAATCATATATGTGTTCATAAGTATAATCCTAGTGCATTTCCTTTATGTATGAATCAAGTCTATATGTTGTTTTTTATTTCTCTTTTATGGATGCATTGATATGATAACTCATCCTAGGTTCTCAAAATGAATGCATGGTTCCTTCCTTTCTTTTTAAGTATCTATCATAGATGGTGTATTATCACAAGACTCACATAAAGGAGAGGCTCAAAGGCACCCATGGATGCCTCGGTGAGCACCCAGATTCCTCTAGGTGATAGGCCGGTACACATGGGATTTTACTTGTTAATCTAAGGGTATAAAAATGACTACATATTGGTTCCATTGTCGGGACCTCTTTTCAAAGTTGTTGTGAGAAATGGCATACATATTGGTCCCTGTGATGTGTGATGATAGAGCATCTAACCTTGGAAAGTGTTGAAGCATGGTTTAAGAGCACGGAGGAGGAATTTTCTCAAATACTCAAGATCTTGGACTGAGTTTGATGCACATGGATGCATAGAAGAGAATATGCCATTTCTACGTATTATTTCCCGAAAGTTGTTGAGTTTGAGTTTTTGAGGGAGCCCAGGATGATTGTTTTTATGTGTTATTCCTTTGGCTATGAAGATCTTGATCATTACCTTAAGTTTAGAGGCATTTCCTATGGCCGGCTAAGCTTCTCTGAGTGTTAGGTGAGGAAGTTAGGGTGGAGGAAGATGGAGGAAATTGCAGCTGAGAAGGAAATGGAGGAGAGATGACTCAAGTATAGTGAAGATCATGAAAGGGAGATGACTAGATAATGCAAGGTTTGTAAGTTTGATGGATCTATGGAGGTAGACATTATGAGAAGGAGTTGAAGTTCATGCAGAGGACATGGAATCCGAGTAGGCTATGTTACCCCATCTTTACAAGTATGGGAGAGAAGCTCCTTCAACTTCTCGATGGTAGTTCGTCGCATGGAGAAAGGAGATCCATCAGGACACATATGAACCCACATAACAACCAACCCCTAGCACTTGGTTTTCCAAATCAAGGGAGAAGTATTGTTAAACCAGTTCGTATCAGTAGGAGTAACTTATCTATGCTCAAGAGATATAATTTCTCGTTTGGAACATCCATGGCTCACGTAAACTATTCTCGTATTTGGAGGAATTTTGGACAAGGTGCAAGCATGTAAGGTTTTTGTATCACATCTAGGAGTGGCACGAGACACACAATTGGAAGTGGGACATTATAAAAAACCATCGGTGCGTAGTTTAATGGGAATTCGGGAACACTAGGCATGAAAAATTCAGGCCCTTTCTCGCTACAAGTGGTGGATATGGTGGTATAGGAGCTGGAGGACCTAGTAGATTTGGAGGATCTCGGTGGGTCGGGGAACAAGACCTGTGGATATAGTGGATTTAGTGGAGGAGGAAACACCCGAGGGAAAAAGGCTCGGATCTAGAGGAAAAGGGCCTCAACCACCTCCACAAGGGAATATTCCATGTATGCGATGGAAGGTTCCGTAATAACATCATTGTACAGAGTGGAGAGCTCGGATAAAAGGAGGCATGCTCCATTGAGGACCACTTAGATTCTTGGTGACTGATCTATTATGTCGAAGGCATGGTGGTGAAGACATAAAATCTATATATAGATGTGTTCGATAGTAGAAAGGGAGTGATAAGAGGAAGAGAGAGTAGTGCATTGGAAAAGAGGCAAAGCTCTCATTGAAATATCATGGGAGATTTTATGGGTTGGGATTAAAGGAAATATAGGAGTGATGGCATATTTAGTGGGATGGATCCATGTTTATCTGTGTAATTGGAAGGAAAGTGTAGTTTTCAATGCATGACCTTGCTCGCATTGTTATATTGGTCTATTATGATCTTAAGGAATGTAACATGGTTACTAGACTCATCAATGTGAATATAAGGCTTTGTTCTAAATCATATCTATATTCATGAGTATAATCCTAGTGCATTTCCTTTGTGTATGAGTCAAGTCTACATGTTTTTTGTTATTTCTATTTAATGAATGCATTGATATGATAACTCACCCTAGGTTCTCAGAATGAACACATGGTTCCTTACTTTATTTTTAAGTATCTATCATAGATGGTACATTCTCACAAGACTCACATAAAGGAGAGGTTTGGCACATGCGTGTGCCTTAGGTGAGTACCCAACACCATCCGGGTGATAGGAAACACATTTCCTATAAGGCCTAATCACAAGCCAAAATTTCCTCGATGCGGGATTTCTCTGAAGTTAAATCTTGAATAAGTGAAAATACATCATCTGAAAGGAAAAGAACATGGGACGTATCTTAACAAGTATCCTAAATAATGCAGCTCAAATAGATGGAGGTGTTAAGGGCCTAATATAATCCTCAAGGTCATCAATTTCAAAAAGTATCCTCACAAAAGCTTCATCCGGACCTGATAAATAAAAAATGGAATACAAGTCTTCATAGGATATTTCCTTCAAACTAGATGTTACTGGTTCCCCCACCATGATATAAATTAATTTCTTCAAAGTTCTTATATGCAAAATAAGAAAGTGTGAATTGATTAAGTGAATGGCATGTTTTTATAGGATTTTTGAAGCATATGAGTTGAGTTGGGTGCAATCATGGTGAAAATCACTCCTGAGATCCCGATAAGATATCTACACAAGGAAATTGAAAGTTGAAATGAATTGGCATTGAGAAAAAATGGCATGATAACTAACCCAAAATGCATAAAATTAAATGTACAAAAATCAAAATAGATTCTAGAAAATAAAATAAGAGTATCTGTCAAATTGAATCACCTAGAGGCACTCAAAAGTCCCCAAAAGTGGATGTCCAGTCACCAAGGGAAAATAATGATTAAATAAATGGCCAAAAGTGATGACATTACATCCCAGTCATACATAAACATAACAAAAATGTGAAAAATCTCATATTTCTCACACGTGGCAGCATTTGATGAGTCATCTCCATGAGGATAACATAAATTGAATTGTATATTGTAAAGAAGGATATTCTCTTGAAGATCCATACATTGATAAGAGATGTGTGCGTGACAAGAGATGTCATAATGGGTATACTTTATTAATTATATGTACTTCATGGTTAATGAGGTAAAGATACAATGTTTTTACTAAAAAGACAAGGCCAAGACATATCTTTTCAATGTAACTATAGTGGCATTTACAAGAGAGAAACATCTGACCGATATAATAGATTTACCTTTAAAGTTGAGAATCATTGTGTTGTGCGAGGAGGGAACCAAAGGCATGAAATGTGGTGGATATATATATATATATATATATATATATATATATAAGGAAGGGAAACCATGGGTGGGACTAAAACTAGTGCATTTAAAAGATATACTTTTATTGCATCAAATTATTACCATCAATGATCATCCCATACGAACTTAGTATCCTTCTTCATCAAGTGCGTAAATGGTTGGGTTTTATTAGCAAGATACACAATAAACCATTGAATAACTTTAAGATTTCCTTGTAATGAGTGTAATTGATGTGAACTTCAAGTTGGAGGCATGTCATCAGTTTCCTTGATTTTATTGGGGTCTATTTCAATACCACATTTTGAGATAATGTATAAAAAGAGTTTATCATTATAACTCCAAAAACACAATTTTAATATTTAAATGTAGTTTATACTTATATAGTCATTTAAAGAGTGTGAGAAGGTATTGAGCATGTTTAGAATGGTTTCATGATTTTGGAATTATATCATCAACATATTCTTTAATAATTTTGTGGATATAATCATGAAAGATGTACGTCATTGTGCATTGATATGTGGCCCCAACATTTTTAAGGCCAAAGGGCATGACTGTGTATCAAATCATTTCCCATGGTGTAGTAAAATAAGTGTTTTCATAATCTTCTACATTTGTTTTTATTTAGTTGTAACCATTGAAGTCATCCATAAAGGAAATAATATCATACCTAGCCTTCAATTAGTAATGGCATCAATGTGTATTAAAGGGAGGCTATCTTTGGGAAAAACCTTGTTTATATCATAAAAATTCAAGCAACAATGCACTCATCCATCTAGTTTCATTACGAGAATAATATTACACACCTATTTAGGATAATCGATGGCACAAATAAATCCATCATTGAGGAAGCATTGTATTTCATCTTGAACAAGAAGTACAAATTTTGGGTCCATTTTACATACTTTCTCGTTGAATAGAATTTGCACCGGGGGTTAAGAAGGATGCTATGCATGGCTAAATATGGATCAATTCCAGGAATATAACTATAGTCCAAGGAAACAATTGCTAAAAATTCTTGAAGAACTTGTTTGATATTCTATTATTCATTGGGTACAAGAGAAATGCCTAACAAAATGATTCAAGGGTTATCATAGGTTCTAAGTTTGTATTATATAGTTTACTCATTGAGAAGAACATACCAATCTTGAATATCCTGCTCAAGATGAATTGTATCAAGAAGATAGACAGGTTTGAGGAAGTGTATCAAACTCTCCAATGTAAGTGGTAGTGTTAAGAAGTGATGGAGAACAATTTTTATGATGAAAGGAAGGGATTTATTTGTAAAATCCCATGTATTCTAGACAAGAGTCATCGTAGAGAAAAAGTATCTAAGTTATTCTAACCAATAGAATTATAATGACTAATGAGGTTTAGATATACCAACAAAGGTAAGAAGTATACAATGTAGTATAAGCTTCTGAAGAAGATATAGATGGAAGATGGTATCCCAAACAGAATTTTCAAGATTGAGTTTGGATATCCCATGGTTATGGGATGCCTTTCCTTGTTGTCCTAGGCCATTACATCGGAGAAACTATAACAAGCTAAATATTGATATCCAAGGAAATATTTGGAATAATTTGGAGGAGATGAACTAGGAGTATCAACAAGTAAGCTCAATATAGTTTCAATGTGTGAATGGTGATGGATATGATGGAACATCATAGATAACTCCCGATAAAGAAATTTAAGCCATGTATGTAAAGTTGAGGGACTACATGCATAACATGGATCCAAGGCCTCCTAAGATGAATGTTATAATTAATTTTTTTGTGGATTATGTGTCATGGAATTATCAAGGTACATGGTCCAATAGTGACAGGGAGTACGATAGTTCCTAAGACATGCTTGGTTAAATTATCTAATCCACGAATAGAAATAGAGGAAGGAGCCAAATAGGATTCATATAGACCCGATTGATGGAGCAAAGCAATATTACAAATATTGAGTCCTAAGCTATTATCAACTAAATCCCACTTGACACCAATATTATTGATACAAACTTGAATTTGTAGGGGGCATCATGATCTAACATTTTTTGAGAAGGAAACTCATCGATGTGAAATTTATTGTATCTTAACTAAGAGATAAAGTAAACATAAACTTATGATACACATATTATGGAGAGGTATGAGGATGAATGTAATTTGTTACTAAACAATACTTGAGTTTATTGATAAAATTAGGATGGTCTTGTAAAAAAACATGAATGGAGACCTCCAAGGTGAAAATCCCCTAAGAAAGAAAAAGATAAGGTGGATTCAAGCAATGAGTTCACCAAAATTATAAATAATTTTTTTATAAATAAATGCCTAATTTTGATAGAAATGCAGCAATAAATGAATAAGAAATTAAGTACAAAATATACCCAAGAAAATTAATCTAGTAAATATGAAACCCTAGTTGCAAAGAGGAGATAAAAAGATTTATCTAATTTAAAATTAATCCTAGATTGTGTTAAAATGACGAACTAGTGAACATCAATGGAGAAGTGTCTCATAGAGCATCGAGAAAAATGTGTGGCCAAAATATTTTCCTAGACTAGGGCACTGGAATGGTTCGGGGTGCCTTTGGGTTCCATAAACCTATTGTGGGCACATGTGTCTTCTCAAAACATCAAAAATATCCTTTCTAGGGTCACAAGTCACAAGTTAGGTTTCCTTCACTTCTTATCTTTAGTATGTTTCACAATGCTTTCCAATGTCTTTGGTAACTGCAATAAATAAATGACCTGTAAAACCCTCAAAAGTGCAACAAATCCAAAAATAAAAATAATGAAAATGATGGGTCGAATGTCCTCATCTATCAAATGAGTGATCTTATGAATGATAATTAATTGACCCTTCTATCTAGCAAATATGAAAATTAACGACCTTCTGTTAATTAAACCCCTTTCTACTTGAATTTAATTAATTATTCATAATTAATTAAGTTTCCTCTTCTATTAGATAAATAAATCATCATTTATTTATCCTAAACCTTTTCTATTCCCTAAATCATACTAATTGTTCTTCTAAAAGATTCTATAAAGCTTGCTCACCTATTAATTAATCACTTGGGTTAATTAATAAATCCTCTCAAACCCCATGAGTCACTACAGACAAATTAAACTCCCCTAAGGTTGACTCAACCCCCTTTTTAACCATAGTCACCACCAACTAACTCAACCTATATATTATCCCACATGTAAATGGATGTAGAGATTCTTTTATCCATTGGGCTATATAAGGATCCCTCCTCTTACCATTCTACTTACACCTAAATGAGCATAGAGCCTATATTATAGCCATTTTATCATCTTAGAGAATTCTTCCATTAGAGGATCTAGCTATCTTCATTTCTTGCATTAATCCATCCAAGTTTGAAGTCATATGGAGATATACCAAATGATCTTATAGCCATGGATTGACAAGAATCCATTCTTGAAACCTTGGGATTCAAACATACAATCAACCCTTTGATTTCTAAGGATCTAAATAGGTTCATTTCATTGATTAACATTCAATAGAGATAGAGATTAATTTCTTAGCATATTAGTTTGGTGTTTATTCATGTTCTAATGAAAATATATTGGTAGATTATTCTTATTTAAGCTCTAAGCATGATGGTGCATAGATTTTAGTTTAGCATTGTATTGAGGCTATTAGGTGTTAGTCTTGATTTTACTTGCATAGATAACTAATTCTTGCACACACCGCACGCCAAGTGGGACTTGAACCTTAGTCCCTTAATATTGTATTTCAAATTTTGGTTGTTATTTCAATTGTTGGTTAACCCCGATATGCACATGTGTGAATTAATGTTGAATTTCTTATGATTTTTGTTAACTTTACATGTGTTGAGTCTTGCTTATAGATCTAATTTAGATGGGTTCTTGTCAATTTTGAGCTAACTATCCAAAAAATTGATCTTTTTGAGATCGATTACATCATTTTCCGTGTTTTGACATCACTTCCAGGTACATGCATACACAAAAATGATAGAGGCACATACACATCCAAACCTGGGCGTACACATCCAAATGCTAGCGTATGTGTCTAGAGTCTAGCGTATGCATCATTCTGCTAATGTACACGATATCTTGCCCTCTATTTTTTGTTTCTCTATCTCATGTTGGCGCATATGCCTAACCCCGAGCATGCACTTTCATACTCGTGTACCCATCTCGTACAAATTTTATTTAACCTTTAACTATGTGGGCATACATGTCCAAAGTCTAGCGTATACATCTCACTTCCGGTGTACATGAATTTCTATCTTATAAGTTTTATAGTTTTTCTATCTACTAGCGTATGCATTTAAACCTCGGTGTACACACCTACACCGAGCATACATGTTATCCATATATTGCCCCCAGGAAAAATATTGGATCAAAATACCCCCACACTAAAGGAACCTAAGAAATAACATTCGATTCATGCAAGTAGATTATAAGAGGACTCAGAATGGAAGTGGCGTGAAGCCCAAGGATCAAACAACCCCGTAGGGATAAATTTAGAAAATGGATCTGTCGAGTGAACCCGGGATTTAAATCCATTCTATGGGTTACATGTGGGCTTAGAAATAGAGTAGCAGGGTCAAAGGAGAAGAAGCAGTGTCACAAAGAGGCTAGGGGCAAGAAAAAGAAGAAACTGTGAAGATCTGAAGTCTTCGGGCTCAAAATAGTTTAGAACGAGTCCAAAAATTGGCTAAGTATAGAGAAGGAAATGGAGAGAGCCACATGTCAGAATGATACTTCTCCAAAGTTGAGTCTAAGAAAGGAAGTTCAATTGAGTGCTAGGCTTCCACACGTCACAAGCAACAAAATTTGTGCGGCCGATGAAAAGTCTTTGGCTAGGCAGGAAGAAGCCAGGTGTCGACTTAACACAAATCCAAGATGGGATTCCAAAGAGAAGACTCAAATTTGCACCAATAAACCATGTAGTAGATGTTCAACCAAGGTCAAAAGGTGGGAAAAGCAGGCCTCAAAAAAGGCTAAGTATAGAAGTGTTGGCGGGGGTGCAACGTGTCCAAGTGGAGAATCTCCAAAGGTAGATCCAAAAGTAGAGACTCAAATTCATGCCAGTTCACCATGTAGCCTTAGGCCCAAAAAGGAAGGGAGAGGTCATTGAAAATTCCAAATACCTATGGAGGCTTCCAAGTTTCCACTCGACACTCATCTAAGGGAAAATTTTTGATCGGGAGTTTCAGCAAGCGCAGAGCCTCCCACATCTAGTCTTAGAAAGGGGAAAAAGTCAAGTTAAATAGTTAATGCATGTTGACGAATGACGACAGAGAGCACCAAGTGTCCAAATGGCACTAATTCAAGGATCAAATTGAGAGAGGGTTTTCAAACAAGTGCCAGACCATATGTGTCCCCGGTCAAGGAATATGACCCCGCCAAGCAAAGAGCTTAGCCAAGAAACAAAGAAATTGAGTGAGCCAGTGGAGGAAGCCACATGTCAGCCCCACGCTATTCCAAGAGAAAATATAGAGGCCACCTTCAGACAAGCGCTAGCCCTCCACATGTCCCAGAGGTCAAAAGGGGGCCCGTTTTTAAACTGGTTTTCCCACCCTTTTGTATGGACCCAATACAAACTTTGAAGGGGCATATCTTTCAACTCAGGGCTCAAAATATTGCAAATCTGACACCATTGGAAAGATCTCAGCTTCACCCATGCCATGGAGATCTAAAACTTTAAGTTTGGGGAGGTTAGGTAAAGAAAAATGGAGAAAACGTCTTTAGGGCCATTAATACAGATCTATCTACCTCAATAACCATGATCGATTCGATCTGTTCCACCATTTCCTCTTCCTTCAAGGTGCCGAACCAAAGATTGATACAACCAAGGTAGATTTGGGGTAGATTTTGTAGGAGGCATTAATAGCAATGGTTGAGCTTCAACCTACTTTTCTCGTTTCTCTCTCTTTCTTTCTTCTCTTTGATTGAGTCTATAAATACCGGGTCAGGACTCATTGTAAGGGTTGGACATTCTTCTATTTTGTAGGCTCCCCTTTTCTTTTGGAAAAGGAACTCATGGATTTTTAGACCTTCCACTAGACTGTAATACGTTTTCTACCTTTTGGCCACTTTGTAATGCATTATATCAATCTACAGAGCAATAAAACACATCTGTGATCAATTTTAGATCCTTTCTTATCTCTTTTTTTTATATAATCCTTCATTATAGGTATGGTATCTATGCTTGGTTATTGTATGCATTTTTTTGGTTTATGTCTATTAGCAAAACAAATGTTCATCATTGCTTTGGTGCATCACCTTATAGCTTAGTTGATTTCCTGCATTCCTTTTATCTTTGTCTCCTTGGTGAACCTATATTAGGTTTAGTAATAGGTCATCTGCAAGTTTTCACATAGGCACCAAAACAGAGGAATAGGGACTAGCCTTTAATCTGAGAGTTTTCCTATTTGCAAAGTCCCACATTTTGGGGAAGACTCAATGTTATGCGAGTCACACAAAATGACCCTACCTTAGTAAAGCGAGATATGACTACTCATTTGGGTTGCTTGTGATTTTGCACTTATAGTTTTGGCATGCCCAATGGGACTTGAAGTATCCATCTTTATTATAGTAAGGTTGATGTGCACTTACTGTGATTTTAGCTTTTAAGAAGCTCTTAAAAACTGCACATCTAGCGAATCCAAAAGGGACATAATCCACTGGTTCAAGCAATCCAAGTTTCCTAGGTTCATGAGAATGATACAAACAAGGTCTAGAACAAGAGAGGAAGGAAAGTTTTTACACATACACTTGTCTCCAAATAGAAGGAGAAGAAGAAGAGCCTAGAGGTCTCCATCTCCTCCAAACAGAGCCTTATCAACACCTCCTCCTAGTAGGTCATTCTTTCAATCAAGAAGGGTACTCAGGATGGCACACCAACAACCAAATACTTACATCAAATTCATTGGCAGTAGACCACTTTCTTTGAATGCACAAAACCTAGTTCTAGTGGTAGCATTGAAGATTATCCAATATTTCACTGGAGAGAACCAGACTTTTCCCTGGTGACCACGTTTAAGACATTACAAACATCTGTACAATCCATGAGATCAATGAGATGGATATTACAGTCAAGTTTCTATCCTCTTCACTCAAACGTAAAGATTCACAATGGTTTAGGAGCCTTTAAGTAGGATCTTTTTAAAATTGGGACCAACAAAGCGTAACTCTTTACAACTAGTTTGGAGAAAAGGAGATAACCTATCCTTCAGCTGGAGCAAACGATTGACAACAATCAAGAGAGCTCAATGAGCAACTAGTGGATTTCAACCTTATATTTCAATGAACTTGGGATAGTATTCCAACAACAAGTAAAGCCCACTAATGAAGGTGCCTTCTTATAATTAAGGCTTTAAATTCCGATAGTTCTTTGATTATTCAGTGAATGGGGGCATAACCTTACCTATATCCTATATCCTTTCCATAGGAGCTAGAATCATTTGATTTAGCCTCAAAAATTACTCCTAGGCCATCCATGCCTCTATACCCCGAGTTAGGAAACCCAAGTACCATCCAAACACCCACATTAGCTCCTATACCCACCCCTAGGAGTCAAATTTTAGTTTGAAGCATCCACTTCATCAGCCTAACACCTCAAAGGAGCTTCAAGAAGTTATGAAACAACCGCAAAATCTAGGAAATGAGCTAGTAACCATCAAAATATAACAGCTCGAGTTCTAGTCCATATCAGCCCGAAACTCAAGATGTCGTGCCCGACCCCCATATCGGTAAAATAGAACACTAGCCTAGGCTATAAATCAGATTCAATAGCTAGGGAAACCTCAAGTTGCTAGACCTTTTAGATCATATGACCCAAACAAAGTTTCAACATCGGGAGGATTGGTTCCAAACACGAATAACATGGCACATGAGTATGAATGGTGTTTCCCATATAATCAGCCACATAATCAGTCAATGTGCTTAAATGGTGCATTAAATCAAGCTCGATGGTGTAAATTATTGGTGTGTCACAAGAACCTAGCCATGAATAAAGTCAATAACAACGAGCTCAAGAAGAGGGACCCCAAATGAAACTATTCTTGTCGATTGGCGGGTTGAATACTTCATGGAATGAATCATACTCCTTCTCGGATAACTACCAATACATGGTCTAAGAGGAGAAATATTGGAGAAGGACATTCACCAAGATCAGGTTATCCTCAACCCTCCATTGCTCAGCAAGGTATTGGCATTCAAAATACAACTCCCAATGTGAAAAGTCAATCTATGCCACCTTCCAGATCTACTCAGGCACCGGTTGTAACAACCCATGTGTAAGAGAAAAATGTGCCAGGGAAGGGGCAACAAAAGGACAGTTCATTTAATATCATTGAACAAATGAAGAGGAAAAGTGTAAAAATTTCACTATCGGATTCACTATCCATTCTAGGGTAGATGTATCTATTAGAGACTGCCATGGTGAATTGGTCAAGCTCAAGTCAACCCCCTAACTAGTAAGATAAATTACTTACCAATGTGGCTCTACCTAAGAGAAACCATGAATAAAAATGAGGAAAGAATCTGAAGCATCCTCCATTTTATGTTTCATTAATCATTAGAGATAAATTGGTGCATAACCGCATGATTGATTCGGGAGAAAGTAGTTATGTAATTCCCAAACAAATATCTGATCAACTGGATCTCTAGTATGAATTCATCTCTAGAGGAGTAGTAAAATTGGATGGGATAGAAGTGACCACTGTTGGAGTCATCAAGGATCTAATTCTAACTCTACATGCCTACCCTAACATGATCTGTATTGCATAATGTGTCAGTCATAGACTTGCCACCACATTTTGCATTATGTTTGTCCAGGGACTTCATTGCCAAAATTGGAGGCTACTTGTCTGCTGACTGGTCGCATATGCTCTTTAGAACAAGGTATGGAGTGAAGGCCATAATCAAATCTGAGCCCATAGTAGACTATCACATTGAGTCTTATGTTCTAAGCACAATTAATGCAAATTGTTCAGATTTTTATCGGGAGGACCTCATAAGAACTTTTGAATTAGATACCAAGGTGGGGTGTATCCTAGACATGACCCTTGCGAATGGGTAGTCAAAAGACATGATTTTGATCCCTATAAGGAGATGGAAGAATCTAAACTAGGAGTCTACTACCTGCATGAGGAGAATCATCCTCTTCTGACATCATTAAGCTAGAGCACAAGAATGAAAATGAAGTTTGGCAATTGTTCTTTGATGGCTCTAGGAGCAGACAAGGAGCTGGAGGTGGAGCTATGATTGTGTCCCCCAAGGTATGAAGTATTATTTGGATTTTAGATTTCAGTTTTCCTACTCAAATAACACTGCAGAATATGAGGCTTTGGTCCATGGACTGCATTGGGCCAGAAGATGAGGAATCAAGAACCTGCAGGTGTTTGGTGATAGTGAACTAGTTTCCAATCAAGTCAAAGGAAAAAATGTTGTCAAGAATGACCTACTCAAAGGTTATAAGAATAGGGTGTGGGACCTCATTGAGGATTTCAAATCCTTCAACATCATGTCCATACCCAGAAAGGAGAACGAAGCTACTGACAGGCTTGTAGCAGTTGGAGCAACATTTGATGTAGTTGATAGCATAAAAAGGGACAAAGAACAACCACATATCCATGTGATTGTGAGACCAGATAGTACTAGATAACAACACATGCTAGCAGGTGTTTGAGAATGATCAACAGATCATCAACTTTTTGCAAGAGGAAGCTGAATTCTCAGCTAGAAACCAAAGCAGACTAGAGCAACAATATGGAAATCAAGTAGTACAACTGCATACAAATAGGCTTCCCAAAGGCCTAGTGACATTGGATTCTATCTTCAATCCCAATGATCAGTTTCAAAAGAGAAGGCCAACATATAGATCAAAGGGGAAGATTTGGAGCCAATTCTAGTTGGAGAAGGAAAAACACTACAAGTTGGCAAGGTGGCCACCAAGCAAGAAAGGTATGAATTCATACACCTTTGCCAAGAGTTTCCAGATATATTTTCTTGGAGCTATGAAGACCTAAGAGGGTTCAATCCAAAGTTATCCCAACACACAATTGAGCTAGATCCAGCTACTAAGCCCATCAGGCAGAAGCAGAGACCAGTCAACCCACATATTGAGCCTCTGATGAAGAAAGAACTGAACAAGCTGATAGAGGCAAGTATCATTTTTCCAATCAAACACTCAAGCTGGGTCGCAAACTTGGTCCCAGTTAGGAAGAAGAATGGGGAGATTAGGTTGTGTGTTGACTTTTGTGACTTGAACAAAGCCTCCCTCAAAGATCACTACCCACTTCCCTCAATGGAGCAGATCTTGCAGGTAGTGTCTAGTTCAGAGAGATTCTCTCTCCTAGATGGATACTCAGGGTATAACTAGATCATGGTGAAAGAAGATGATCAATTCAAAATGGATTTCACCACCAAATGGGGCACCTATGCCTATAGAAAAATGCCATTTGGATTGTCTAATGCCGAGCCACTTTCCAAAGGGAAATGGATATGGCATTCAAAGGGTTGATCAACAAAATAGTGTTGATCTACCTGGATGACATTATTGTATTCTCCGAAATGCAATAGACCATATTTTTCACCTAAGGCAGGTGTTCCAAAGGTGTAGGAGATTCAGGGTATCATTGAACCCCAAAAATTCATATTCTTGGCCCATGAGGGTAGGCTTCTAGGCCACATTGTGTCAAAGGAAGGTTTGGCAATTGACCCAGAAAGAGTTGAAGCTATAAGAGTATTGCCATTGCCAAGCCACAAGAGGGATCTTCAAAGATTCTTAGGAAAAATCAATTTTTTCCATAGGTTCATACCAAACTTTCTTTGACCCTTTCCAAGCAAATAACGTTGATGTTGAAGAAAATTTTGACATTTAGGTGGATAGTCAAGGAAAATAATTTTTTGAGGCCATCAAAGAATCTATATCATAAGCCCCAACTCTCGTGAATCAATTTTTTTGAAGGATTTTATACTATATGCCTTTGGTGGCAGTGACACGATTTCTACAATCCTAGTACAACAGAACAAAGAAGATACAGAGTAGCAAATTGATTTCTTCAACCAGGGTCTAGAAGATTATGAATTGAAATTCTCTTTCACTGAAAATTAAGTCTTGGTAGTGACAAGAGGATTGAAGAAGTTTAAAAATTTGGTTTCAAACAATAAAATCTAACTATTGGTCTCCCATGCAGGGGTTAAAGACTTCCTTCTCCTAAGGATCTGAATGAAAAGCATGCAGGATGGATCACTCATGTCATGGAGTATGTCATTGAGATCAAGGTCACTAATCTAGTCCATGGGAAGGGATTGTGTGAACAACTTGCCTCGAGTCAACAAGAAGAAGAAAGTGATGAAGAAGAAGTTATTTTGGCCCTACATAATATTTAGGAGGAAGAAAATGAGGATTTTCCCCCTCCTTGTTGGACTCAGAACATGGTGCACTTCCTTCAAATAGACTGTGTCCTCTAGAAATGAATAAAACAAAAAGGAGGCACTTCATACTACAGGCCATCCCATATGTACTTATTGATGACATCTTGTTCAAAAGGGATATCAATGGCATCTTGTTAAGGTGCATTGGGACAAATAAGGTTGAGAAAGTGCTACAAGAGTTCCATGATGAAGCAGCTAGAGGCCATTTTGCTCCATGGGTGACAACACTCAAGATCATGAAGGTGGGTTATTATTGGCCCAGGGTGTTTAGTGACTATTATGCATGGATCAAAAAGTGTAGGAACTATGTGTTCTTCAGAGGAAAAGAGAGGCTAGTAGCACTCCCATTGCACCCCATTTCAGTTGACCAACCATTCATGCAATGGGGGTTGGATTTCATCGGGGTCATCAATCTAAATTCAAGCCAAGGCCATAAGTGGATTCTGACAGCAACAAACTATTTTACCAAGTGGACCAAGGCAGTGACACTCAAAGAAGCTAATGAGTCTAGCATATTATACTTCTACAAAGGGATAATGACCAGATTTGGAGTGCCAACCACCATTATATCAGACAATGCATTGGCATTCATAGGTTCTAAAATCATAGGATGGGCCGTTAGGAACAGAATTTACCTGAGCACTTCATCAAACTATTACCCTCAGGGTAATGGCCAAGCTGAGTCCATGAACAAGAATCTACTGAAGATTGTCAGAAGAACTCTGGATGAAAATCGAAGACTTGGCACATGAAACTCAAATCAGCCTAATGGGCTAATAGGATAAAACCCAAGAGGTCTACAGGAATCTCTCCATTAAAATTCATCTATGGGAAAGAGGCATTATTGCCTATATCACTTGAGTTGCCAACATTGGAACTCATGAATAAGATGTAGATGTCGAGTTTGAACCAATGGAGGCAAGGTATGTAGAGCTGATGGAGTTGGAAGAAACCAGAAAACATGCACTTTAGAAAATAGAGAAGGATCATGCCTCAATTAAGAGATGCTTCGACAAGAAGGTAAGAACTAGGACCTTCTAGGAAGGATACCTAGTCTTGAAATGGGATGTAGATCAAGAAAAAAATAGGAAGGCATTCCAAGTTTGATGCCATTTGGAGTGGCCCTTACATGGTCACAAAATGTAAAAGTAGCAATGCTTTCCAATTGTCTACATTGGATGGTGAAGATTTGTAGATTCCAGTGAATGGAATCTATCTTAAACACTACTACTAAAAGGAAGGTTCTCACCCTGTACATATTAGTTTAGTTTCTCATTCCTCTAAGTGCTTGTGCACATCGTATTGTTGTAGTTTAGGTTTATTTTCTCCTAAGTTCTTTACACACTCTACATGCTCTACTTGGAGCATGTATGATTTCAATTTTGTATATAGTTGTGGTGTTGTTTTGTTTCTCTTGCATAACTCATTCAGAAACAGATGAAGCCCCGGGTCAAAACAATTTTCTACTCTCAAAAACCATTGTTTCAAGATTTCTTATGAAGATTGAGAGTGCAATAATCGGGCTCATGAATCAAAGGTAGAATCAGTTCTAGACCATCGTTCTCAACTCCATGCCCAATGGATATGACAAGGAAATTGGTCTTTTCATCTAGCAGAAGATACCCCTGTGAGTCACCAAATTGTTATCCATATTTTTCCCCGGAAAAATATTGGATTAAACGCCCGCATTGAAGGAACCTAAGAAATCACGTTTGATTCATGTAAGTAGATTGCAAGAGGACTTTGTAATGGAAGTGGTGGAGGCCTGCAAGGATCAAACAACCCTATGTAGGATAAATTCAGAAAATGACTCTATCAAGCGAACTCGGGATTTAAATCCATTCTACGGGTTACGGTGGGCTCGAAATAGAGTAGCAGGGTCAAAGGAGAAGAAGCAGTGTCATAGAGAGGCCAGGGGAAAGAAAAAGAAGAAACTGCAAAGATCCGAAGTCTTTGGGCTCAAAATAGTTCAAAATGAGTCCAAAAATCAGCTAAGTATGGAGAAGGTAGCGGAGAGAGCCATGTGTCGAACGAAACTTCTCCAAAGTTGAATCCAAGAAAGGAAGTTCAAATGAGTGCTAGGATTCCACGTGTCTAGAGCCCCAAAATTGTGCAGCCACTGAAAAGTCTTCGGCTAGGTAGGAAGAAGCCAGGTGTCGGCTCGACGTAAATCCAAGATGGGAGTCCAAAGAGAAGACTCAAATTTGTGCCAATCCTCCACGTAGCAGATGGTCAACCAAGATCAAAAGGTGGGAAAAGAGGGCCTCAAAAAGGCTAATTATTAAAGTGTTGGCAGGGGGTGCCACATTTCCAAGTGGAACATCTCCAAAGGTAGATCCAAAAGTAGAGACTCAAACTCATGCCATTTTGCAACGTAGCCCCAATCCCAAAAAGAATGGGAGAGGTTGTTGAAAAGTCCAAAGACCTGTGAAGGCTTCTAAGTGTCAACTTGACACTCCTCCAAGGGAAAAATTTTGATCGGGAGTTTCAGCAAGTGCAGAGCCTCCACACGTCTAGTCTTGAAAAGGGGACAGAGTCAAGTTGAATAGTCAATGCATGGTGGCAGACCGGCGGAGAGTGCTAAGTGTCCAAATGGTGCTAATTCAAGGATCAATTAAGAGAGGGTTTTCAAACAAGTGCCAGACCACCGCATGTCCCCGGTTAAGGAATATGACCCCGCCAAGCAAAGAGCTTAGCCGAGAAACAAATAAATTGAGCAAGACGACAGAGGAAGCCACGTGTCATCCCTATGCTATTCCAAGAGAAAAATATAGAGGCTACCTTCTAACAAGTGCTATCCCTTCACATGTTCGAGAGGTCAAAAGGGGCCCATTTTTTAAACTAGTTTTCCTGCCCTTTTGTACGGACTTGATACAAAATTTGAAGGGGCATATCTTTCGAATCATGGATCAAAATATTACAAATATGACACCATTGGAAAGATCTTAGCTTCACCCATGCCATGGATATCTAAAAATTTAATTTCAGGGAGGTTAGGTAAACAAAAATGAAGAAAATGACTTCAGGGCCATTAATACGGATCTATTTGCCTTAATAACTAGATTATATTCGATATGTTCCACCATTTTCTCTTCCTTCAAGGCGCCAAACTAGAGATTGATATAACCAAGGCAGATTTGGTGGTAGATTTTGTAGGAGGCATCAATGGCAGTGGTTAACCTTCAACCAGCTTTTCCCGTTTCTCTCTCTTTCTTTCTTCTTTCTAATTGAGTCTATAAATACCGGGTTGGGACTCACTATAAGGGTGGGACATTCTTCTATTTTGTAGGCTCCCCTTTTCTTCTGGTAAAGGAAATCATGGAGTTCCGCACTCCTTCCACGAGACCGTAATACGTTTTCTTCCTTTTTGCCACTTTGTAATGCATTATATCAATCTGTAGAGAAATAAAACATTTATGTGATCGATTTTAGATCCTTTCGTGTCTCTTTTGCTTTGTGATCTTTCATTATAGGTCAGTTATCTCGTGCTTGATTATTTTATGCATTTTGTTGGTTTGTGTCTATCAAAAAAAAAATTTCATCATTCCTTTGGTGCATCACCTTATAGCTTATTTTATTTCTTGCATTCCTTTTATCTTTGTCTCATTGGTAGAACTTAGATTAGGTTTAGGAATAGGTCCTCTACAATTTTTCACGCATGCACTAAAATAGAGGAATAGGAACCAGCCTTTAATCTGGAGAGTTTTCCCATTTGCAAAGTCCCACATTTTGGCAAAGACTCAATGTTGTGCAAATCACACCAAATGACCCCGCCTTAGAAAAGCAAATCTAACTACTCATTTAGGGTGCTTTGTGATTTTTCACTAATAATACCTATCTTCTCGGTGTTGTTTCTTTGACCTTTTTGTCTATGGGTATGTACATTCAAATGATAATGTACACAACTCTCTAGCCATGTACCCATTAGCTCACTGTTAGTTTCCATAGAGGGGTGTACACATCCTAAAGCAGTGTACACACCCAGAGTTGAGCATACACATCATAGTTCAGATTTTTGTTTCACTTTAAAATTTGCAAAAACATGTTTTTGGGATTTATTGACTCCTTGTAGGTTTTTATTGAAGATTAACTTCTATTTTACAGGGTTTATTTACATGTTTTTTAACTTGATTTGATTTGTTAAAGGGTTAAATGAACATTGCATGCTTAACCATGAGATTGGAGTCGTGTATGCTCTTCCCTCACACCTTCTAGGTGATCTTGGGAATCAAAAATGATTTCTATATCTCTTTTTCCTTGAAAAATATTGAAAAGAATGTCAAGTTTGGTTAAAATGAACAAATTTTGCATTTGAATCAAGTATTTTCCATTGTTGATTTCGTAGTTGGATTTTTGTTATGTATGCTCTTCTCTTGTGTCCTAGGATGATCTTGAGAATCAAAAATGACGTTCATCCTTTTTATGTGTATGGAAAACTACTAAATCCATCGTGCAAGACCTAAACGCTTGTCGAAGAATGAAATATCGAGACAAAACAAAACTACTAATACAATTTCCGTGTAGGTTTTCAAATAGTGTTCAAGCAAACCACATTAAGTATACAAGATAAAAAAACACACCATAATCAAAAGACTGTATTTACATGTTTGGATAAGGGTACACCCCATCCACTTAACTAGGACATGACCCTTTGACATAATCCTTAAGCTACAACAATGGGGGTGGTCCTAAGAACCCCAAAGTAGTCCACACAAGAGGGAACCTTATGGACAAAATGGGAAGTGCTCCACACTACCTACTTGACTAGTGATAAATGTGAGATTTAGTGTCAAATTTATCCATATTATGATGCCAAAGTGAGGATACATAATGTACACATTTATTGCCCACTGTGATTGAAGGGGTAAAGTAAATCTAGGATACTCCTTGGGAAACCTTGGAAAACTGAGCTCACTTCTAGATAACTTGTGACACCTAATTGAGTGAACCACCTAGGAAGCTATCTTTTCCTGGAGCCAACTTTGACCATATCAAAACCAATTTGAGTTGAGAGCCATCGTAAAGGGAGAACTTTCTCGAATCAAAATTTTGTTTTGTGAATAAGAGGATATTCCATTAAAGTTCAAACAAAGATGCCAATCAAGCATGGAGATTATGAAGCATTACTTTTTTTATTTTTTCAAACACCTAAGGTGAGTGAAACTCTACCAAAGTGACACCAAACTCTCTTCAACACCAATTGATCTACTTCCTTCACTTTCTTTTGACACTTTTTTGATCAGGAGAAGAGTGACTACCCTTGTGTTACTAATTGATTTTATTCACCACTTTTGTGTCCATTTACGCTCATCCATGTTTGCAGCTGAGTTGTTAAACATCTAAAGTTTGTGGAGACATTTTCATATCATTAGTAGTCTTTTTGATCTTGATACCCAAGTCAAGATCATCAATCGTAATTAGGCATGATTCATTATCTTGATTGTCCTTTGAACTATTATCTTGCTTCTATCATATCACAACAATTTTTATACTTACGTATTGTTTGTTGCAAACTTTTCCTAAGTGTCTAGATTATAATAATACACTATACACATTCTAATAATTCTGTGGTATACTCTAGCATTAGTTTTTTTTTAAACATTACCTTGATTTTGAAAAGTGAGTGTTACCATATGTGTGCGTTATATCAATATAATTTTGATATTAATACCTTACTTTTCTAAAAAATTGGTTAACATATCTTACGATATTGTTATGTCACTCACAATTTTGATTGTCACTTTTTGAGATATACATCTTGGTTGTATTCAAGCTCGCTTTTAGTATACTTTTTTTGGGGATCGTATTAACTTCTTGTTATTACTTACGCCTTGTTCATTTATTTGAACTTGACATAAGTGGTGACATTTTTTAACCATCTTAAACACCAACTACCATTTGAAAACAAACTTAGGAAGTATGACATTTTGATTGATTGGTCTAAAAATGAGCATTGTGTGATTGTATCTTGTTTGTCAATTTTGACTTATTCTTGTAAGACAATCACTTTGACACATTGATTCTTTGAAATTCATCATTCTTTGAACCATTGACATTCTTTGACATTTGTAAACTTCCACTTAGGTTTAATCAATACCTTTTGAACAAATTCAAAAAAACTTAGTGAAGTTCTCACACATCATGGCCCCCAAAACAAGATTGGGAGCTAGAAGACAAGTCATTGAAAAAAAAGCATGGGAAACATCGAACAAACAAGGGTCAAATCCCTTTATTGGTCATGATTTAGGACCTCTATTTTCCACAGAAAAGGAAACAAAAGAGATGATAGATCATAGTGGTGATGAAGCAAGATCACCACACATGGATTTTGACTTTGACCCCACCCTATTAGATGAATTCCTTTTTATAAAAAAAGATAGAGTACTTACGAGAGTGGTGGAATTAGGTGCTAGAATGTCAAAAGAACATGAAACTATTCCACCCACAAACAAGGCTAATGAGGAAGAACGAACTCTCATTAACATTGACAAAATTTTAGAACATGGGCATGCTTCCACATCAAATATAGAAAACAACAACATGGTGGGTTATAAATTACCATTCATCAAGATGCCATGTAGAGTACAAATAGAACATGAAAACTTGGAACAACCCCCATGCGATGAAGATGAAGAAGAAATTCATGAGGAATAAGTCACTATACCAAAAAAAATTCAGAACCTTAGTCAAAAATTAGCTTTATTGACATCTCATGTATAAAAATAAACAAACAAAAATGTACATCAAGAGAAACCTAAGGAAAAAAATAATGAACTCCACATAGAAACCCTAGAGGAAAAACACCAAAATATAGTTGTGTGTGTATGCCACTTTCCCCAATAAAGAACATATTATTTCATAATAACTACAATCGATGAAAGAAACACTCACAAGCCTTCAAGAAAATAATGGGGGAAATAAAAAATATATCAATACGAAGAGTTATGTCCCCATCCATTTGATAAGGCTATGTTACTTCAACCCTTTCCTAAGAAATTTTACATGCCCAAAGTTGAAAATTATAGGGGGAAAGGCGATTCATGCAATCATGTGAAATATTTTTACATGGCATGCAAAGAAGTGGCCTATAATGACAACTACCTCATACGGCTCTTTCTGAAAAGTATAGGAGGACAAGCCTTGGAATGGTTTACTCACTTACCTCGTGGGTCTATCTTCACATGGCTTGAACTAGCAGAGAGGTTTGTGTGACATTTATCATACAACATGGAAAGTGACATAACCATGGAAGACTTGTGTAACACTAAACAATGTCCAAATGAAACCTTCACAAGTTTTCTACAAATATGGTGGGGGCTAGCTAGTCGCTTCCCTTGCTTAATACCTGAAAAGCAACTTGTTAGCATCTTTGTACCAAATTTAAATCCAAACATCACTTTTCATTTACAAATGAATTGTTTTAGAGCTTTGAAGAGGTCATTGAGAAGGGAATACACATAGAAAAATCTCTCATTGCAAAAGGAACAATCAAATCATCTTCTAAGGATAATCAATCTACCAAACCAATAGAAAAAACAAAAATTCTTTAACAAAAACAAGAATGTGGTAGGAGATGTGTTGGCAAGAAAATTTGTCTTGTGGACAAATTGGTGAGTTTTAAGCCAAAACTATGGGAATCTAAGTCCCTCTACTTGAACGGTGCGGCAGCAGCTTCCGTATGTGCATGCATAAAAAGTGACTTTCAATGGTGGCTTTTCAACCAAAGATCCAATAGGGGCACTCCACTCGACCCTCTAGCAAAGCTAGTAATTTATCACTAGAGACAAACTTTTTCGAGAAGGGGGAAGGGAATGAGAATGGAGATAGGAGAAATAAAGTTGTGAGTAGGATATCGATGCCCACACACATTAATTAGAAATTTCATTTACATGCATTTATAGTTAGAAAAAAAACAAATCCACAGGAGGAGATACAAGACCGAATGAAACCCATTGGTCACAAAGTACCAATCAATTCCTCAATCAAAGAGGAAATAATTCCTTATTTTTATTATTGAAGCTCGAGTAGAGTTTGTACATAGCTTGAGAATGGAAGAAATTCGAGGAAGAAGAGAAAATAGAAGAAGAATGGCATTTTCTATCTTTTCTAGGTACAGAGCACTCTGGTCTTTTCGAAAATCAATCACCATTGGAATGATGTTGAGAAGCCATTATATCCTTTTCCAAAATGGTTATAATCTTTACAAATCCTTGATGCCTTTTCAAATTCCTTTGTTGTGAATAAAACACTCATGGTGGGTTAAAAACCAGATCTTGCAAAATGACCGTTACATTCAATTTGCCAGTTTAAATATAGACCATTTGATTTTCTCATCTAACTCTGAAATCGGGCCATCCATGTGGCAGGAAGGGATTGGAGTGGTTACGTGGAAAATCCCTTTGCATTTTGTGATTTTTTAGAGATTAGGCAATTTGGAAAAAAATGGCCCGCACTCCGACTTTGACTTTTCAACTTAGACACATGGCACCTTCTAGTTGGAAATGAGGGCATGGCCCTTTTCTCAACATTTTAACCTTTTTAAAAAAAATTCTCAAAACTCAATGTCCTTTGTTGGCCCACTGCTTTGATTTAACTAGGACACGTGGCACGTTTTGGTTGGAGAAGGGGTTGTGACTCTTTTCTAAACATTTTAACCTTTTTGGGAAAAGGCTAAAAAACTCAAAGTTCTCCACTATTCTACTCTCCCACTTTGAATTTTCAACGATGGGCTTCTACATTGAATTTTTCCCCTTAAAGCCCGATCGGGCTCGGGTCACTTTTTAACTTTTCACCTTTTTTACAAACAGGCTTAAAAACATAAATTTCTCCACTGACCCGCTTCTCTGATTTGACTAGGACATGTGGCACATTCTGGTTGGAGACGGGGTTGTAGCTCTTTTCCAAACATTTTTAAAAATTTGGAAAAAGGCTCAAAACTCAATTTTCTCCATTGGCCCGCTCTCACGCTTTTGAATTTTTCGGCCGATCTCGGCTTTTCGGGTCCCAAGTGTCCCTTGTGAACTTGTGCAACCTGGGACAAAAACTTCCTATTTTCTACAATGAACCAAAATCAGCAATTTCATATTTTCAAGTCCTAAGTGTCCCTTGTGAACTTGTGCAGCCTAGGACAAAAACTTTCATTTTTTCTACAATGAACCAAAATCAGCAATTTCAGATTTTGGGTCCCAAGTGTCCCTCATGAACTTGTGCGCCTGGGACAAAACCTTCCACTTTTTCCGCAATGAACCAAAATTATAAATTTCATCTTTTTGGGTCCCAAGTGTCCCTCGTGAACTTGTGCAGCCTGGGACAAAAACTTCCACTTTTTCTGCAATGAACCAAAATCAACAATTTCAGCTTTTCGGGTCCATGGGGCAAATTTACCATTTTTTCCAAAAGTGGCCAAAAGTGTTAAGTTCACCAAAAATCCCGTTCCTCCCCATCTAATAGATTGGACCACTTTCCTACATTCATTGGGGCCAAAATTTGACTGGAAAAGACACCCATCATCCCGACTATGGAAAAAATACACAGAGGAAGAGAACTTCATCATTTTGAGTCCAATTTTTGAATTTCCTTCGTGAACCAGAGGCATGGAGGCAAAACAATGATTTGACGACCCAGGCCATAGAATAGGAAAAAAATTTGATCACAAAGGAGATTGTAAAGAGGATATTTCGTGCACAGACTAGGAGATGGAGAATTTCTCAAAACGAGCAAAATAGAGATTTAAACAACACTAGGGCATGACTTTTGCTAAATTCTTGAATCTCTAACTTGGCTTAAACACCAACAAAGGACATGAGCTCAAAAATTTGAATTTGGCTATGAAAACATAGAGCAGTTTTTAGGAGACAACAAGATGGAATCATGGATTCCAAACGTATACAAGTGGTCCAAGTTGGTCAACATTTTAAAATTACCAAAGGGCCGATCTAACTACCATCCAAGCATAGAATGTTCTCCCCTCTTAACAAGTCTTTTTGATAATCTTGAAATGATTGGATACAGATCACATGGTGATTTATCCTATAACATAACCCTTTGATGACAATGCTCTTAAACCTTCATGGTATAAAGAGCATGAATATTTTGATTTTTATCCCGTAAGGGTACATAAGATATACAAGTGCCTAAGAATTCACCGCTTCATTCATTCTTATTGATAATGAAGAGATATAAGTTAATACACCGAGAGATATTAGACACAAAATGAAAATATGGGGATATTCAAAACACCATACACTAAACATGATAATCGAGATGGGAAGAATCGGATTAGGAGATTCATCCCAAAGTTAAAAATCATGAACTATCTATATACCAAAAATAATAAAAATCATTATGAATCTCTCATTAGATGTGTTTGTTCTTCTAATTAGCATGTGAATACCATTAGGATCAAGGGAAAAGATTATGCTATGGTAACAAGGTATGCTCGTATCAAGATCTCATAACCTCTTATGCCTACTCCTTAGGATGGTTAGTACAACATCTTAGAGCAACTTGTGAATACATCTACCAGGATTTCAATCTAGGACCTTCTTAAAATATTTGATGTACATAAAGATATCCTATACAAAACTATACAATGGTCGGGAGTGTCAATGGAAGTATACTCTTTACATTTACAAGCCATGGTGGAAAACATTGCACCGAGTAAACACATATCATTTAACCAAAAGGAAATCCCTAATGACGATCACACACATAATCTTCCCCTATATATAGAGGTATTTGTTACCCACCGAAAGATAAAATGGGTGCTTGTGGAAAATGGGTCGGGGTTGAATATATGCACATTGAAACTAATCAAACAGCTGGGACACATAGAGGAATATCTAGAGTCCCAAATTATCACCATAACCACTTATGACAACACAGAGTGGGAGTCAACTGGAACAATAACATTGCCAATGGAAGTGGGGCCTACTTACCACAACACGAAGTTTCATGTCTTAGATTTTGAACTTCCATACAATATGCTTCTTGGCCACCCATGGATTCATGCCATACAAGCCATACCATCAACATTTCATCAATGTATTAAATTGAAACATGAGGGACACATTGTTACCATTCAAGGTGATCCATAACCCTTCACTCACTGCATAGCTCTCAATCTCTTTATGCATAGGGGTACATATACATGTCTCTTCGATGATATTGTTACTCCCCTTTAGTCATAATCTCTTGAATCATGGGTAGATTCAGACTCCTAAGTTCTTTTTCTCATGAGGATTCTACGTCTAGTTCTCCCTTTCATTCATGGGATATGAAAATCCTTGAGTATGGTTACAGAGAATATAATGTGCAAAAGATCTCTTAGTTTCAAATATTTCATTGTCACCAAAAACAAGAGGTAGACCCAACTATCACTTTAAACGACCTAAAGATGAATGTACTATAGGGACATTCTTACTTGGCAAACTGCTTGTAGAAGAGAAATTGTTGGACCCACCTACAACCTGGGTCCCAAAGGACACTAATCCTACCTGTTAAAGAAACCCCAAAATATGCCAAATCTAGTAGAATGATGTATTCCATGGGTTACAAAGGACTCGGATGTGGAAAATTTGAACAAGGAGTAAGAGAACTAGTCCCACTTCCACATTTCAAAACAAAACACTATGGTATTGGTATTCGGCCATATGGGTCACATCCCATGGATCAAGATGCTACCTGATCTGAGCACGAGGATATATCTTCTTATTCGGATAGTGACATAGATTCCCACTATAGCCAATACGAGGATATTTCCTCCATGAACCTTTTCATGGATACTGATATCCTTACCATAACCCCTACCAATCCTAAATTTGACCTTTTATACCCTACCCTTATAGATTGGGACAAAAAACGTCATGTGTTATTGGACCTATTTTAAAATGATGAGGCTATTGTAGAATTTATGGGCATACATGATACCATTCCTATTGGAGATCATAGGAAAGATTTTTCCTTTTACTTAGATACCTATGCATACTTTGACAAGGAATATGAGCTTCATGGTAAGAAAAATTTAAGAAAAAGAGAGGGAAAATTTCCAAATAAAAGCCTCAGCAAAAACATACATCCAAGTCACATAGTGAAAACCTCTTTAAGGTACTGGCTGACCAACAAGTAAAAAAATCAATGGAAAAATAAGTGACCATGTTGAGGGTGAAAATCTCATAGAGACACCCTTAGAAGAAGATCTCAACCTTCCTCTCGATCCTACACATATGGAGGATATGTCAAAAATGCTCATAAAAGAAACTGTTGATGTGAATATTGGAACAAAAGAATACCAAAAGATAGTCAATTGTGGAGATTCACTTTCAACATAAGAATAAAATACATTTACCTTGCTTCTCAGGGAACTTGTGGATATATTCGCATGGTTTTATAAAGATATTTCAAGCTTACATCCAACTTTTATGGTCTAGAACTTTGTAGTGCATCCAGGACATAAAGAATATTAAACGAAGCTAAGGAAAATGCATCCACAAGTAGCCCTTTTGGTTAAAGAGGACTTAGAGAGACTGTTAGTAGAAGGGTTCATTAAACCCATTGACTACTCCAAGTGGATATCAAACATAGTTATAATATAAAAGAAACCATTTGGAATCATAATTTGCAAAAAAATTTGGGACAAAGAAAGCATGTCCAAAATATGATTTTCCTTTGCCTAATATCGACATGATTGTAAATTCAACTATGGGCTTTGAAATTTTATCTCTTATGGATGTCTTTTCAGGATATAACCAAATGAAGATTGAAGAAAAAGATCAACATAAGACGACCTTTACAATACCTTGGGAGCATTCTATTATCGATAATGCCCCGCAATCTCAAAAGTTTAGTGCAACCTATCAACAAACCATGATAGAAATATTCCATGATATGTTACATGACATAATGAAGGAATATGTGGATGATATCCTAGGAAAATACAAGACAAGAGAAGACCACCACGAAGTTTTGTGATGTATATTTATGTTAGGAAAAATATATTGTTAGTGTGAACATTAGAAATTAATATTAGTGAGGTGTTAGATATTGAAGGAGACATGTTAGGGATTTGTTTTTGAGAGATTTAGGGATTTAAAGATGAGGTCTATCTCCGTGTATGATAGAGAAGGAAAATTCTATAAATGTAATAAATCTCAACATAATAAGATATCCCGGATGATTCCCAAACTGAATAATATATTCATTGTGTTTATAATGTAATTGTTCATTATTCAACAAAGTGGTATCGAGCACCAAATTCTCTTGCACAGTGCATGGAAGAATTCTAGAGGCAATTTTGTAGATCTTTTTGCCTACATTGGTGTGTTTGCATTCTCGGTGAGTTTGATCCGATGACCTCTGTGAGAACTCTGTGACCTCCACCCATAACTACGTAGACATGGCCATAGCCGTGAATACCTCACCCATACTCATCATGTATAGAGGATTGAAAATCTTGCAGCGACCGGTTGGCTATGGCTAAGCCTACAAAATCATAGATCCCTGACCTACAATGACGAGCACGTCCAACTTCAATGTTTGGTGCATGATTTTTTCAGAAAGTGGTATTTAAAGAGCTAACAAGGGCATTAATGGAATTCCACAAACCTATAGAATTTTAACGAGACCTCTTGTGCGATGTGACCTCACACCCACAACCTCAAAGATTCCAACACGTATTCTTTGACTTTGACCTGTGTATTTTTTTAATTTGATTCTGTGCATTATTGGAATGGTTTAATAATCCATGGTATTATTTAATTTGATATTCACTTGATATTCATTTCTATATATTTCAATTTTTTATTTATACTATAGAAATATCCATGTAAAATTTAAAAAGTAATTGTTTTATCACTGTTTAAATATATAGTGTAAATCGGGAGCGATATCGGTTGAAACCAACTCCCCTAAGAGTGTATTTTTGGTCAAAATTGACACTCTAAGGTATAATGGACATTCCACTAGACAAATTCAATGGATTGAACTTTCACACCTGGAAAGTCAAAATCCAAATGCAATTAATGCACAAAAATCTATGGAAGATTGTATCAAGAGATGAATCAAAACCCACAGATGCTGAAAAAATAATAGAGTGGGAAATAAGGGATGATAAGGAAAAAGCAATCATAGGAATTGCCCTATCTCGAAATCCGAGCTACACCATGTGGATCTGGAAAAATTATCAAAAATAATTTGGGAACTACTCGGCAAAATTTTTGGCTCAAATGCGATAATGTTAAATACATACTTCTAAACAAAATTCCTCCTAAGTAAAATAATATTGTGTTCACTCTTAGACAAATTCCCACACAATCACTTGAAGACATGATATCTGCACTTCTAAGTGAAGAGAAAAGAACAAAAGAAGATGTAAAAGAAGAAACTACTTTGTTTGTTAAAAAGAAATACAAGAATTTTCCTAAAAACAAAGAAGACCCTGAATGCTTCTATTGCAAGAAAAAAGGACACACATATACATATTGTAGAATTCGAGCTAAAGATCTACTCAATGGAAATCTTAAAACAAATGAAGCAAATGTTGTTGTGGAAGAAGAATCAGAATATGAAGAAGAACCAGCACCAGAAGAACTTGACTACAATTCTGATGACTTTCTATTCTAAATAAAGATCTCGGAGGTGGAGGCAAGGAGGAGGAGGCTGATCGGCATCTCTTGTTAGTCACCAACAAAGAGACTGCTTCAAATGTATTGGTGACCTCCTTTATTTCAGTTGTGTGTTTGTTTTCTACTATAATAAGAATGTAGTGATATTCCTGTTCATATTTGTAATAATCTCCTTCTATGTGAAAAATGATGAGGGCCAATGATAGTACTGCATATCATGATGTGGTTGTAGGTAAACCATCTGTAAAACCTTCATACATGGTTTGTGGTAAACCATATGTAAAAACCACCATTCTTGGTTGTTGGTTAGCCATATGTAAAACCATCATTCTAGGTTTGTGATTATCCTTTGAAAATCACCAGTATCATGAAAGTAGATGCAAGTACAGGATCTAGGTTTTCCCCATGTTCACACTAAGGGGGTGATTGTTAGGAAATATATATTGTTAGTGTGAACATTAGAAATTAATATTAGTGAGGTGTTAGAGATTGAAGGAGACATGTTAGGGATTTTTTGTTGAGAGATTTAGGGGATTTCAAGATGAGGTCTATCTCCTTGTATGATGGAGAAGGAAATGTCTATAAATGTAATAGCTCTCAACATAATAAGATATCCCAGATGATTCCCAAACTGAATAATATATTCATTGTGTTTACAATGTAATTGTTTAATATTCAACAATTTCAATGTCTCATGGGGAGTATAAGTTTAGATTGAATCCAAAGAAATGTGTATTTGGGGTATTATTAGGGAAGTTGCTAGGCTTCATTGTATTAAGAAGAGATATTGAGGTGGACCTAGCCAAAGTTACTTCCATTACTGAAATGCCTCCTCCCAATAATCTCAAGTAGCCATGCAGCTTGCGAGGAAGATACAAGCCATTCATTCACCCATCTACTTAAGAAATATTTTGAATTCATTTGGGGACCAGAGTAATAACATGCCTTTGCTTTTCTTAAACAACTTAGTCAATCCACTTGTCCTCATGCCTCCAATTCTAGGTGAGCCACTTTTTGTATACATTTTCTATTGGCACTTTACTCACACAATATGACCTAATTCAAAAAGAAAAAATAATGTACTATCCCAATTGTACTTTAATATCATATGAGCGCAACTATCCACAAATTGAAAAATCTTGTTTGGTTGTATTTTTACCTTCTAAAAACTTCACCATTACCTATTGAATACTAAAACCAAGATTATATCTAAGGTTTACCCACTCAAGTACATGTTGTCAAAACCCACCCTTACGAGTAGAATGGCTAATTGGATCATTCTACTTAGTGAATTTGACATTGATTACGTACACTAGAAGTCAGTTAAAGGACAAGTGTTTTCCAACCAATTAGTAGAAGCACCTTTACCTAGAATAGAGCCTGTGAGTCTGGATCTACCTGACACATCGCTAATGTATATTGAATAATTTGTTATGTGGAAAGTACATTTTTATGGATCGTTTACTTTCCATGGTTCGGGGGTAGGTGTAGTGCTAATCACTCCTTCAAGAGACCCCATACCACAAGCTTTCCATCTTGGCTTTCCTTGCACAAACAACATTACAGAATATGAGGCACTCATTGCTGGAATGAAGCTGGCTATAAAATGGAATATCCACCACCTTAAGGTTGTTGGTGAATCACAATTGATTATCAAACAAGTCAATGATGAGTACAAGGTCAAGGATGAAAAACTCATCCCATATAGAAAGTTGGTGGAAACTCTAAAAGAATATTTTGTGTGCATCACCTTTGAACAAATTCCAAGGGCATAAAAATTATCTACAAATGTAATGGAAACAATGGGTTTTACACTCTAGATTCCACTAGAAACCAATGATAGGCCATTTTTGTTGAAAATCTACGTTAGCCTACATACAACATAGTGAATCATTTCCTGGCGTGTGAAGTTTTTAGTCTCCACTCTTCATGGTATGCCCATATTTTTAACTACCTCCAAAGTTGTACATTTCCTCATAACATTACCTATTTTGAAAAACAAAGCGTTATACACCAAATATCAAGTGTGTGATTCCTGTTAAAACAATCCACTTGAGGCCCAAGAAACAACCTAGAGTTAGTTAGGAAAATTACGAATAATTTTTTTTGAGTAGAAGTGTCCACAATCAGGTTACAAGACAACAGTTGGCACTAATAGGTTCCAAAATAAGTCTAAATTACACAAGAACATACTATTATTTTATTAGGAATTATTAGAGGTTACAAGGTCTAAAATTTAGGGTTAGAAGCTTCTTCTAGGTTTAGGGGGTAAATTATCACCATACCCACTCTCTAACAGGATCAGAGTTTCAAGTTGATTTTTCTCATGATTAACGTAATAAAAAGTTCCCTAAATAATTTCCATTAGATAGGAAATTTTCTCACCTTTTTGATGATATAAGAAAGTCCTCCTAACTCCTTATAAAACTCTAGTTATGGACCGGCTGCCTTAGCGGTCAAATTTTACCAAAGGAGTGGGCCCAGGATGAAAATTTTCCAAAGGGGATGGGTCAACGGGTCATGGGGAGACTTTTCCAATTTTTCTCTTGCATGTGGAAAAGATCCAAATTGCACCACATGCCCATGGGTCTGCCAAGGACATGTGGCACCCAACAACCACGGCGGGGAGAAAGGGAGAGGGAAAGGAAGGGCAACGAAAGAGTTTGGGAGATTTCGTCGAGGGGGAAGATAAAGGGTTAAAGGCACACGTGGGTCCACATGTCTATGGAGGGGATTACACCAAGGTAAGTGCAGGAGTGTGGGGCCCTAGGGGTTCCATTAAAAAAATTCCAAAACAAAATTTCAAAAAAAACAAAAGGGTCACAAGGGTTTCACCTCCTTCGCTAACACCCCATCTTCTGCGCGTGGCGGTACTCAATGGATGCGGGGTTACAGGATGGCGGGGAAAAAACTAAAATTTTCCAAATTTTTTTAAAAAGAAGCCCAAGGAATAAAATGATACCGAACCTCTATTGTTGCCTCATGAGGACATGTGGAATCCTTTGATTAGCTACAGTGTTGGTAGAGGAAATTTTAAAAATTTCCCAAGAATTTTTTTCAAAATTTTTCTAAGGATTTTTAAAGGGTATTTTTTCTAGCCGCCCACCACCAAGAGAAAATTTTCCCAAATTTTCCCGCCAACGAAATAAAATTTCAAAGAGCCATAACTTTTGTTAGAAATCTTGGTTGTGGGAAAACGAGGACTTTCTGGAAAGCTCTCAACACCCTCTTTGCACAAGAATCATAAATTTCACATTTTGATAAAGTTTGAGGGGTCATTTTTAAGAAAATTTTCTGTAGGCTTTTAAAAAGCCAACTGGTAAATTTGTTCCAATTTAATCTCCTCCTTTGCTCAACATGCCAAACAGACATGGAGGATTATTCTAGGAAGGATTTAGAATGTTTTAGGAAGGTAAATTTGATCAAATGATTTCAATTTGAATTTTTCCAACAATTGAAAGAAACAGATACTGTAAAATGAATGTGAATAGTTTGGGCCTGATTTTACAATGTTTTGAATTATTTCCTTAAGTTTTTCTATCAATTTGAGTTCATTGATGTCACAGCATGCTAAATTTTATTGTTTCAAAGTTGATTATTATGTGCAGGCTCAAACTATGCATTTTAATTAAATTATTTGCCATTTTAAAATTTACAATGAGATCAAATTAAAAGGGGTCCATCTAACTTTTTCATCATTCAAGTATGGAATTTCATTTCTAATCTAATCTAATACATTCAAGTATTTTTAATCAAACCATTCAAGATCAAAATGCAATACTGAATTCAATTTTATACATTTCCAAAAATACAAATCCTGTATTATTCCCATATACATTTCTTTCTTTCAACAAAGATTTAATTATCTCTTTTGCCATGCAATAAAACATTGAATTCATTCCATGCTAGCCTTAAGTTTTTTCCTTCTTCAATCAATCATTAAAACAAGAATCCAGTTTCTATCTTTCCCAAAATCATATATTTTAAACAAGGCAGAATAATACAATTTCATCTCATGTGTTTCTTCCTTTTTCCACTTTCCAAACATGGATTCCAATCACAATTTGATGTTCCAATTTAAATCAACAATGCATATGAAGAAGGTATAGCAATCCTTTATTGACTTCAAACAGAAATACATCTTTAAATATTTCAATGTTTGAATGCAAACAACAGATTTCTATTTCTTTCTTTCCAATAAACAGAACAGAGTATAAACATCTTTCATAGTTTGAATATACAACTTTCATAACCAATTACAAACATATTTTCTTCACAAATATATTAAAATTTCATCCACATCAAAGTGGGAAAGGTTACAAATGAATTTGTTTCACAAGGGACTGGAAAAACTATATTTTCGTTTGCTCAAAAACAACAACATGTAAGTTTCCTTTTTCTTCAAGTTTGATCACAACAAAAGTGGGGAAAGGCAATTCTCTCCACCCAACTAAGACATCCAATGAAAGGAGAAGCTATCCTTCATCATTGGCCCCTGAGCCCTAACCACAATGTAATAAGAAATGGATATCAACCCATATCAACAACATGCTTTCACAACACACAACATTCCTTCAACATGCACATACTAATTCAAAAAACACAATTCAACACAAGACAATAGTTTACCATTGCATTTAAAACATTAAAATAGAAGTCATGCTTTATCATGCAAGCCAAAGGAGCAAGGGCTATGGGGAAGGTGCTTATTCCTCCCAATGGGAATTGGGTATCCACCTATAACAAACTTTTAAAATAATTCATCACACACATCCCTATGCCCCCACAATCCCTCCTTATGCCCCCATAGATTTCCTTATGCCCCCACAAAGTAAGAAATGCAAGCTATTTCTTTTCCATGGTGGATCCCAAACCCAAACTCCCTCCAAAAGAATTCTAATGCCACCGGCATTCCCTTATGCCTCCCCAACATCAATTCCCCATAGTCTTCTCCTACACCATTCGTATGGTAGTCTACCCTACTAGCCAACATTACACAAAACAAATGCACCATTTATACAAACACAAAAAAATAACAAAAAAATAAAAGCTAAGCTCCTACCTCTCCATGGTAGTTTTTCTTTACGAGCATGCAAGCTTTCAAAGCCAAAAAAATAGTCCTGTGGTTTATTTTAAGACACCTCTATAAAATTGTAGGTGGAAAATACACAGCGAATATCCCTGAACCGAGTTTCGATGAAAGGCGAATTTGATGATTCCAAAACCAAATTTTCACCTGGTTTTTTGAGTTGGAGAAATAAGACTTCCGACATGGGTGCATCATCGATGTGCGGCGATAATACGTCAATAATAATTCTTGACACGCATCAAGGTAACGTCAATAGCAAATATTGACGCGTCAATGCCTTTAGTTGGCGTGTGTCAAATATTTCAGTTGATGCATGTCAAAGCTTTGATTGGCGTGCGTCAACACAAGTCATTGACGCGCATCAATTCCTTCGGTTGACGCATGATTTAGCCTATAAATACCCTCTGGCTGGTCATTTTCTCGTTTACACTTTCCGGCTCATGATTTTTTGCAGATGTCCATCGTTGTCAAAGATGCAAGCACAACTATAATGTCGACTTCACATGCTTCCCAACTGCAAGCTCATGGAAAAAATCAAGAAGAGAATCCAATCCAATCCACAACAAGATCATCTACAGGAATCCCTTGTGCCCTCACATCCATACTATTTTAAAAATGTCTTCTGAATATAAGGATTTGATGGATGTGTGTGAGTTTACAGGGCTTATTAATATGCCCCATTTCGAAACAGATATAGATATTTTGAACTACCTTCTGTCATCCTACAATTAAGAGGAAAGCCTTTTTTATGTGGCTTTGAATGACGGCTGAATGTTCCAATTCAGTATCAAATCAAATGACATCCATCGGTTTACTGGCCTTCCTTTCAGAAATTTACCGATTGTTACAACCAAGGCAACACTAGTGGAAGAAGACAAGAAATTTCATGAATCAACGTTTGGTTTCCATGTTGATTGTAAGTATAATTCATTTTAATTATGTTTTTTATTCTGATACAATTTCTTGCTATAAATTTATAGTAATTTTCATTGTTTGGCATTTGCAGCCCATGTCAATAAGTCCAGGCGTGGTGTGGATACGCAATCAATTGCTCACCACTTTCTTGCTGCAGTAATTTCATTTTTTCAATCCAGAATTGTTTTGCAGGGTCGCCAAACAGATATACCAAATTGGGCCATTGCATACATAGTTGCCACTATCTCAAAACAGAAATTCGATTGGTGCACCTATCTATCCAAAAAAATAAGAACTGACATAACAAATTCAAAAATTTCAGAAAAACCTGTCATTTATTCCACAAACTATCTCCTCGGCCTTTATTATGAGGCACTTTTAAATTTAAAAGATAAAAATATTCCTACTTGCACAGATGAGGAGTTGATGAAGTTGTCAATTCCATTTGAAGAACAACAGGTATAAACTATTTAGTTTGTATTTCAATTTTCGACATTTTTTTTATTATTGGCAAATAGTTTTTTGAAAGGGACTATACCCTTGATTACAAAAGAAGGCCTAAAAGCCAGGATAAGAAAGAGAACCAGAGTGAAAAGGATCAGAATCCAAATGTTACAATGATGTTCAAAGTAGCTAAAAAATAGCTACCAAAACGAGACAGAACAGCAAAATTACTGCAAAAAAGCAGTAAAGGATCCGCAAAAAACAACAAAAAAACAAACAAGGACAGCAGAATCAACTGCAGCTACTTCCTAGTAGCTTTGTCTATGATGGTTTTGATATTCTTCCAAGATTTAAACATACCCAAAGTAGTCATATGGGCAGCGTCATTAGAATCTAGCTGCTCCAAGGTCTTCTTCAATTTTCGACATTGACCGCACTATTTTTACACTTAAATTTTAATGTTTTGCAGAGAAGATTTATTGAAGCCCTTCCCCGAAAAAAAGCGTTATCGAGAGGAAGAGGCCAACAACATGCTGAGGCTTCGGGAGACTCCCAATCTGAAATGGAAGCTCACTCCTCTCCAAACCCTCAACAGTTTGAACTCGTTAAACGCCAGAGAAGTAATACCTTGTCATATATTGTTTACAAATTCCAAATTTGCAAATTTATTTTTCAATTTAAATTTTAACCAAATGAATTGACAACATTTAATGTTGATGACATTGCAGGGACTTTGGACCATACACTTTTTTCATAAACTCAATCTTATTTGCCAAATTTCTCCATACAGATCATGCATTCATATCTTGAACAAACACTGAATACAACTCCTACAAGGCCACCCTTAGCACCGCGAAAAACTACCCCTCGACAACAAGGTACAATTTTTCGATAGTATGTTTAATTTCATATTTTTTTCCTTTTGAATTGTTTTCCTTTTTTTCATGTTTTTTCTTGTTCTTTTCAGCACATGTCAGTCCTGATCAAACCATGGCACCGACACCCACTCAACCAATAATTTTTAAAATGCCAACTAGAGGAATAGTAAAAAAGAACATTGGTAAATGCATGCCACTAGCTCCGGCCCCTAGCGGGACACTAAACATTTCCTCCTCCTTTCGAATTCCAACTCTCTCACTTGGTGGCTTTCCCAGTGCAATGGGCATATCAGTTTTGAACAATATAAATTTAGATGAAGATTATTTGGGCAATCGATAAGAATGACCCAACCGGTTTTTTCAATACCCGCAAGATGATTCAGGCCGTGAGGTATACTTCAATTTAAATATGCTTTACAATTTTGAAATACATTTCAATTTAAATTTATTTATCCAAATCTTGATTAATTTTATCACAAACAGATCGGCCACCCAAAGGTAGAAACAAGTAGCGATTGATCTTGCCGAAATCCCCATACTTCTCCAAAGAAGATCATCTTCATTAGATTCGAGATAGTGAACGCTTCTACCTTTTCCTTTGGATAAATTAATTGGTTTTGATTTTCAATCCCATGTTAGTGATTTTATTCTACCTCATATCAATCAGCTTATAGAATGGGAGAGAAGGGCTAAGGTTCTTATCAATGAGATTATTAGTCATTATGAAAATTATTGGCAAAGGGATAGTTTATACGCTGCTAAGTCGAGAATCATCCTGTGAAGATGGATTCCTTACTTACTCAAGTAAGAAGTGGGACTATCACGTATAACAACAACTATAAAGATGACATTTTAGATAATGTTATCCAAAATTCACCCTCAAGGTAATTTTGATAACATGCATTAGATTATTCAGTCCCGAGCAAGTAGATTGATTCAAGGCCCAAAATCATGTTTTTCGGGGTCCCCTCGGCTTCTCTCTAACTCTCCCATCTAAGAAGAAATTCCAAAAAATTGAGAAAATGGAAAAAATGCAAAAACTAAGGTTGTAGGACTGTTTTAAAGCATTTCAGGTCTGAAGGGTTTGGGTCGTCTTGAGGTTCATTGTACTCAAGCTTGGGGCCAAGAAAGCAAGAAAAATCACCTAAGTCTTTTGTTTCGCGTGGTTTGGGACAGCCGGGACAAAAGTACGTGGGGGCGCTAAAAGCCGAAATAGCCGAAAGCAAGGAAAATCATCAAGTTTTTGTTTCACACGGTTTTGGGACAGCTAGGACAAAATTACACGTGGGGCGTGAATCACCGATTTGTCGGCAGACATCCCATTTCGTGGTTCGAGATATTTGTCCCGAGCGATCTAGGGCACTTGGGACAAAAGTACGTGAGGGATGCGTGGGATGTGAAAAGGTGAAAAAGCCGCAAACAGGAACAAGGAAGCCCGAATCGGCTGAAGCAGGATATTTTCATCCGAGAGTGGGAAAAAGGTACATGCGGGACATGAGGAGCGAAAAGCCTAATCGGCCGAAGGCAAAGAAGAGAAGTCGACGTTTGACCCGTGAAACTTCAAACGGCCATAACTTTTGACTCCGAGCTCCGATTTTCACAAAATTGGACTTTCTAGAACGAGCATGACGTCCTCTATGCCACGTAAACTGAATTTTTATTTTTAATGAGGGTAGATATATTTAATTAAAAGAAACATATTCGGCTCCAAATTCGATTAATGCTCATTCCGTCAAATGACAAAAACGCCCGCTGACCCAAAATAGCCCCGCACTCGAAGGCCAAAAATTTTATATTTCTCAATGAAATCACACACAAAATTAGTACCTTTGGAATCATGGATCCAAGCTTGACACACAACAATCAAGACATTCTAGATTTAATGAGATATTGATGGATATTTTTATAAAACGTGGCCGGGTTCATAACAAGTTGTATTTGGTGGTTGGGACTGCAATTAAGAGGCATGGTCATCATTCTTTCTCTGCTGCAGCACCTGGGATAGTATGGGGAGCCTTTTGCAAGTAATATATAATCATTTTACTCCATTTAATTCCTCTTACAAGTGGTTGAAGGACAAATTTCAGGATTTTCATTTTTCCTCTCTCTCTTCTCATCTTTTCTATAAATTGGAGTGTTGGGCTCATTGTAAAAGGGGGTAGTTTTTGTAGCAAAGCTCTGCTAAAATTACTTTGTGAAGCCAATGTGTTGCAGGCCCTTGTTGTGGACTCCTTGCATGGTGATCCAGGCCCTTTTCTTGTAACCGATTGAACTGTGCATATCAGGAAGCAATAAAATATAAGTTTGTGGATGCATCTTCCCCTGTTGTGTTTTCTTGCATTCTTCTTGCCCCTTCAACCTTGATTACAAGAATATTGTGTCTATTATTATGTTCATGCAGGGATCCATTATCATTGTGTATGTTTGAAATATTGTTGTGAATGCGTTTTGCTAGATTATGGAGAACTGTCATCACCTCTTCTAGTGTGCACTTTGCTTCTGTATTTCACGCATTTGAAGACTACTCTCACACCCTCCTTTTCTGGTGTATCACCGCTTTAGTGTAGGATTTCATTTTATGCATTCTCTCTCCCTGGTCCCTTGGAAATTTAGATTAGAATAGTTAGTTTCCCCTACATTAGAGTAGATTGTGGCAAGTAGTTTAGGAGCAAGAACCAGCTTTCTCTGGAGGTCTATCTCAAGTAGCAAGTCCCACAACTTGGAGATAGTAACCATGTTATCCAATCACACCATGAGCTCAAGTATGTGCAAATAGAAGGGTGTTGTGATTTGGTAATAACAGATAAGTCATTAAATAAATTAGAAAATATTAGTGCCGAGGCCTAGGCATATTTTAAAAAATGGTCCAAGGACAAGGATTTGGTAGCTATTGCAAATGCCGAAAGAGATAGAGTGGTTGTAAGTTCTAACTTCTATCACTTTCAAACAATCATTCTTGTTAATTTGAAATTTTCATTTTGTAGTAATATTTTGAATTGACATTACTCTTTTTGTGCAGTTGAAATATGAAAATTTGAAATCAAGCAAAAGTATTGCAAGTTCACCTGAAATAGCGAAGAACAGCAGTTTATCCATAGTAAAGAATTTGAAGCAAAATATTTTCTTGGTTAAAAAACAAAACAATACACTAAAACGGATAATTAAAGAGCACGTCTTCGACCACGACATATTATTCAAAGCTAAGGCAAAGCAATGATCCAAATTTGTCAGTAGCATGGAGATGTGACAAATCAAGAAGAAAGAATTTTGAAAAATGGACAAAGGTGCTGTAAAGATCTTATAAGTTCTGGGGTTATTTCTGCTGTTGGGGAAATGGGTACAACCACAGTGGAAGAAGCTGTTGGGAAAGGAGCAGAGGAGTAGAAATGGATAAAGAAAAAGAGGGTTGAAAACTTGAAACTTTTATTATTGTGGAAACTTTAAATATTGATTTTGGAAACTTTTAATATTGAGTATGGTATTTGAATTTAATTATATGGATTTGATAGCCTTTTAAATTTTGAAATAATATATAATCTTTAATTTTGATTGCATTAGATGGGGATTATCATGAGTTATCATGAATTATATGTATGTTTCTTGTTTACTTGGATTGTCATAAATTGTATGTGGACGTAGATGATGAATGAAGATAATGGATAACTGTTTTACAAACATGGAATGATGATAGATGATGATGAAAGATGATGAATGATGATAATGATATGATATATATGGGCATTGGACGATGATCAATTTAATGTGGACGTAGATTTATCTTCAAGCAGAATAATTCTTCTTCTCTAGACATTTGAAGTTGGTTTAAGATAATTCTTCTCTATACTTGTAACGATATGATCATAATGTCATTAGAATGGATATAGATGATAAATAAATGGAATGTATTATAGAAGAAATTAGAACGGATATTACTTGTAATGATATGATTATGAATTGTTTTAAAAACATGTAAAATTCAATTGTCATTTTATCCCACAGTTAAAAAAATATATCAAAGCATTTTGCACATATAAAAAATAAATAAAACATAATTTTAAGAAATCAGTAAAGAATCATCACTGGTAAGAAATTAAACATAATTGCAAATATGATAGGGTTTAACTTACCTCTTGTGTATTAGGTTGTTGTTCAATCATCAATGGTAATGTGCTAGATCTTTGTTTTAGAAAAACTCAACACGAGAAATGGATTAGTAGATAGAGGGGTGAGTTGCCTGACATTGTCAGTCCGAAGAAGTACCAACTTCCTCGGATGGATGTCAACCCACATTTTCCAAAAAAATAAAAGATTGTATTTGAATAAATGTAAATATATAGACCTGTAACATCTTTAATGATAACAAGAGCTGAAAAAATGTAAAGTAACGAACAATAAGATTAAGTTGAAGAAGATACCTATTCAAATTTGAAATCATCACTGGTAATGTGCTAGATATTTGTTTTAAAAAAATTCAACACAAGAAATGGATTAGTAGATAGATGGGTGAGTTGCCTGACATTGTCGAGAAGTAACAGCTTCCTCGGATGGATGTCAACCCACGTTTACAAAAATAAATGTAAACATATAGACCTATAACATCTTTAATGATAACAAGAGGTGAAAAAAATGAATAGTAACAAACAATGAGATTAAGGTGAAGAAGATATACCTCTTTAAAGTTGAAATCATCACTGCCACTGGTAATGTGCTAGATCTTTGTTTTAAGAAAACCCAACATGAAAAATTGATTAGTAGATAGATGGGTGAATTGCCTGACATTTTCAGTCCCGAGAAGTAACATTTTTAATGATAAAAAGAGATGAAAAAAATGTAATGTGAAAAACAATAAGATTAAGATAAAGATAAAGAAGATACCTATTTAAAGTTGAAACAATCCGTTATCAATAGCTTCATCAAACTTGATGTTGTCTTCTGTAGAATGTGACGATGAGCCAATTACACTCTCAAGGTTGGGAATATTTGTACTTGTAGCTGTATTATTCACACCTCTTCTTTTGCAAAGGGAATTCCAATGCACAATTGCTCTGTCGAACGGAAAGGTTTCGATGGAGTATCGAGAAACATAAACCCTCATGCAACTTTCCAAATTTTTATCCAACCTATTTCTCAGTTTTGATTTTATAAATGATAATGCACTGAAAACCCTTTCGTCCTCCACAGACCCCAAAATCATTGTTTGGCATAACTCGTATAATCTGAAATACTCACTGATATCTTCTTGTAAGATAGAAATTTGATAGATTCCTCACCACAGCCTTGTAATAGCACCACTCTTAGAAGGTTCGTCTAAATTCTTATATTGGTTCCTCATTGTTGTTGCAAAATTTGTTGATTGAAACTTTAATATATCGGCGTTCAGTATACCTTTGATTTCCATACCCTTGAGCTATGAAGTCTTTGTAAATTGTTCCATTATTGTACCCATTGATTTATGGAAATGCTTTCTGAAAAAGTCTGCATGACCACCTTCATTATTCCAAAAATTAGGATTCATCACACCCATGGCTTCCAGAATTTTATCCTTACAGAAACGTTCCCTAATTTCTGATGACAAGGTTTCTGAAAAAAATTTAAGCTTTATTCTTGTTTCAACTATAACAGACTCAAACAGATTGCGTGTCACAAGAACATCTTCTCGTTCCGATCCTGTAATATCTTGACTTTTTTACACAATGTGCAGTGGTATTTCCCTCCCATTAACAGTGATGTAGAGGTGATCGTGGATATTAAATTTCAAAAAGGTGTTAGGACTTTTAAGATCTAATAAAGATTTCCAATTCTAAAAAATAGGTGCATCAAAACTATCTTGGGAACAGTACAATATATCAAGACTTTGACATACCATTTTTCTCATCCGTATAAAATCCACAATATAGATTAATCTACCCTGTGCATGCTTCATCAGTGTATTGATCTCCTTTAACATTGGAAGAATACCAACCAATGTAAGAAATGTCTCCAAATCATTTAAACGGAACAACAAGTCCCTCGCCCTATCAACTTAATGACGGTATTTGTGCATGAAACCAACCAATGAAGGATACTCCTCACAAACTCTGCATGCAGGTTCATACAAAGAGATCCATCTAGTTTCCACATCCTTGAGAATTTTTTTGCCATATGTAATTCCAATTGCAAATTTTTGGAACTCAAGAAATCTCTTTGGGCTGCTTGACATATAGGCATGAAGTTCTCTTATAAGGTCTTCTAATTTAGCAACATTTTCGTGGTTGCTTACTATTTTATACGCTAAATTCATTCTGTGAGCCATACAGTGAATTGGTAGAATATATGGGGCCACTGTTGTTTGTAATCTAACACACAATCTTGTTCGGTGACCCTGCATGACAGATGCACCATCTGCTCCAACGCATACCAACTTCGTAGCAATTTCATAATCAGTCATTCCAGCAATATCTTTCAAATGAGAAATAACTATTTTATGTAGGTTTTCGGCATTGCATAGTTTTCAACCATTTTTATAACACCCAATAGATGAGGTGTCCTTATATGATTTTCTAAAGTATAGACGTGGATACATACCCATGTAGTGTTGTCGATTGCTATCACTTCATCAATTGAAAGAGAGATAAATTTTTCTTTTTTACATTCTCTTTCAAATCTTCCTTCTCTATCATTGAGAGGCATTTTTCCATTTCCCATCCACTACTTTCAGACCAATGAGACTGAGGTACATTCAGCATTCTCGTTAAATTAATAAAAAACTTTGAAATCGAGGAAATCTGAAATAGCTCTTCCTTTTTTAGTATGTGAAAAGAGTAGAGAATTGTATGAATTTTGCATGTAGATTTGTTTCTTTCATCTTACCAATATGCGATGTGATCGTTCATCCATTTTCCAAGAGATGTCTCGTGTTTTTCTACTCCGCCTCATATTCCGCTACGTATCTAACATGCATGCATTCTTTTCGTTTTCCACCTATGTGTTTTGACTTTTTGGCCATCGACCTGTTACATACCAAATATTATTTTCCACAATGTTTTTCTATAGTGTCCAGCTTCAGTTGCATTTTTTTGTTGCTTTCCCAATTTCCACGTACATATTGTACATGTACATTTAGATGGGATATCTTCAAAATTAGATGATTGTACATGTTCAATAAATGGAAATTTAGCTGCCCAATCAAACTTGTATGTCCTGCCAAAGGTCCACATATTCTTGTTCGTTTTCAATGCTTTACTTTTTTTATTAGAATTTTGAGCAATATCATGATCACCTTGTTTCCTCTTTCTTGGACCGGAGTTTGAATTTGATTTCTGTGTTCCATTTCGCTGAGTATTTGTATGTGTGATATCTTGATGCACTTCTAGTTGCACCCCAACAAGAACAATATCTTCAAGATCTGGCATATTATCATAGGTTTCATTTGTTTGACTTTGATACTGTGTAGAATACATGTCCACCTCAATAATACCTTCCACACAGTTAGTATTCTAATTCTTTGTGGTGGCATCTATATGGTTAGTATTTTCAATATCGTGTACGCAGAGTTTCCGAAATACTTGAAGAGCGATTTCGAGATTTCTTACTTACTTTCAGGTTATTCACATTCTTTGAGCTAGCACCTTCCATTATTCTGAAGAGAGTCTTGCATCAGCAAAAGAACAAATTAGAAACTCTATCCACCGTCTCCGAGGTCTCTATTGCGTGTCCATGCCCGAGGTTTCGCCGCACGTCAACTCTACACTTGTCGCACGTCAACAACCTATTCCCTATCACATATCCACTATCTAAAGTTATCTTGTCACACATCAATACTGTCCTTATCATGCATCCACCGTGATGCCCAAGTCACGTCAACACTACCCTTGTCGCGTGTCAACACTATTCTTGTCGTGCATCAACACTTCCCTAGTCGCGCGTCTAGAATATCTCTTTGTCGCGCATCTGCAATAACTCTTTGTCGCGCGTCAACAATATCCCTGTCACGTGTCAACAACGAACCCTCCCAGGCTAACAGGAATCTCTGGTGCTTAAGGGTATGCGAGTTCAAATTTCACAGTATTGGTAATTTGGTAAGCTACTTGAGGTATACTACTCGGTGAATCACCTAGGTTTTTATAGGAGATGTTTTCAAATGAAGGTGAAGCTGAACCCCCAAAAAAATATACTATAAATTTTAGGTGAATAGGACACCGACCCGCTCCGAATAATTCACCTTTTCAAATTTTCCTAAAATGAAATTTTCACCATATTATGAATATTCACCTCTAAAATTATCCCTGAATATTCCTAAAATTATAAAAAAACAAGCATGTAAATCTCTCCAAACTCCTTCCAAAATCAAGAGCTCCAAGCACAAGAAAATTCACCCCAAGGAAGCATGCAAAATGATTCAACAACCCAAAACAAGCAAAGAGTTTGAATTTTATAGAAGAGGGAAGAGAAGAGGATGATGTGGATCCATGTCGGATGCCACATCACACATCCTCAACTCCAACAAAAAAGACAAATTTCATTCTCCAAAGCACAATAAAGAGGTGGGTGAAAATATGACAATTTTACTTACACACTCAAAAAGCCCACACCACAAAGGATTGAATTAAATAAACTGTAAGAAAGTGCAATTAAAACATGCAACATGATTAAGAAGAATGCATTAAAATGGTATAAGAAAAACCTTCTAACCATAGGTATGGTTGGTAAATAAACTTAAGAGGCATGGGACAAGTTTTACTTGTCCCACAAGCCTCCAAAACAACCTCCAAGGACAAATTCGAGTTTCCAAGAGGGTGGAGTGTTTCACACTCTAAAATCTATCTTACACAACTCTTACAGAACTCTTATAAAATTACACATCCCTTACATATTTAATACAAAATCCAAAAAATCTTATAATTACTTTCTCATATCCTAATTTGATTTATTTAACTTTTAACTATATGTTTTCTCACATTAATCTACCACAATTTAATTAAATAAAAGAAAGGGACACATCACTAATAAAACACATACAATAAAACAAGGAACCACATTAATAAAATACACAAAGCCCATGGTCACATTCAAGGAAATCCCCCATGGGGATCCTAACAACAATAAAACAAAACATAGTAAAACAAGTTTCCTCTGGTGACCTTGTTGAATTCATCTAGAATTCCAATGTGGTTAGTCTCCAATCCCCGATGTTTTTGTGATAGTTTAACCTGCAAAACACAACTACCTCCTTTAGCCCCATGGCCATATCCAAAATCCAAAATGAATATAAGTATAATTCCAAAATCATCTATATAAATGGATCACAACAACATCAAAGTAACAACTATATCATTTACAAATTATACCAATAACTAAATCATCATCATATAATGTCCATTTTCTAGGTTTACTCACAATATCCAAAATCACATGTCCAAACAACATTCAAACTATATCCATGTCAAACAAGAAATCATCATCCACATATTAAGTATTTCTACTAATCATCATGCATCATAACCAAATCAAAATCACAATAATCCATGATCACATATCTAATCATCATACTAAATCAAAGCTATAATAATGTCCATAATAAAATCAACAATATCAATATCAATATCAAAAGGTGTTAAAGGGAAGTGGGCACTGCATTCCCCTACCCTTAGACTAGACTTCCTCTTGGAAGTCACTGGAACAAATGTGGAAAATGAACTCTTACTAAGGTAGCATCCTCCCATATAGCTGCAGTCTCATCATATCTGTCCCACTACACCCGAACCTAAACAACCTCTCTACCTCAAAGGCCCAGGGTCCTATAATCTAGGATGTGAATGGGCTCCACCATCACCTACCCCTAATCTTGCACCTACAATGATGTCCAATCTAACACATGAGAAGGATTTGTAATATATCTCCTAAGAATTGAAACATGAAAAACATCATGTATGCGAGACAAGTGGGTGGTAATGCTAGACAAAGTAGGCCAAAGGGTTGATATGATCCAAGATCTCAAAAGGACTCATGAATCTAGGAGATAACTTAGAACCTTTTCCATAATGGATAGGGCTCTTGTGTGGCCTGACACGAAGGAACACCTTCATGCCCACATCAAAACTACGGTCGATCCTATGTTGATCCACATACTTCTTTTTCCTGTCTTGTGCCTCCTGCAATCTCTTCCTAATCAACACCACCTGCTACTCCATGTCCTATAGAAGAGTTGGTCTAAGAGATACTCTATCCTCTAACCTATCCTAGCTAAGAGGTGTCCTGCACTCTCTACCATACAAATCCTGAAAAGGAGCCATGCCTATAAAACTTTGAAAACTATTATTATGGAAAAATCTACTAAGTACAGGTACTCCTCCCATTTAGACTGTTGATCCATCACATACATCCTAAGCATGTCCTCTAAAATATGATTCACCCACTCAATCTTTCCATCTATCTCAGGGTGATATGTTGTGCTAAAGTTGATTCTCGTCCCGAGGACATACTACATGGTAGTCCGTAGAAATGGGAAGTGTACAAAGGATCGTGGTCGGAATGATCTTCCACATAATCTGTACAACCTAAAAATATCATCTAAATATACCCGTTCCATTGCTCTAGTTGTATAAGTGGTCTTCACTACATAAAAGTGAGCCACTTTTGTCAATTTATCAACCGTGACCATAATGGTGTCATGGTGATATCTCGACATCGGTAGCCCAACAATGAAATCCATGGAAATGGTGTCCCACTTCCATTCCAGTATAGCATGAGGATAAAGAAGGCCAGCTAGATGTTGATGCTTGGCCTTAACTCTCTAGAACTTTAAACATTGTGACACAAACTAAGCCACATCTCTACAAAGTCCTCTCTAATGATACAACTATCGTAAGGTGGAGTGCATCTTCTTCACCTCGAGATGGGATGAATAGGGTACATGATGTGCCTCTACCAAGATGTGCTACCTCAAGCCTCCCTCTCTGGGAACATAAATCCAACCTATGTTCTTGAAAAGACCATCTGCCTCTAAGGAAAAACCATCAAACATCCCCTTAAGGGGTCTCTAAGACTTGATCTTTGCTCAAACTACAATGTAGAAGTTGTCAAGAGGAAGCTGTTGAATAATCCTACTCCACAAATTTCTGCTCACTGAGGTGGCCATAGCCACATATCTCTATTTTCTAAGAGTTTCCGCTACCACATTCTCCTTACCCTTCACATGCTCGATCTCCATGTCATATTAACAAAGAAAATATATCCAACGCCGCTAACGAGCGTTGACATTGGGTTGCATGAAGAGGTGGAGAATACTCAAGTGATCTATTCTGAGTGTGAATCTCTGACCAAGAAGAAAATTCCTCCATCAAACCAAAGCATGCACAATTGCCGCAAGCTCAAGATCATGAGTCAGATAATTAAGCTCATAATACTTGATTTTGGGAGACTTAAAAGCCACTACTCTGTCATCCTACATTAACACACCTCCAAGTCCTACTAAGGGAGCATTCATGAAAATGAAAAAATCACCCCGTGGATTTGGCATTGCAAGAATAGGTACTATGGTGAGGCACTCCTTCAATGTCAAAAAGGCCTGCTCGCATCTGTCTGACCAAACCAACTTCTTCCCTTTCCTCTGAAGGGAAGTGATAGGGTGTGCAATATGAGAGAAGTCCTGAATAAACCTCTGTAGTAACCTACTAATCCCATGAAGCTACGCACCTTAGTCACTATAGTGAATGTTGGCCAATCCATAATGGCTATAATATTGGAAGAATTGATGGCAATACCTTCCCCAGAAATGATATGACCCAAATACTATACCTCTATCTTAAAGAATGCACACTTTTCCAAGTTCCTGTAAAGCTACTGCACTTGAAGACACTGAAGAACCTGGTGAAGGTGCCCCTCATGCTCCTCACGCGTACGTGAGTAAATCAAAATGTCATCAAGGAAGATGAAAATGAAGCGATCTAAGAAGTTCCCGAATACCCCATTCATCAAACTCATAAACACTATAAGGGCATTAGTCAAACCAAAAGGCACCACTGTGAACTCATAGTGCCCATATCTCGTATAGAAGGTGGTCTTATGAATGTCTACCTCTGAAATCGTGAGCTAGTGATAGCCTGACTTGAGATCAATCTTAGAGAAAACTGTGGCTCCCTTCATCTGATCAAACAAGTCATCAATACGAGGAAGGGGATAAATATTCTTGATCGTTACCTTGTTCATCTACTAATAATCAATACAAAACCACGAGGATCCATCCTTCTTCTTCATAAAATCACCAATGCACCCCAAGGGGATACACTAGGATGGATAAGGCCTTTCTCCAAAATGCCCTCAAGTTGCAACTTGAGCACAGAGCTCTGGTGTGGTCATCTGATAAGGTGCTCATGAGATAGGATTTTCTCCAAGAACTATATCTATATGAAAATCAATCTCACATAGGGGTGGTAACCCGGGTATCTCCCCTCGAAAGATATTTGCAAACCCTCTCAAAATGGGATGATCATCTAGCAATGGTCCACTAGTCCCATCCTTTGATCGGTCACCGATCAACAACATACATCCGACAACCCCGTCGCATACACCACTTAAGCTATATAACGAGAGATGGTACGAATAGAAACAGTCTCTTGCCCACTAATATCACCAACTCAACCCCCAAATAATCTACACAAGATATATTCTTGTGATAACAATCCATCCTATCTCAAAGTGTGAAGATAACCAATCCATACAAAGATCTGAGGTAGTGGTGAAAGGTCCCAAATCCACTACACACTCCTTAACTAAGGATTCTACAAAGATCTTGGCTCAAGAATCCATCTCGACATCCCAACTAAGACCCTGCCTAACTACCACCAACCTACATCACTCTATTAAAGATGGTGCAATGAAAGAATCAGAAGAACCAGAATCAAACAATACAAAGGTAGGAATACCACTAATGCTACCTATGGTCTCAATGACTATGCTCTTATGCTCTACCTAGTAGTTCTCAACTACTACATAAATCTTGTGGTTGTGTCCCATGTCACCAACAGATCGACTCGAGATATGTGTCTTACCCTTATTATTCAGGTTATGTGGGCAATCTTTCCAAAAGTGTCAAGTAACTCCACAACCAAAACATCCTCATGATCCTCCCAATGAGTATCACCTCCAACAGTGATATGGAAGTCTCGTGGTGTGGATCTTGATGATCTGGATGTGGTCGGCTAAGGTCTCTACTAGCGATCTCCCACTGACTGAGCTCTAGGTCCACCCTGTGTCCTGATGGGACCCCTAGGAGGAGGCCCCATACTATGACCTCTCTGTGGATCAACTCTCTATGGAGGTCTATGAGGTGCGTGGGACTACTATTGTTGTGGTTTAAATGATGACTATGATGAACTCTTTCCACAACGAGGAAGGGTACGACCCCCTTGATCTATCATCCCGCATCTGTTGTATGCAGCTCTCGACTCGGTCTCTAGCCTGCTGGGTCTTCCCCAAGTCTCCTCTACTATATAGGCCTTCTCAATGGCCTCAACTAATGTTTGTGGGTAGTGGATCTGAACCACACCTCCAATGTCTAGATTTAGGCCCTAGATGAACATGTGAATCCAAACCTACTCATCCTGCATTTACTCAACATACTAGAGTAGGTCCAAAACCTACTCTCATACTCTGCCTACTGAAAGAGGGCCTCGCTCGAGGTTGTGAGACTAATCTATCTATTGTTATATGAACCTATGTGATAAATTTCTACTCCCGAATCTCTCCTCAAATAGATCCCATGTCATTGTCTCGGAATCTACATGGATCTTCTACTCTCGATCCTCCACCATACATACTCCTACTCCATCCCTCAAGTAGATGGATCGCAATACAATATTTTGTGTTTCTAGAACAATGATTAATCTTAAAGCAACCACTCAAGCTCACTAGCCTGGCCTCTACCTAAAATCCATCCATGTCACCCGAGTAGTGTGATGTCCAAAGCTTCAGGATCTCCCTAATGTGATCTACAGCTATAGTTTTGTTGTTGCAAATCAGCAAAGACTCCGGATGTTGATCATATTTCTAGTTTGATCATCCTAAACATCCAATGTGATTGCACAACATTGAATCCTTTCCCCAAGTGTCGATTAGAGGTTGATTCCTCAACTCCTCCGATCAGATTTATCACTTATAAGTTGCAGGAGGGTTTATATTCCTAATTCCTACTCTAAATTTCAAAGTGGACAGAGATGGAGAATGCAAAAACTGAAACTAGTGCTAATAAGGTGATACACCAAAGGAGTGGTGAGCATTTTTTACTTTTGCAGATTGACACAAATCATGGAAATGCAACAAAACATCATGCACAAACTGATGACATGTAATGAAATATCAGAAAGGAAGCAAACAACATAAGCAGAGGATTGAAACTCATTCACAGAGCTTGCATTGTCTTTTTAATATCAAAATACATGCATTACAACACCTGAGAGGCAAAAATAGGTTATAGTTCTTAGAAAAGGTCTGATATTCCACCAAACCACTTTAAGTGATAAAGGAGCTTGCAATACATGGAAAAAATGTTCAACTCTTTGAAAATGAGCCAAAATCGGCTTTTATAGTGCAACTGACGATCCTGTGAGAGAGAAACGTGGGAAAACATGGAAGGGATTCAAACATTGACCAAAATGCAATCAAAATAGCATGGGCATCCTTACAAACCCATCCCATGAAATTTTTAGCCATCTTTGGGAGAGAATGCGAGCCATTCTTCATTAAAAATAGTGGTTGAAATGTCATTTCTATCCATGACCACGTGCTAGAGGTGTTTTTTTACTTTCTCTCCCCAAAATCCATAAAAATGCAAAAATGACCCCAGAAACTTGTAGAGAATTTCACCAGATTTCTATTAATATCAAGAACGTGAAAAACCAAGCTCTAGATCGAAAGATATCGCCATTTGAAATTTTACGGCAAAATAGGGCCAAATCGAATTAAAGGATGAAAATTTGAATTTTTTCCCTTTTTGCATTTGGGAAAATTTCTCAAAAAAACCCCGTGCTCCACCTTTCCAGGTGCCACGTGGCACGTTTTTATTGGGCGTGGGCCCATCCTGCTCCATTTTCCTCTTTTTCCCTTTGGAAAATTTTCCAAAAAATCCCCACGAGGTTGGTGAGCTCGGGCCACATGGCGTGTGCTTTGATTGGGAGCGGGCCTTTCTTTCTAAATTTTCGCAGCCATTTGATCATTTTCCCCTTTGGACACATGGCGAAACCCCATTGGATGCGGGTTTTCCCCTTTGAATTTTCCATGTAGGATTTTCTTTGATTTTTGGCGCCACCTGGACACGTGGCGAGATTCCATTGGCTCGCATTTAGGGGCGAGCTTTTCCCTTTGAAAAATTCCTTCATTTTTCCTTTGGGAAAATTTCTCAAATTCTCCCCATGCTCTGCCATTCCAAGACACGTGGCACATTTTTATTGTCTGCGGGCCCTTGGGAAAATATTTTCTTTTGTACCAACACTTGGGAAAAATACCAATTCCCTCCCGCGCTCCATGGCTCTGACCCTCGGGGACATGTGTCGAAACATGATTGATTGGCAGGGGCAGTGGGCCAAAAACTCCTTCTTTGAAATTTGGTGAAACACTTCACCAAAAATTCAACTTCTCCTCCACCCCCTGAAACTCCCACGCCATAGGACACGTGGCGCAATATGATTGGGCATGGACTTTCCCTCCAAAATTTTCCTTGCGCAACACTTAGCCAAAATTTTCAAATTTCTCTCTTGGACATGTGGCATCATCTGATTCGTCGGCGGGCCTGCAGGGAAAAATATTCCCTTTTGAAATTTCACCAAACACTTGGTAAAAAACCAAGTTTTCCTCCAACCCCACCACTTCCTCGGACACATGGCGACATCTCATTGGCTGTGGGCCTTTCAGGGGAAAATTTCCCATAGAAACTCCGTTGAGCCATAACTTCAAAAATACATGGAGTTAGGAGGAAAACTTTACCTTTCTGGAAAGCTGAGAGAGAGATCTATCCAATGGTGTCATTTCCAGAAATTTTTGAGTTCCTAAAAAGCAAAAAAATTATGTCTGAGGCACAAGAGAGGGAATAATGAAAGGAGTTAGCCACAAAATGAGCAGGGGGCACATTTTGGATAACAATTTTGGTGACTCAGAGGGGTCATCTTCCTGCTGGATGAAATTACCGATTCAAGCAATCCATTAGGCATGGAGTCATCAAATTCTCTATTTGATACCCTAACTGACTAGCACACTGCAAGGAGGAAGATGGAATATCATCTGATGGAGCAAGGCCTGTAAACACATCTCCAGGAACAGCAAGCCTATGCCAAAGCACTTAGGGAAAACAAACTAACCTACAACAAAACAATGTGCACAAGCACTTGGAGGAATGAAAAACCTAAACTGATATGTACAAGGTGGAGAATTTCCCTTTAATAGCAATGCTTTAGATGGATTCCATTGACTGGAATCTACAGTTCCTCGCCATCCAATGAAGACAATTGGAAAGCATTGTTGTCCTTACACTTTGTGACCATGTATGGGCCACTCTAAATGGCATAAAATTTTGAATGCCTTCCTAGTTTTGCTCTGTCTACATCCCATTTTAACACTAGATCTCCAACTTGGAAGGATCTATTCTTGGCCTTTCTATCAAAGGTCTTCTTTATCAAAGCCTGATCCTTCTCCATTGCTTGGGATGCCTGATTTCTGATTTGTTAGAGCTCCATCAATTCTGCATATCTCGACTTTCATGGGCTCAAACTCCAACAACTCCAATCAAGTTTCATGAGTTCCAATCTTGGCAACTTAAGTGACATGGGCAAAATTTCCTCTCTCCCATAAAAAATCTTGAATGGAGAGTTACCTGTAGATCTCTTGGGAGTTATCCTATTAGCCCATAAAGCTAATTTCAACTTAGTATGCCAAGACCTTTGATTTTCATCAAGAGTCCTCCTAATGATCCTCAACAAGTTCTTATTTGTAGACTCAGCTTGGCCATTACCTTGAGGGTAATAGTTCAATGAAGTACTTAGGTAGATCCCATTCTTGACAGCCCATTCAGTCACCTTGGACCCAATGAATGCCAATGCATTATCTGATATTATTGTAGCAGGTATGCCGAATCTGGTTGCTATTCCCTCATAGAAATCTAGGATGCTAGATTCATTTGCTTCCTTGAGTGCTCTTTGCTTCACTCCATTTGGTGAAATAATATGTTGCTCTTAGAATCCATTTGTGCCCTTGGCTTGAATTGGGATTAATGACTCCATTAAGTCTAAACCCCATTGCATGAATGGCCGGTCAACTGAAATTGGATGTAATGGAAGGGCATCTAGCCTCTCTTTACCTGTGAAGAATGCACAATTATTGCACCTCTTGATCCATGCATAACAATCATTGAAAATATTGGGCTAATAATAGCCACCCTCATGATTTTTAGAGTCACTCTTGGAGCAAAATGACCACCAGCTGGTCCACCATAGAACTCTTCCAACACCCTATGAATCTCATTTGTACCAATGCATCTTAGTAGTACTCCATTCACATCTCTTTTGAACAAAACACCATCAACAAGGGCATATGGGATAGCCTGCAATCTAAAGTGTCTTCTTTTGGTCTTGTTCATATCTGGAGGGCATAGACCTATGCTTAGGAAGTGCATTATGTCTTGGGTCCAGCAAGGAATGGGGACACCATTATTTTCTTCTTGAGTGCTTCCTTTCTCATAGCTGTCTTGCAACGCCAAAATAGCCTCCTTCTCATTACATGCTTCCTTTTGTTTGCCCAAAAATCAGCTGCTCACACAATCCTTTTCCTCTTACCAACTTGGTAACTTTGATCTCAATGTCATACTCCATGACACAAGTAATCCAACCTACCCTTTTTTCATTCAAGTCTTTGTTGAGGAGGAAGTCCTTAACTCCCACATGAGAAACCAACAACTGAACCTTGTTTTTTGAAACTAAATTCTTGAATTTCTTCAAGCTTCTTATTACTACAAGAACATGCTTCTCAATGAAAGAATATCTCACCTCATAGTCCTCTAGGATTTGGCTGAAGAAATTAATTGGCTGCTCATCATTGTCTTTGTTATCTTTGTACCAAAATTACAGAGATAGTATCATCACCCCCAAATGCATATAGGGTGAAATCCTTGGAGAAATCTGGGTTAATGAGAGTTAGTGCTTGAGAGATGGCTTCTTTGATTGCTTCAAAACTTTCCTTTCCATTTGTTGTCCATTTGAAAGCCATGCTTTTCTTTAACATCTTGGTGATAGGTTTGACAAGGGCTACAAAATTTGGGACAAACCTCTCGAACAAAATTAATTCTCCTAAGAAATTTTGAAGGGCCTTCTTGTGGCTTTGCAATGGTAGTGCTCTTATGGCTTTAACTCTCTTTGGATCAATAGCTAATCATTCTTTGGAGACAATGTGGCCAAGGAGCTTTCCTTCATGGGTTAGAAAATTACATTTTTTGGGATTCAAGGAGACTCCAAATCTTCTACACCTTTGGAAAACTTGTCTCAAATGAGAGAGGTGGTCTACTACATTTTTGAAAAAATAGTGATATCATCAAGATATATCAGCACTATGTTGCTAATCAAATCCTTGAACACCATGTCCATTACTCTTTGGAAGGTAGCTCCAGCGTTGGACAGCCCAAATGGTATTTTCCTGTATGCATAAGTTCCCCATTTGGTTGTAAACACTATCTTGAACTGATCTTCTTCCTTCACCATAATTTGATTATACCACTGAGTAGCCATCAAGTAATGAAAACCTCTCAAGCCAAAACAACTTGCAAAATTTTCTCCATAGAAGGAAGTGGATAATGATCCTTAAGAGATGTTCTATTCAAATCTCAAAGTCAAGACACAATCTGATTTCCCCACTCTTCTTTCTTATTAGAACCAAGTTGGCTACCCAACTGGAATGCTTGATAGGGAATATGATTCTTGATTCTATCAAATTATTCAATTATTTTCTCATGAGAGGCTCCATGCGGGGTTGACTAGCCTTTGTTTTTGCTTGATGGGCTTAGTACTTGGATCAAATTCAATGGTGTGTTGAGATAACTCGGATTGAAACCTTTTAAATCTTCATAGCTCCAAGAAAACACATCAGGGAATTCTTGACAAAGTTTCGTATGAACTCATACCTTTCTTGCTCATTGTCATCTTACCAATTTGGAGTGATTTTCCTCCTTCTACCAAGATGGACACCGAATCTTCTCCTTGACTTGGATGTTTGCTTTCTCCTTCATAAACTGGTCATTAGGATTGAAAATGGACTCCAAAGTAATAATCCCCTTTGGTAGCTTGTTGGTTCTCACCGCATCACTTGGTCACCATACTTGCTGCTCCAACTTTTCTTGATTTTTAGCTAAGAACTCAGCCTCTTCTTGCAAGAAATGGATGATTTGCTGATCATTCTAAAATAGTTGCCAACTTACATTGTTGTCCGCAGCCTTTGAATGCCTCAAAATCACATGGATGTTTAGATGTACCTTTTCTTTTTGAATGCTTTCAACAACATCAAAGGCTGCCCCAACCTGCTAAAAGCCTATCGGCAGCGTCGTTCTCTTTTCTAGGAATGGATTTTATGCCAAAACCCTCAAAATATTCAATGAGGTCCCACACCCTGTTCTTGTAGCATTTGAGTAGATCATTCTTGATAGCATGCTGCCCCTTAACTTGGTTGACAATAAACTAATTATCACCAAAGACTTGAAAGTTCTTTATTCCTCTCTTAATTGACCAATGCAATCCTTGTATCAAAGCTTCATATTCAGTAGTGTTATTAGAGCATGCAAATTGAAATCTAAAAGATGAATAATACTTAACTCCTTGTGGTGAAACAATCATAGTTCCCCCTCCTGCACCTTGTTTACTCCTTGATCCATCAAAAACAACCGCCATACCTCATTGTCCTCCTTGTGGTCCGGCTTGGTGATGCTAGGAATAGGATGATTTTCTTCATGCATGCAATAGACTCCTAACTTAGATTCTTCTATTTCTTGATAAGGATCAAAAGCATGCACCTTTTTTCCCACTCTCAAGAATTAGATCCGGGATACTTCCAACCTTGGTGTCAGCTTCATCAGTGCTTGGATAATCTTCTTGATCAAACGCTAAACAATTGGTATTGATCTAACTTGGAGTGTAAGGCTCAATGTGAAAGTTTGCAATAGGCTCATATCTGATTGTGGCCTTAGTTCCATATATTTTTCTAAACAACATGTGTGACCAATCAGTAGATAAGTAACCTCCAATCTTGGCTATAAAATCCCTTGACAAACATAGGGCAAAGAGTGGTGGAAGGTCTATTACTGAGACATCTTGCAAAACAACAACATTGGGACAGGCATGCAATGTAAGACTCAAGTTTTTTATCACTCCAACTATTGTTACTACTGTCCCATCTAATTGCACTACCCTTGGATATGGCTTCATACTGAATTCCCAATTGATCAGCTATTTTCTTGGGCATTACTGAACTACTTGCCCTGGAATCAATCATGCAATTGTGTACTAATTGATTCCCAATGATCAATGAAACATAGAATGGAGGGGGCTTCAACATCTTACCTTGCTATCCTCCATGATTCCCCTTAGGCTAGGCAACATTTGTGAGCACCTTCTCTTACATTTGGACCTGCTGATTTGAAGTTGACCGGTCCTTCATGGCAGCTTGTAACAAATCTCTTTGGCCTGGGATAGATAGTGATTCCCACATTGATATGTTTACATTTGTCTTCTTCATCTGATCAATGATATTGAATGGAGATGAAGCATCTCTCTCTGTCCCTTGGCTTGCACATTCATTCCTTGCACATGGGCAACAACAGCTGGCATTTGGGTTGGCTTAGGAGTGTCTTAGGCAATCCTTGCGTGCTTGGGACTGCACTTTGTTTGCCAATAGTTTGTGGGGTGATAGAAGATTGAGGATTTCTTGGGGCTAGTGGCTATTCTTCACCCAAATTTCTCCTCTTTCACCTTGTGTGTTAGCTGCAACACTTTGGGAAACAATTTGATTCATGCCACAAAATCTTACTCTTTGCCCGCCGCCATACAAGTGTGTATCATTTCGAGTTGATCCATCGAACGTTTCTTGACTACCCCGACCCTCCACACCAGTTGTTTTCACCATTAATGCTTGATTCAAGGCACCGTTGAAGCACATGGATTGGTTATGAGGTTCATTGCATGGGAAACACCAATCATACTCTTGACCCATATTGTTTTTTACTAGCACTAATGCTTTAGAGGCGAGATGTAGCATTGGGATTATAAGGCTGAAATGGTCTATTGGCAGGAGGCCTTGCTTGATTTAGATTTGCAGCTAGATTGGGTGGTCTTTGGGGTTGATATGGCTACCTATTAGGCTGAGCTTGGGGCTAGAAAGAAGGTCTAAAACCTTGGACTTCCTGCCTCTTAAGTTTAACTAGCTCATTACCTAAATTTTGTAGCTGCTTCATGACTTCTTAAAGCTCATTTGAGGCACTAGAAGATGAAGTAGAAGGTTCACTTAAATTCTAATTTCTAGGAATTGGAATAGGAGATAAATTAGGCATTTGATTAGTATTTGGGCTCTCTAAACTTGGAAACAATTCCATTGAAGGCCTGGGAGCTAGCTTGCTAGCTTAAATCAAACAATTTTCAGCTCTAATAGCAATGCTATAAGAAATGGGGATAGTTGTGCCTCCCATGGACTGAATTAACATAGAAATATCAGAATTTAAAGCTTTGAGGTAATAAAGAAAATCACCTTCTGCTGTTGGCCTGACTACCACTAGAATTCTCTCCCAAGTCCTTTGAAATCTGAAATTAAAATTAGTCAGCTGCTCATTGGGAGCTCTCTTGATGGTTGTCAACTGCTCCAAAAGGGACAAGTTGTCTCCCTTTTCTCCAAACTACTCATGGAGGGTTATACATAACTGGTTCCAATTTTGAATAGAACCTAAGGCAAGACTCCTAAACCATTGCAAAGCTTTCCCTTTGAATGAAGATGCTAGTAGTTTGACAGTAACTTGCATCTCATTGATCTCATGGATTACAAAATGTTAGCAATATCCTTGACATGATCACCAGGAGTAGTCTGATTCTCTCCAGTAAAGTATGGAATGTTCTTCAATGTTGCAACTGGGATTGGATTTTGTGCATTGAGAGCAAGGGTTGCTACCAGTGAAATTGACATAGGGGTTGTTTTGTGCCATTCTGATTGGCCTTAGAACCCTTGTTGATTGAATGAAAGGCCTACCAGTTGAGGAGTTGAGAGAGTTCTATTTGGTGGAGATGGAGACTTTTGAATTCTCCTCCCTCTTTGCCTTCTTCTTAGAGATAACTATAGATACTCAAACAACACCTCTTCTTCTCTAACCCTTAACGTTGTGGTGATTCTTCTCATGATTTTTCGGGCTGCACTTTAAAACCAGCTGATTCTTCTTCCTTGGAGTCACCAGATGTGTAATTTAGGGATATTTTAAGAAAGAATCTTGCAAAAATTCACATCATTTTTTTTGCAATGAAGATGAAGACTCTAAGGTCCCACCGGCATCATTACCAAAACCGTTGTTTCAAATCAGCAGCACCCCTGGATGTTGATCATATTTCTAGTTTGATCATCCTAAACATCCAGTGTGATTACACAACATTGAATCCTTTCCCCAAGTGTGGGACTTGTAAAATGGAAAGGAATATCCAGATTAGAGGCTGATTCCTCAACTCCTCTAATCAGATTTATCACTTACACATTGCAGAGGTTTATATTCCTAATTCCTACTCTAAATTTCAAAGTAGACATAGATGGAGAATGCAAAAAAATTGAAACTAGTGCTAATAAGGTGATACACCAAAGGAGTGGTGAGAATTTTTTACTTCTATAGATTGACACAAATCATGGAAATGCAACAAAACATCATGCAAAAACTGATGACATGTAATGAAAGATCAGAAAGGAAGCAAACAACATAAGCAGAGGATTGAAACTCATTCACAGAGCTTGCATTGTCATTTTTAATATCAAAATACATGCATTACAACACTTGAGAGGCAAAAATAGGTTATTGTTCTTTGAAAAGGTCTGATATTCCACCAAATCACTTTAAGTGACAAAGGGAGCCTGCAATACATGGAAAAATGTTCAACCCTTTGGCCCAGCCAAAGCCAAGCTTTTACTGCGGTACAAGGGACGAGCCCAGGAGAGAGAAATGCAGAAAAACGTGGAAGGGATTCAACCATTAACCAAAATTCAATCAAAACGGCATGGGTGTCCTTACAGATCCATCCTATGACATTTTTAGCCATGCTGGGAGAGAATGCAAGCCATTCTTAATTAAAAACGGTGGTTGAAATGTCATTTATGTCCATGACCACATGCCAGAGGAATTTTTCAATTTTATCTCTCCAAAATCCATCAAAATGAAAAAAGACCCTAGAATCTTGTAGATAATTTCACCAGATTTCCATTGATATCAAGAACGTGAAAAACTGAGCTCTGGATCGAAAGATATGGCCATTTGAAGTTTTAGGGAAAAACAGGGCCAAATCAGATTGTCGAGCAAAAATTTGAATTTTTTCACCTTTTTTGTATTTGGGAAAATTTCCCAAAAAATCCCCATGCTCCACCTTTCTAGGTGCCACGTGGTATGTTTTTATTGGGTGCGGGCCCATCTGCTCCATTTTCCTTTGTTTTGCCCTTTGGAAAAATTTTCCAAAATTCCCCGCGAGGGCCGGTGAGTTGAGGCCACGTGGTGTGTACTGATTGGGCGTGGGCCTTTCTTCCTGAATTTTCCATGGTCCATGTGATCATTTTCCTATTTGGACACATGGTGAAACCCCATTGGATGCGAGGTTTTCCCCTTTGAATTTTCCATACGTGATTTTCTTTATTTTTTTGCACCACTGGACACGTGGCGAGATTCCATTGGCTCGCATTTAGGGGGCGGGCTTTTTCCTTTGAAAAAATCCTTCATTTTTCCTTTGGGGAAATTTCTCAAATTATCCCCGCACTTCGCCATTCCAGGACACATGGCACATTTTTATTGGCTACGGGACCTTGGGGCAAATAGTTTCTTTTGCACCAACAGTTGGAAAAAAATCCCAATTCCCTCCCGTGCTCTGCGGCTCACCCCCCCAAGGACATGTGTTGAAACATGATTGATTGGCGGGCGAGTGGGGCCAAAAATCCTTTGAAATTTGGCGAAACACTTCGTTAAAAATTCAACTTCTCCTCCGCCCCCAAAACTCCCACACCATAGGACACATGGCGCAATATGATTGGGCGCCGACCTTCCTCTCAAAAATTTTCCAAGCACAACACTTAGCCAAATTTTTCAAATTTCTCCCCTAGACACATGGCATCATCTGATTCGTCAGTGGGCTTGTGGGGAAACATCTTCCCTTTTTAAATTTCGCCAAACACTTGGTAAGAAACCAAGTTTTCCTCCGACCCCCGCCACTTCCTCGGACACGTGGTGGCATCTCATTAATGGGCCTTTCAAGGGAAAATTTCCCACGAAACTTTGCCAAAGCCATAACTTCAAAAATACATGGAGTTAGGAGGAAAACTTTACCTTTTTGGAAAGCTGAGAGAGAGCTCTATCCAATGGTGTCATTTCTAGAAATTTTTGAGTGCCTAAAAAGAAAAAAAATTATGTTTGAGGAACAAGAGAGGGAAGAATGAAACGAGTCAGCCACAAAATGAGTAGGGGGCACATTTTGGATAACAAGTTTGACGACATCTAGGTCTCTCTCGCACACTCATCCCTAAGCCTAGGGCTTCGAGACCTCTCTCTACACACCGAAACTCTATCACCCCGTCCCTTAGTGGTGACTATGCCCCTGGCCGACTCCACATGGGATTTCTCTCCTCTATGCTACTCACTAGGTCAAGGAGATACCTGACCCTCGATGGAAGGGACTTTGTCATCGCTGGCTCCATGTCTTCCTCCTAATCCTCCATGTAGAGTGGCATTAACATCCTAAAGAGTCTACAAAATCTGGGGTAGGATGGCTGCTACACCCTGATCTGGTGGTGGTGGTGGTAAGTTTGAGTCTATGTGAAAATTCCCCTTGCCTCGTTTGTGCCTCCTACATAGACCAAAGCGAGAGTTAATTCATTTTTCTAAGTTTTATTCAATTTCCATGTTTATTAAAAATATGCAATTTTTATACTAAGTTGTCTTCTAGATTTAAAGTGTGTTAGGTTTAAGTTTCATGTCCCAAGTTTTCTAGTGTGCCCAATGGTCCAAGATTTTTAACCACTACTCTGATACCAAGTGTGATGCCCATGTTAAAACAACCCACTTGAGATGCAAGAAACAACCTAGGGTTAGTTAGGAAAATTATGGAATAAATTTTTTTGTATTAGAAGTGTCCACAATCAGGTTGCAAGACAACAGTTGACATTAACAAGTTCTGGAACAAGTCTGAATTACACAAGAACATACTATTCTTTTACTAGTAATTATCAGAGGTTACAAGGTCCAAAATTTAGGGTTAGAAGCTTCTATTAGGTTTAGGGGGTAAATTATCACCATACCCACTCTCTAACAGGCTCATAGTTTCAACTTGATTTTTCTCATGCTTAACTCCATCAAAATTTCCCTAAATCATTCCCATTGGATATGAAATTTTCTCACATTTCTGATGATATAAGGAGGTCCTCCTAACTCCTTGTAAAAATCTAGTTATGGATCAGCAGACCTCAGGGGTCAAATTTTCCAAAGGAATGGGCCAAGGGATGAAAATTTTCCAAAGGGGACGGGTTGGCGGGTCACCGTGAAACTTTGCCAATTTTTTCACTTGCGCAGGAAAAAGATCCAAATTATACTGCACACCCGGCGGGTCAACCAGGACACGTGGCGCCCAACAACCATGACAGGTGGAGAAAGGGAGAAAGAAGGGCAAGGTGGCGGAAGAGTTTGGGAGATTTCACCGAGGGGGAAGATAAGGGGTAAAAGGCACGCGCAAGTTCGTGCATCCACAGAGGGGATTACACCAAGGCAAGGGTGGGAGTGTGGGGCCGCGGGGTTCCTTTAAAAATATTCCAAAAATAAATTTCAAAAAAACAAAAGGATTGTGAGGGTTCGACCTCCGCTAACATCCCCATGCTGCCACGTGGCGACTGCGATGGATGCAGGGGTTACACGCCGGTGAGGAAAAAAGTAAAATTTTCCAATTTTTTTAAAAAGAAGCTCAAGGAAGAAAATAATACCACACCTCCATCATTTCCTCGTGAGGACATGTGGTAGCCTTTGATTGGTTGCAGGGCGATAGAGGAAATTTTAAAAATTTTCCCCAAGAATTTTTAAAAAAATTCTAATGATTTTTAAAGGGAATTTTTTGGGCACATGATCCACATGCCAGAAAATTTTCCCAAATTTTCTCGCCAAGAAAGGAAAACGTCAAAGGGCCATAAATTTTGCTAAAACGCTCATTTTTGGGAAAATGAGGACTTTATGGAAATCTCTTGATGCATTCTTTGCACAGGAATCATAAATTTCATATTTTGATAAAGTTTGAGGGTCATTTTTAAGAAAACGTTCTACAAGATTTTAAAAAGCCAACTGGTAAATTTTAACTTATAAATTTGGTCCAATTTGATCTCCTCCTTCACTCAACATGCCAAACAAACATGGAGGATTATTCTAGGAAGGATTTAGGATGTTTTAGGAAGGTAAATTTGCTCAATTGATTTCAATTTGAATTTTTCCAACAATTGATAGAAACAAAGACTGCAAAATGACTGTGAATGGTTTGGGCCTGATTTTGCAATGTTTTGAATTATTTCCTTAAGTGTTTCTATCAATTTGAGTTCATTGATGTCATAGCATGCTAAATTTTATTGTTTCAAATTTTATTATTATGTGTAGGCTTGAACTGTGCATTTTAATTAAATTATTTGCCAGTTTTAAAATTTACAATGAGATCAAATTAAAAGGGTTCATCATTCAAGTATGGAATTTCATTTATAATTTAATCTAATACATTCAGTAATTTTAATCAAAACATTCAAGATCAAAATGCAATCTTTGAATTCAATTATATACATTTCTAAATAAATACAAATCTTGTATTATTCCCATATACATTTCTTTATTTCAACAATGATTTAATTATCTCTTTTGCCATGCAATGAAACATTGAATTCAGTTAATGCTAGCCTTAATTGTTTTCCTTATTCAATCAATCATTAAAACAAGAATCTAGTTTCTATCTTTCCCAAAATCATCTATCTTAAACAAGGCGAATAATACAATTTCACCTCATGTTTTCTTCCTTTTTCCACTTTCCAAACCGGGATTCCAATCACAATTTGGTTTTCCAATTTAAATCAAAAATGCATATGAAGAAGGTATATAAATCCTTTATTGATTTAAAAATAAATACATATTTACATCTTTCAATGTTTGAATGTAAACAACAGATTTCTATTTCTTTCTTTCCAATAAATAGAACAAATTGTAAACATCCTTCATAGTTTGAATATACAACTTTCATAACCAATTACAAACATCTTTTCTTCACAAATATATTAAAATTTCATCCACATCAAAGTGGGAAAGGTTACAAATGATTTTTTTTCACAAGGGACTGGAAAAACTATATTTTCCTTTACTCTAGAAAAGCAACATGCAAGTTTCCTTTTTCTTCCAGTTTGATCACAAAAAAAGTTGGGGAAAGGCAACGTTCTCTACCCAACCAAGACATCCAATGAAAGGAGAATCCATCCTTCATCATTGGCCCTCGGGCCCCAACCACAATGCAATAAGAAATGGATATCAACCCATGGTAACAATAGGATTACACAACACACAACATTCCTTCAACATGCACATAATAATTAAAAAAACACAATTCAACACAAGACATCAGTTTACCACTGCATTAAAAACATTAAAATAGAACTCAAGCTTTATCATGCAATCCAAAGGAGAAAGGACTATGGGGGAATCTACATATGCCTCCCAATGGGATTTGGGTATCCACATGTAACAAACCACCAAAATAATTCATCACACACATCCTTATGCCCCCAAAATCCCTTCTTTTGCCCCTCCCACAAAGTAAGAAATGCAAGCTATTACTTTTCAATGGTGGATCCCAAACCTAAACTCTCTCCACAATAATCTTGATGCCACTGGAATTCCCTTATGCCCCCCACATGAATTCCCCATAGCCTTCTCCTACACCATTCCTATGGCAGTCTACCCAACCAGCCAATAATTACACAAAACACATGCACCATTCATACAAACACAAAATAAATAACAACAAAAAGAAGAGCTAAGCTCCTACCTCTTGATGGTAGATTTTGTTTCCAAATAACAAGGTTTCAAAGCCAAAAAAACAGTCCTAAAATCATCAACCAACAAGCATGCAAATCTATCCAAACTCCTTCCAAAATCAAGAGCTCCAAGCATAAGAAAATTCTCCCCAAGGAAGCATGCAAAATGATTCAACAACCCAAAACAAGAAAAGAGTTTGAATTTTATAGAAGAGGGAAAAGAAGAGGATGATGTGGATTCATGTAGGAGGCCACATCACACATCCTCAACTCCAAAACAAAAGAAAAATTCCATTATTCCAAGAAAAATAAAGAGGTGGGTGAAAATATGACAATTTTACTTGTACACTCCAAAAATCCCACACTCCAAAGGACTTAATTAAATAAACTGTAAGAGATTGCAATTAAAACATGTTGCATGATTAATAAGAAGGCATTGAAAGGGTCTAAGAAAACCTTCCAACCATAGGTATGGTTGGTAAATAAACTTAAGAGGTATGGGACAAGTTTTACTTGTCCCACAAGCCTCCAAAAATAGACTCCAAGGACAAATTCAAGTTTCCAAGAGGGTGGAGTGTTTCACACTCAAAAATATGACTTACATAACTCTTACACAAACTTACACATCCCATACATATTTAATACAAAATCCAACAACTCTTATAATTACTTTCTCATATCCCAATTTGATTTATTTAACTTTTAACCATATGTTTTCTCACGTTAATCTACCACAATTTAATTAAATAAAAGAAATGGACACCTCACTAATAAAAAACATACAATAAAACAAGAAACCACATTAATAAAATGTACAATGCCCAAGGTCACATTCAAAGGAAATCCCCCCATGGGGATCCCTAACAACAATCAAACACAAACACAGTAAAACAAGTTGCCATGGTGACTTTGTTGAATTCATCTAGAATTCTAATGTGGTTGGTCTCCAATCCCCCGATGTTTGTTGTGATATTTTAACCTGCAAAACACATCTACCTCCTTCGGCCTAGTGGCCATATCAGAACATCCAAAATGAATATAAGTATAATTCTAAAATCATCTATATAAATGAATCACAACAACATCGAAGTAATAACTATATCATTTACAAATTACATCAATAACTAAATCATCATCATATAATGTACATTTTCTAGGTCTACTCACAATATCAAAACTCACATGTCTCGAACAACATTCAAACTATATCCATGTCAAATAGTATATCATCATCCACATATGAAGTATCTCTAATAATCATCATGCATCATAACCAAATAAAAATCACAATAATCCATGATCACATATCTAATCATCATACTAAATCAAAGCTATAATAATGTCCATAATGAAATCAAAAGTATCAAAATTAGTATCAAAAGGTGTCAAAGGGAAGTGGGCACTACAAAGTTACACCCTCCTAGGAGGAACACTTTATCATCATGGCTATGATGGGAATTTGTTGCATTGTCTAGATGTAGCAAAGTTAGTCCAAGTGGTCAAGGAGGTACATGAAGGAGTATGCGGTGCTCATACAAATAGAATGGTATTAGCAAAAAGTTGGTAAGGGTAGGCTATTACTGGCCTACTATGGAGACATATTGTTGCAACCATGTAAGAAAGTGTGTTCTATGTCAAAAGTATGGAAATTTCATTCATGCACTATCACAACCTTTACAGTTGATAACAACACCATGGCCATTTTATAAATGGGGATTAGACTTAATAAGGAAGCTCACCCCTACCTCATCTGATGGTCATACCCACATCATCATGGCTATAGAATTCTTCACTAAGTCAGTGGATGTTGTTCCATTGACTTATGTTACAGGTGCTCATATTTCAAAGTTCATCATGAATCACCTTATTTTTGGTATGACATTCTTGTTTCCATTGTTATTGATAACGGAAAGTCATTCAAGAACAAGATGGTTAAGGATCTCTATCATCGCTTTTAGATAAGATTAAAGTGGTCCACACCATATTACCCACAAGGTAATGGGAAAGCAGAAGCCACTAACAAAACACTAGTTCAAATCATGGAGAAGATGGTGAGTAAGATAGGTCGCAACTAGCATTTACAAATCCACCTAGCCCTCTAGGCTTATAGGACCTCCATTCACACTCCTACAAGTGTGACACCCTACTCCCTAGTATTTAGAACTAAATTTATCATCCCATTGGATATTGAGCTCCCTTCTCTAATAATATCTCTTAGGGATTACCTAGATAAGGATGAGGATTACAGAGTGGCCAGACTCACAGAATTAGAGCTCCTAGATGAAAGATGCATCTGCACCCTCAACCATCTCAAGGTGTATCAAAACAAAGTCTCACAGAATTACAAAAAAGGATCATACCTCATCAGTTTGAGGTTGGAGATTTGGTGATGAAAGAGAATCAATTCAACACAAGGGTAGAAAGAGAGAAGAAAGGAAAGTTTGAACCTCATTGGTTAGGACCTTATGTCATTATGGCCAAATATGGGTCAGGAGCATACAAGCTTGCTCATCCTGATGGAGTTGAGCTCATGTGAACCCATGAATGCCATGTACCTCAAGAGGTTATATGCTTGAGAAATGGCACGAAAATCATGAAAACAACATAAAAAGAAAAAAATGTTCATCAATATAAAAAACATCAAAATGGAGAAAAAAAAGAAAAAGAAAAAATAGGTCATTCAAATATGAAAACCACACAATTGTGGTGCTTTGGATAGGTCCCTTGGTGAAAAATGGTTTTCGACGCCTTGGGAGGATTCATTGTTCATAAGAATCCTACATCTAGGGGGTACTTTTACTTAACCTAGGGCTAGTTCCACAACTACATTTGATATTTTTTGTGAACCTATCTAGTCAATCCTTTATCCAGATGATTCTCCTCTTACTTGTCTATGAAAGGATTGCCTTTGTATATTCCTCGTCTACCACTGGGGGCACATTCATGCTTTAAATTTCCTATATATAACACATGACACCTACCCTTGTATATCCCCATCTAATGCTTGGGGTATCCATGTTTCTCTTTTTCCTATTCATAGCTTCATAAAACCTTGGAAAACATAAAAATATTCAAATATGTTCAAAAAATCCAAAAAAATTTAAAAGTGTTGAAAATATAAAAAACATTCAAATATTTAAAACCTCCAAAAACATTCACATAATACTTGAAAAACCCAAAACAATAGAAAATCAAAAAATACAAAAATAATAGAAAATTGTTTCACAAAACTCCCAAAAACAATGCAAAACGCATTGAAAACAGTACCACAAAAACAATAGTTTTAGTTTACTTGCTTTGTTTCTTTGTTTGGTTTCTTACTTTTCTTGTTTGGTTGCATGTACATTGTTTGTATAGTTTTTACTTGCTTGTACATTTGTATTGTCTTGCTTAAAACATACTTACCACTTGAAATTAATCTTTTCTTGCTTAGAATAGATTTATTTGTATGTGTGCCTATGGAGTGTGTTTTTTGCATGGTTGTACATAGTTGCTTTAGGTTGATTTAATGTGTATATTTGGTAGATTTTTTAACATTTTCTTGTGCTTTTTTGTTGCTTGTACATAGTTTTGTTATCACATCATCATGTCTCCATCTATATCATCACATCTAACATCATCTATACATCATATATAAATAAAATTCTAAGTTTACATCATAAATGTACACTAATCTAATAATCACATACCATATCATCAAATGGGGGAAAGAGGGATCAAAAATATCAAAATCTATCCCCTGCACAATTATCATCATATCATCATGTGTAATAAATCAAAACAACATCATATGCAATAACAAATGATAGCATCTACGGATATATCATGAAATCAATAAACATGTGATACACATCAATAGCATAAGATCCATAATAATAATAATAATAATAATCATCATCATCATCATAAATATCAATGTCAAATGTCCAAATATACATGTATGTCTCAAAATGTACATCATCTGGATACAAAACCAGCCATCATGGGCATAGATCAAAATAAGCCTTCATAAGAGGTGTACATCATATACATCATAAAAATACATGATTAGAGAGGAAGAGTCATCCATGACTCTCTCCCTTGCATAGGCTGCATGATTTGGGGAGTAAAGGTGATATCTTCTACCGGGTGAGAAGGTCATGTCATTGTACTTTGCTGCACAACTGGTTGTTATATTGAGCGAATAGATCTAGATGTCATGTGGGATCTAGTCCCTAACCTACTAACAGCAAGTTGCTTAAACAGATCAATCCTCTAACCCTCCGGAACTACCTTGAGGTAAGATGCCTTGTAATAGGCAGCTTCCCCACTGGCTCTCATGATACTGGATAACATATATGTCTGTCCAATTATTGTGGCTGCCTCTATAACACCATCCCACTCTCTTGTAACCCAACCTACATCATCCTGTGCCTATATCAATAAGGCAACTGTTTATCCTGTTTGCGAATAAAGTGAGGGCCTCGAGCACGTGCCGATGTAAGGTGCTCGTAGTCTATGACATCTAGACCCCCATCTGCCATATCTTCAAAACCATGTGGCACAATCACCTCCTTGGCCACCCTGTTCCCTAGCCTCATCCCAACAGCTTCTCAATAGCCGAGCCTATGCCATGGCCTGATCCCACTTGGCCTTGGATGTCTCGTACTTGGACTATTTTTGGTCTCTCTCTATTATAGCCTATAATTGGACAACTATGACCTCTTTGAAGCTACAATCGAATTGTAGCTATCTGTCATGACACCTGTTGTAGTGGGACATCTAGTCCTACAACCATGCCCACTTGAGGCATCTCAATCTATCATACCCAAACATGTTGTCTATGTACCTCTCACTGCTTTGAACGGGTGGAGGAAAATTTCCCCAACCTATCACACTCCCTCATCCTCCTCCACCTCCTCCTCCTCCTCCTCCTCCTTCGACCCACCATCAACATCCTCCCACTCACCCTTTGCAAGTGCCCTAACCCTTGTGACCCATGTTGCCTAGGGAATAGTAAGATAATACGGTAACACTGTCACATACCAAGGAGTATACTAAATAGTGGTCTCGGCATCTCTGACATGCCTCAATGGAAGCCACTGTTATGGAACCATCTAACAAAAAATAGCACGAGCCCTAGTCTGCAAATCTAGGGCCCCATGTCAAATCTCTTAGAAGCCCTATAGGCATACCACATGTATGCGTCGAGAACATCCTGAACACCCCCAAACTATCGGGCACATTGGTCCATGTGATAGTACTCCATAATGTAGCCCCTGTTTCCTATCAAAAATTTCTCTACCATTTCTATACTTTGAGCTCATCAACATCCTCATCCCATTGATAATAGCGGTAGGGCCTTCACACTATCATCTACTGTGAAAGATATTCGAACTCCTACCTATAATGGTAGGTACTACCTGTATGTCCTCAAATGTCACCACCTATCAAGACCCATCCCATAATAGATGGCTCCTTTAAATCTCAAGCTCGTAACTCACCTACAAGGTGAGCAATAGCTATATGGTCCCATGACCAGATCTATAACAAAAGTGTTGGACCCACGGTCTTCTGACCATGGTATGTAATTAGATGCAAGTCCTAATACAAGTATGCTAGCATGCACTATCCCCAATAGTATCTCTCACCTCGTAATAACCTTGTTATAACTCCAATGAGGCCAAGTGGAAAGGTATCACCTATCTTGTCGGGACAAGAATGCCACTGACAAGCACCATCAAATATACAATAATGTAATGAAAATGTGGCTCTGCAATGCAACGGTTTAGATAATGTCATCCCTTGGTGAGGTATATCCAAGCAACCAAACACCTCAATGAGACACCCTGTAATATCCTCATCATTAGTAGTGTACTCAACTAACTGGCCAACTATAGGAACATGGAATATATGCCAGACATCCTCAAGTGTGATCCATCTCCCTATCGAGAATTGGAAGCATTGGATTTCGAGTGCCATATCTCATCCAAAGTTATAAGGATACCATGGTCTAAAGTGATCGTAGGCATATGTGCCACATAGACAATACAATCACATCTAACAATATTATCGCATTCATCATTCATGTGAATGGAATCTAACCTGTATGGTGGCTAGTTAGGTATGTCGCTCCCTCATCTGAAGTGATGGTAAATGGAACTGCAAAATATAAAATCCACATGTTACAATTTTCTTCTATCTAATTCTATCTATTTTCTTCTATCTAACTAATTTTTCATCTCAATTCCCTCTTTTCATTCACTAATACTTCTTCTGGAACTTTGGCAAGTCGGGATTCATCCCTTCTTTGGTGTATATGCACCCATTTGGGCATATACATGCCTCTTTAGGTGTATACGTGCCTAGCCTCTATACGCCACTTCCATCATGCATATGCACCCATAGTAATGTGTACACCAATGCCCTAGCTAACCTACCCACGCCGACGCATACACGAACCTTTTACTGCATACATGCCCTTCTACTCATGTACGCCTAGGCTCACCCATTTTCCACCCAACCATGTGTACGCCAACCTTTGGATGCATATGCGCACACATACATGCCACCGACATGTAAGCTTGTGTGTATATTTTTCAAACATGTGTACATGCCCCTTCACCGCATATGCACCATAGGGCACGTGTACACATCCTACGGTAATTACTAACAACAATAAATGCTAAAAATCGTAAAGCAAGGTTAAGGAACTCATAAATGGTTCATCATTGTCATATTGGGAATACTCTTAGATGGTTATAGATTGTCTATGGTGGCTTTGAACTCTGTCCATCTTGATTATCACTTGCAGTATCTCACGGTAAAAATTCAGTAAAGCTTGGTACCAAATAAAACTAATTGCGATGATTTACCCCCTCGAGAGGGGTATATATCTCATTGTTTTCCTCACCGCGATACCGTAGGGGCATGTTTGGACCATTGTGTTTCTTTTAACACTTCTTCTATCCACCGTGATGATTATTTCTATTAAATAATCATTTTTAACTAATTTTCACCATGTTGGGGCATATTTTTATTACCTAGCACTTGTTTCTTCTCCTTGGGGAAATTTTCTTGCTTCCTAATGATCTTCTACCTTCTTATTTATTCTACTAAAAATCAAAATTTTCCAAAAAAATTAGGAAAATAGAAAAATCCTAAAAATTTAAACATTTTTCAAAAATCCTAAAAATCATAAAAAATCACAAAAATTGCAAAAATTGGTGATAGGCCCATAGTAGCTGAAACTTGTATCTTGCGCATGGTATTCATCCCATATCTTTCCATTATTTTCACATGTTCACAAATTTAACGACTCATAGATCATTAGATCTACAACCATCTATAAAGCTAGCCTGCTTGCTTTGTCAATATTATGGGGCACATATTGTTTCTGATTCTTTTCATTACACACAACACTTTATCACTAGACCCTATGTCCTTCATCATTTCCCCTAGCATGTATCCTTGTTTGGGGCATCATATTTAACCCTTTTTCTTCAACCACAAACATTTGAGGATATTCGGCTTAATAACAAAACATTTGTGCAACCGTCTTGGCTATTGTTTGTTTGAGTATGTGTGTTTTTACTTGTTTCCATGTTAAATGAGCTTGATTCCTTCTCACATTACATTATTTTTTGTATGTTTCATTGAGTTGGTGTTTTCAGCAATGGAAAAAAAAATTAGTATGGCTTTTCATGTAATTCTACTTTTCTCGTATGCTTATATTTTTAATAAGGACCGATGACGTAGATATGTGGAAAAATGATGATAAGAAATTTGTTCTACACTAGATGCAAGACTAGTTATTCCCTAGCCTTCTTCCTCTCTTTCTTCTCTCTAATTCTCCTATCAAAATTATTATTCTAATTAACTTGGGGCATCCTTCCCTACCCATTCTTCTATCCATTTCTCTCATCTTTTCGATCATCGATCACCTTCTTTCATCACCGCATCAATACTCGAGGGGGCATCTCTCACTTCTACTAACTTTTCTTCTACCTCTTCAATACTTGTCTACTATCTTTAAAGTGGTGTCACTTACACCACCCATAAGAGTGTAAAATGTATACACCTATAATTTAGCTCCAACAATTTAAATACTTAAATTGTGCTAATTATACTACTTCCTGAAAATTGATGACATATCGTCAATATAGCACACTTTCTCTTCTATCGTCGTTAATTAATTACATTACACTAATTAATTGACCCTTCTATCCAACAAATATGACAATTAACGACCTTTTGTTAATTAAACCCCTTTCTACTTGAATTTAATTAATTATTTGTAATTAATTAAGTTTCCTCTTCTATTAGATAAATAAATCATCATTTATTTAGCCTAAACCTTTTCTATTCCCTAAATCATACTAATTATTCTTCTAAAAACTTCTATAAAGATTTCTCACCTATTAATTAATCACTTGGGTTAATTAATAAATCCTCTCAAACCCCATGAGTCACTACAGGACAAATTAAACTCCCCTAAGGTTGACTCAACCCCCTTTTCAACCATAGTCACCCCTAACTAACTCAACCTAGATATTATTCCACATGTAAATGGATGTAGAGATTCTTTTATCCATTGGGCTATATAATTATCCCTCCTCTTACAATTCTACTTACACTTAAATGAGCATAAAGCTTATATTATAGCCATTTTATCATCTTAGTGCATTCTTGCACTAGAGGAGCTAGCTATCTTCATTTCTTTCATACATCCATCCAATTTTGAAGTCATATAGAGATATGTCAAATGGTCCTATAGCCATGGATTGACAAGAATCCATTCTTGAAACCTTAGGATTCAAAAATACAATCAACCCTTTGATTGTTGAGGATCTAAATAGGTTCATTTCATTGATTAACATTGAATAGAGATAGAGATTAATTGTTTAGAATATTAGTTTGGTGTTTATTCATGTTATAATGCAAAGATTTTGGTAGATTAGTCTTTTTAAGATCTAAGCATGATGGTGCATAGATTTTAGCATTATATTGAGGCTATTAGGTGCTAGTCTTGATTTTAATTGCATAGATAACCAATTCTTGCACATAAATTAACTGGAATTGATATGAAGCCTTATTGTACTCCTCATTATAGTAATTTTTACCTTGATTATTCTCTATTTAAGATTCATCATAAATATTCTTTTGATACTATTTTAGTTAAAATGTTAAAAATTGTGAGCATTGTGATAGATATGGGCATGATAATATTAAATGTTGCAAATTACATCTTTATAAAACATGTGGTAAAACAAATAATGACTCATTTTATTGTTGGAAAACAACTAAACCCACTAAATTCAATGTTAAACAAATTTGGATCCTAAAAATTGTATCTTCAATGGATAATAGTGTTTCTTTTTCTAAGAAGTATTCAAGATAAATGTATAAGAAATATTTTGTGAAATCCCGAACACCATTTTTGTCTAATTTATTTGGTTAGTATAATTATAATAGTTTTTATTTTTAAGCTAACCTTTGATATATTTTTAAACATATTTATGATATTTAATAAACTTCATGTTCCTTATTTATTTATATCTTTTGATACATGACTACAACCATGTCTTCCTTTATTTTGTGCTTATTTTTTTAATGTAAGTTGTCAAAGAATAATTTTGTTTTTAGATTTAAGTACAAAATATTTTGTTTCCTTACTTTCGGAAAAATAAATTTTTGGAGCTTATTTTTTTTTCACTAACTTCCTTTTTCATGCAAGATTCAACACTTGGTTATAGTAGTCATTTGTTCCTTTTTTCCTTTTATTAGAGCTACCTTTTTTATATTAATGTAGACCATATTTTCTTAACATGAAGATTAGTGTAAGCTTATGTTTTGCAGGTATAGTGAATCATTTTTATCATCTCCTTCTTTGTTTGTATTTGTTCTAATATGGATTGACTTTCTTGTCTAAAGAGAATTTTTGGAGATTGTTAATGTTCATGTTGTAAGCTTCTTGGCGGCGCCTACTCTCTTCTTCTTTTTTATCAAATCGTTATCTCTTGAAGTAAGTTTTCATTAAAGGGAAATGTTGTGTAATGGAAGCTCCTTATTTTTATATTGTTTTCCTTTTTGTAACCCCCAAATAAATATTAAGGGGGAGTGTTGGAGTTTAATATTTATTTGGGTATATTAAATATCCAAATATTGTGTATTATTATTATCATGTAAATTATTAATTCACATAATCCAGATAATGTGAGGTGGCATAGATTCTTCACTTATTTTGTATTATTGGAGAAATTATTCATTGTAAGGAATATTGGAGTTATATTTCAAATGTAACTCATTTTCCACTTTACACCCATTTCTCTTCACTTCATCAAATGCTAACAATAAGAGCACACTTGGAAGGTTAGATAATGCAGTTATTGGATTTAATTTGTAACTCCTTATTCTCTTCACTCTATTTCAAGAATTTTTTGAGTCTCTTCCTTAACTCCTTTTCCACACTTCTTCATTTTTCTCAATCTCTATTTTTAGAGAGTTTATTTAGGCTTCTTATAGTCTTTCTCTATTTTTTTCTCTCCATGTTATTATTTCTTACAAAATATTATATGCACATTGTGATATCTTGTAAATGATTTGATTTATACTTAAATAACATGTGGGATTTTCTTTTGGTGAACCAGTTTCCCATCTTGACAAATATTTTCTCAATTCATTTATTGTAACATCCACGACTTAATACATTAATTGAATTAAGATCATTATTACTTGACTAACTTAAGGAATGAAGTGGTTGTTGATGAAATAATAAATTACTAATATATATACATATATGTGTGTTTAATAAAGATCTAATAACTCACTAATATATAATATATATGTATGTATAGATATATATTAATATAAATATATGTATTTAATTTATTATTGGTCATAAGACCACCATGGGTTAAATAATGTTGGTATATAAATTGGTCATTGTGGGAATTATAATTTGTGGCATTGTAATGCCCACCATGCAATTTAATCAGTTTGTAAAGTTTTAAATGAACTTAAGTTTAACTTAAGGTGCTTGGAAAATGTGGAATGTTTAATTAGTAAGGTTTATGGTTTTTGGGTCAGTTTTTGTTGGAATCCATGACATGGCACGCCAGTTAATGAGTTATGTTGTGAATTAAATGGGGATCAACACCTTAGGAACCATTATCTTCTTGGAGAAAATAATCCATGCCAAGTAAACACATTATTTTATTTTCATTGTTTGTTTTGAGCTCTACATGGATCTGTGTATGGAGGTTTTGGTAGAATTTTTTTGAGTGACTGTGTATGTGATTTATTGTTGTTTCCAATTATCATGGTTTTTTTATATAAATATGTTAGTATATTTGATGGTGTTTTGGGAAGCATTCGACTTGGAAGGTTTCAAAGGAGTTAGAAGTAAAATACATGCATGGGTTTTCATAATTTCATTCTCTATTGTTATTTTGATTATGTAATAGGATATTTTTTTGCTTGGGATAATTTTATAGAATTATGGATTCATTTTATTTAGTTATTTATTATGAAATTTGGAAGATGGTGAAGGAAAAAGGTAGAAACATTTTAGGATTTTGATTATTTTGTGAGATTATGAAACTGTAAACATTTTTTTATTATTTTAGCTAATTTGGAAGAGAGAAACATCTTGTTCTGAGTTATTATGTGAAAATAAAAAGAAATATAGTTTGGGTTTTGTTTATTTTGTGAAATATGGGTAAAGAAATAATAATTTAAAGCTCTTTATAGAGCATGGGTGTTATTATTCCTCCTCTAAACTCAAGTTTTTATTAGGGTATTATGATTTGGAAAAGGAAAAAAGTTAGATTTTATGGCTATTTTTATAGCGCTGTTGTATACAAGGAAAATACGGTTTTTGGTTAGATCAAAATGTGAAGACATGAAAGAGAATACATTTTGGGTTGAGTTTCTGGATATGTAAAAGAAATAAGGGAAGGTTATATCTCTTCTTTAAGATTTTGTGATGTCATTTGTTTATAAGCTCTTGTAGAGCATGGTTCTTATTAATATCTCCTCTGGAAAAGTTTTTGATTTGGGTTATTTTGTGAATTTGGAAAATGAGGAAAGAGTTAGAAACAATTCCATCTTGAGCATTATTCCTATCATTTTTCTTACGTTTTAGGTTTAATATTTTTTTAAATTGGGGAAAGGAATCAACAAGTGTTATAAATCCCTTTCGTAGTATAATTGTTTTCAGTATCTCTCTTTGTATATGTATTTGGTTTGGATAATAGGATCTGAAAAAATAAATTGAGATAAATTTATATTTCCTCCTTGAGATTGGTTGTTAACATATAGCATACATTTTATTCACTACGTTTTTTATATTGGGTTTTAGGATCTGTAAAAGGAAATAAAATATAGTTTAAATAGATCCTTTGAGCTTGGTTGTTATCTTTCTTCATTTTATATGAATATATGGATTATGGGTTTTATCATTGTTCATTATATTTCTAGTAGAAATAGTTACATAATGTTTCAATTCTAAATTTGGAATTATTTCATTCTTAGGAAACTTGAAAATATGAAGGTCATATGTTTTGGATTATTATTGTTTCAATTTTGAATTGGGGATTTTTAGGAATGTGGTACATGTCTAATGAATGAAAACATAGTGAATAAATGAGCTTTCTTGAAGTGAATGATTATGATTTAAGTTCAAGACAGTCTTTGGATTACCACTGTTAACATAAATACAAAATGGTTTGATTTTATACTAGCCAAGCATGGTTATTTTGAAGTTAGTTGGAAAACATTGTGAGTTTTTACATTTGTAATTGTTGTTTGGTGATGCAGTATATGTTCTAATATTGTCTAAATTTCTAAGCTTTATTAATCTAGTTGTAAATAATGATAGCGAACATATTTTTTTATATAATTATGAAGTTTCATTATCATATGTGTAGGAGATAAATTTCGTAATGTAAACTAGGAATATTATAATTATAACTTACCTATTAAGAATAATACTAGCCATAAATTATTATTTCAATACATTATAATTACAACATGGAATAAGAGTATGTGGACCCATGTTAGTTCATACAAACTAACCCATACATATTTCTCTCTTCTATATTTTTAGAAAGTTTGGCATACTTGAAGTAATTATTGGGTTTGATTTGTGATTGTTCTTACATCTTAAGGTTATTTTGATATAAATCTAAAAGGATTATTGTAATCAATTTGTTCTTGCAATTAAAATATTATTGTATCATAAAAGGGAATTGAGAACCAATGTATTATACTTGCTGATTTTGTATATCATTACTAATGGATAATGGGATAAGTGTCCCTATTTGAAATTTGGTTTACGACTTAACTTGTTATTAAGATAAAAATATGGATGTTTTACCTATTTAAGATGATAATATCTTAAGTTAAGAGATTTTTTCTATTTTCATTAATTCATATATAATAAATGAATGTTGATAATTAAACAAAAAGGAAACATAAGAAATGAAAGAAATATGTTATGTACTTAATGGTACTAATGAACTATTCATAATGAGTAAATGTAACAAAGTAACTATTATCCAAATAACTCTCCTAGTTATCTGGATAACTTATATTTTCATTATGACTCTAGTGTTTCACATTTTAGGTTGTGTGCACTCAAGATTGTTCTTTTGACACCTTGGCACAGTTGTAGTTCCTCTACGCACCCTTGTGTGCCTTCATGATCCCTTTACATTCTTCTATCTCCTTCCATTTTCCCTTGCGTGCCTTCCTCCTGTGTGCTCGCTTTCTCTCCTATCCTGTCATGCACTCCTTGTGCACACCTCTATAGAATTACCTTCCAATCAGCTAAGTCCTTGACATTCCTCTTGCACACTTACATAGACTCAGTTCCTTCGCTTTCTTTTTTTTTTCTACCACCATACACCTTCCTTCAGTTGAATATTCATGTCTTGTTTCCATATTTTCCCTCTACAAGGATTCCTTCCTCCTACGCATGCACCTCCCTCTGTTACCCTTTCGCGCATGCTTTCCTCTCGCTCATGTTCCTTGCACATTCTTATGAGTCAATCATTGTGTCATGTAATATTTTGTGACACTTGACTGTGCTACATGTAACCTATCAAAGTGTGTTAATAGAGCATCAAATCTCGACAACCAATCGGTGCATGAAATGTGCTAGAAAAGACAAAACAAATGAACAGTTGGTTGAATCCTTGATCAATCTGCACATGCCACGTGTTTTTACGTGCACCAACGGCTCTAACATTTTCTAACAGATGTATATTTTTCTACAGAGCTTTGATCAGCGCATGCCCGACTTGTCAAATATCTATTGACACAAGCTACACATTGTACTATTCAAATTCAAATATAGGCATGATATGTTAGGCCAAAAATAGGAAACATATCTCAGGCTCATCAATGCATACATCCAATCAACCTCAACCACCAAATTTCATCATATCTTTCCTTCTTCCTTCTTCCACATGCCAAATAGACATGGGGAAGTGCATTTGACAACCTTATAGGTAGATTTGTAGGTATTTATCATTGGTTATTGGTGGTTGAAGATTTGAATCTGAGTTTCCCTCCCTTTCTCCTTCTCTTCTCTCCTTCTTCTTCTATAAATAGCAGAGTTTTCTTTGTAAAAGAAACCCTCCTTGTTATGTATCTTAACCATGCCAAAATGGTGGTCGACTTCCCATGAGTCTTAGACCTTGGCTCGGTCTCTATAATGTATTCTCACCTCCTGTTGTGAATGTAAATGACTATGTGTCCCTTAAGTAATAAAATCATGTTTTGTGGAACTCTTGTCTTCCCTCTCTCGTTTTCATTGCATCTCACCTCTTTGTTTGCATTTTATGGCATGTTGTGTGTACTCCTATGCTTACAGTCCCCACATTCATGTGTTGCACACATTGGAAGGCTGAGATTGCATGCTGATCTATGGCATGCATCATCTACCCTTTTCTCCCGTGCCCTCTCTATTTCCTTCGCCGCTTGTGGAGAGAGATTGACCCTTTCCTTGTGGCGCTATCACATTCCCTAGCTTAGGATTTTCCTTTCAAGACATCCTTCTATGTTAGGAATATTATTGTTTACATGATAAGAGTTTGTTATTGTACGTGAGTGGAGTTGTTCAAACCAACTCATGAATATAGGAGATTGGGAAATATCATAGGATTGAGTGGTTTTAAGAGATTCCTTAATAATAGGAATTCCTCTCCTATATATATGTATGCATGACTATTGAATATTATCCCGGATGAATTGAATATAGTGATTATTATTCCAGAGTAATTTGATTTAATCCTGTGTTAGACTAGTTGATTTTTTAGATTTGGTATCAGAGCAAGGTTAAGACATGTAATTCCTTACGAATTCACGTTTCATTTAAACACTCGTAAATTTCTCATTTCTTAATGAAATTGAGAATCGTCAAGTGTTCTGGAAAGCTAGAGATGTGAGGAACAAAACCCAAAATGGTTTTTGAAATTATTTTTGGATGAGTGAGCAGTTTTGTATTGAAATATGACGTTTTTAAATTAAAAAACGTAAATAATTTGACCTCATGGGAGCCACACGTTGCAATTCAATAGAGCGAGGTTAAGAGAATGAAGAATTGAAGGTCAAATCTATAGAGTATGCACAATGGATCTGTTTGTAGAAGATCATACGTGTAGACATTGGACATCTATTTTTTTCATTGCGTCTATCGGGAGACCTCTACATAGCTGGAAGATTTCATTTGAGGAGTGTATCATATCAGAATTTACAAAAGAGTTATTGCAGACTTGTTCATTTTCATGTGAATAGTTTACTCCATGCACGCTTGGTCAAAGGCCTTCACAAGCTACATCTAACATCTACGAAGTGTGTGTTTGGAGTTGTTCTTCCTCACCAGCTGTATGCACATCCACATGTCATTTAATGTCCACCTCCATATTTGCACCAATATTGGCTCTACTGTGATAGATCTGTTCCATTAGCTCCATTGGAATTCATGATCAATTTTAGGGAACCTCATATTTACGTGATCAGATCATTAAAAATTCCTCCGTGTTATATTTAGCATGTAGCCAATCTTCATTCCACCACCTCAACATTACATGCAGATTTTACTACAAGCTCGATTGGAGGATAATTGAAGCATTCATGTGTTGTTCGTATCTCCAAGATATTCTCAAAGTCAAGTTCTCCACGTTGCATTCCTCATTGATATTGGTAGTAATGTCAACAGATCAACTTTGAGTTCTCAACATTAATTGCGTGGTCTGGCAGTGGTGTCCAAACAATGGAATTTATATTGAAAGGTACTGAAATTCACATTGCATTGACGAGTCAATAGTTTGTTGATTCAAGTCGAGTCTTTAATTTTATTATTCTCATATGTGTTCAGTCTTAAAGACAAGTGCAAAGTTTTAATATTATTTGTGTCTATATGTTATTTTAATTGTGTTGTCTTGTAAAAGAGTCAGAAATTTATTATATTGTATGCTTATGTCAACATAAAGTCGAAATATCATCGTTTCTTTGTAAAAGAGTTAAATGTGTGTCATCAATATAAACTTGGTATCTATTTGTTTGTAAAGGACACATTCTTGGTGGTAACCAATGTCCATGTGTCAAGTCTATCCAAATTGTGGGAAGGTCATTATGGACAAGGTGAGTCGAATTGAAAAATTTGAAGGAAAATACTTCCACACATGGCAAGTACGTACCCAGTTGTTTCTAATCAATAAAGACTTGTGGGATATTGTTGATGGCAAAGTAAAAAAACCCAAAGATGTAGATGAAGCAGAAAAATGGGAGAGCAAGGATCAAAAAGCCACAACAATTATTGGATTAGGGCTATCTGATGCCTATTTGCATCATATTGATTTTTCAAAATCCTCTAAAAAAATCTGGGAGACATTAAACAAATTGTTTGGTTCATAAGCAGAAGCGTAGTGGTAGATTTGAAGCGTAGATTATTTATTCTCAAGATGGAAAAAGGTAAAAGCATGGTGTAATCTGTTAGTGTGTGTTATTTTCCACATCATTATGTGATATCTCTCGCTCATGCCCATATGTGCACTGATCGTGGGCTTGTGCCTTGACACTGGATTGTTAAACGGATCCTTCTTGGTTCAACGTACTCTGAGTGGTGGTGTTTGTTGTCTGCCAAATCCATTTCAAACCCGACTGGAGGAGACCCCTTCACATGGCCATTACCTACCATATTCTCCTCCTACTGTGTGTTTGGAGCTCCATGGAATCCACGTTGCACGTCTCTACTTGACCGTTTCAGACCTCTGCACAAGGAACATCTACTAAACACGTCTTCACAACCCCAGACACATAGCCGTTACCTTTTCTTCCACTCACCCAACACGTGGTGACAGTTCTAAGACATGGTGACTATTCTGACACGTGGTCTTCCAACTGAATCACCAACATTGGACCCACCTTCAAACAATTGATTGCCAACTCAGACAACAGGATTGTTTTTAGTAGCTAGACCACTTTGCACAACCCACTTCCCCATCAGAGGTAGCTTCCAGCTCATTTCAAATGTGGGACCCATCCTTGCTCCCTTTTAGTCTTGTTTGGAAGGTTAAAACAAACCATTTTTTTAATGTTTTAAGGATTAAAAACATTTTCATGGCATTGTAAATTATTTCAAGGCACTATTTTTGCTTGTATTATGCCCTTCCTATGCATGTCGAAGACGGAGGCGAGGTTTGGGGTTGGCAGGAGGCTAATCCCCCCTCGCAAGAAAAACAAACCCTTGCTAAAATTTGATGCCATTTCCAATGAGTAGTCACACAATACCCTTTGCACTCGTTTTTAGCACTTTTTTAATCCGTTTGCAAGGCCTATTGGTTTTTTCCATCAGTTGCGGAATCGTAATAATGCCATAACTTTTGACTTACAACTCGTTTTTGAGCACTTCCTTGGTCAAAGTTGCATGATTTCTCACACTTTATGTGATGGCATTGTCAATTTTGTAAATGCACTACTTTATAAAATTCTACATTCTAGGGGGTTGAATAGCACTCTTGGGCTTACACACGCAGACACATTATCGGCCAAGTCGAGGTCTTTCTTTTGTGCACCTTGCACTTTTGATTCCACATCATAGAGATTTATATTTCTAGACTTGAGCATCGTAGGATCACCTTACAGCCTCTACCACTTCTCACCGGGAGAGGGAACTATTCAGCTTGGCGTGCTTCCATGAAACGTTACTTCACCCAAGAGGGTCTTTTACCCTTCTTGCTTGGGCCAGCTTGCACTCCACCGATCATCGTCATCCTGGAGAACTTCCTTGACACTTGTGACCATGTCTTTGGTAACATGATGATTCATTTCTCTTAATCTCTCCGGTTTCACATGGCGGACTCGGATCCACCTCACTATGTCCTGAGCATTCTTCACCCCTCTATGAAGACCCTTCACATACCGTAGTCATTACTACTACTCCTAATTTAGTCATCTCCTCCATTTCTTCATGTGATGGCAGTTCCACCGACCTAGACTCACTTGGTTCTACTTCGGTGATGAGGATTGTGCACCCGGATTACGTAGAGCATTATAGAGGACTTCTCTCCTCTTTCTCTCACTATTCCAGACATTGTTGTCACCCCTCCCATCTCATCAGATATTGAGCAATCTCATACTCAGTCTCATATCATCATTACAACATCCTCCTTTCCATTTCTACTGTGTGAGGCCCCTTCCACTCCTCTACCTTCATTGGATGACTCATACCTATCTCGACATCGCTCTTTTGTTTGTTGAACCCCGTCATTGGGACAAGTATCTACCTAACCTTAGTTATCTTTCTACAAAGTCTACTTGTGATGCTCTATAGGTCCCTCATCCATCTACAAGTGTTTTAGAGGAGTTCATCATCTCTATTTTTGGGAGTGCCCCTTCTAGGAATCATGCCACTTCCACATTTTTAGAGACCTTCATTGATCCACCCTCAGCTATGGATCCCTTTTTTTTTGTGGAGGATGTTTCGTTCCCTTCACATCACTTGGAAATCCTTTCTGTGGGTGTTCTTATTTTTCACTCTTACAGTTCTACGCATGTGGCATTACCTTTGGTTCCTTGGCACTCACTCGCTAGACCTATTTCACACTTCCGTGGACCAAACTTAGAGTTCTTTGTGTTGTTTCCTTCTGTTTCCTTTGTGGAATGGGTGGACTTCCCAAGCACGTCATTTGTATCCTTCCTAAGGGTAAGCACATAGTTCATTTTGGGTGGCTCTTCTTTAGTCCAGAGGCAGAGGATCTTGTGATCAACATTTTTCTGGGAGACCTCCTAGAGCTGTAGAGTTCAGATCCGTCCATGGAATCTTCTGCATTCCTATCATCTCCCTCATTTACTCTCTTCTTATTATTTCTGAGAGATTTCCTCTTTGTACATGGGTACCCTTTTAGGCTCGTCTATGGCCAGACCCATATTTTGCATCTTTCCTAGATTAGAGAGTTGGTTTTCTCTTGTGGTGGATGTTTTTCCCACTTTGGGTTTTCCTTCACCGCTTGGGGTCTTTTTCTTGTACATGGGTACCTCTTCAAGCTTTGTTCTGGGACCCATTTCTCATTTTTGATTTGTTGCCTCATCCTAAGTTATGATGAAGGGAGGGTGTTGGTGTGTGTTATTTTTCACATCATTAGGTGAGTCATCTCACTTAGGTAAGATTGTAGGTCCATGTGTCATTTAGGGATCATTATGATATTACCTTATGTGTCGATGCATGCATCAAAGCACGTTAGTGTGTCAACAGAGTGTGTCATATGTGTCGGTGGTAGTTACACTTCTATTTTGGAAATGTAACTCCCCCTCTTTACTCGAGTTGTCATGATTGAAGCACTGGGGGTTACTCAACACCTCCTATATGTACACCCCATTTGATCTATGAGATAGAGGAGATTTGTATGGCTTAACCAGGTTCTACCTATGTTTCAAATATTTGGATGCACATTCGATTGATGCTTACTCCTCCGAGATCTCTTCATAATGTTGTTAGCGTGTCTCATGATGTGCATGTCATCCCTCGTGATCCTCTCTTACAGGTTTTAAACCCTCTTTTAGCAACACATCAGTAAGTTTCATTCTATTTACAATCAATTAGCTAGAATAAAATTTGATGTGCCTAATGATGATGCTAAATCAATATTACTTAATATCATGCCTTTGAGGTATTCTAATATGCTATTAACATTGAGTAAAGTAAATCCAAGTATGGAAGATTTGATTTCTTCTCTGATAGAAGAAGAAAATTGGACTAAGAAAATTGAACCAGAAGAAAGTGCAATGTACGGAAAAAATAGATCACATACTAAAAGCAGATACAAATCCTCTTTTAACCAAGGATCACATTCCAAAGATACTAGCAAATAGATCACTTGTTACTATTGCAAACAATCTGGTCATTTGTCTATAAAATGCAGGAAAAGAGTGCAAGATTTACTTGATGGAAAACTACAAGAGAATGCCATGGTGGTTGATGACGAAGAATGGGATGATATAGAAGAATCAACAAATAATGATAAAATACTATCTATATTGTAGGATAAAATACATCAGAGTATGGAGGACACGGGAGATTTCAGGTCAATCAACGACCTCTCGTCAGTCATCAGCGACAGGGGCCACACAAAAGCATTGGTGACTTGTCTTTTTTTTTAATATTTGTTTTTTAGTGTGGCGTTCTTATTTTGTAGTGTTTTCTAAATAATAGAAATTTCACATTATGGGGGCAATATGACACAATATTCCATTTCCATTCTACTTGAAATCGAGCTATGTAACCTTGTAGTGTATAAACATAGTGAAGAAAATGAAAGCACAAAAGTACAATCAACATCATGATACTTGAAGAGGATGAGAAGGGGCTCGTACCTGGAACAGGGTTCCTATTTTTGAACAAGGGTTCATAAAGAGGTCCAAGATCATGAGCAAGTAGAGGCAAGCAAGCTGAAAAATGATTATGTGTCACTTAAGAAATAAAATCATGTTTTGTGGAACTCTTGTCTTCCCTCTCTCATTTTCATTACATCTCACCTCTCTATTTGCATTTTATGGTATGTTGTGCGTACTCATATGCTTACAATCCCCACGTTCATGTGTTGCACACACTGGAAGGATGATCTTGCATGTTGATTTGTGGTGCACATCATCTACCCTCTTCTCCCTGTTCTCTCTCTATTTCCTTCGCGCTCGTGGAGAGAGATTGACCCTTTCCTTGTGGCATTATTGCATTCCCTAGCTTAGGATTTTCCCTTTTAGCACATCCTTCTATCCCTGGTCCCTTGGAATGTTTAGTCTAGGATTTGCTTTAAGCATTAGGAGTAGCAATAGCATTAGAGGCAGGTAGAGGAACTGGCCTTCTCCAGAGATCCGTACCGAGCGCGGAAGGTCCCACAACTTGGAGACGGTTCCATTATTATCTCAAACACCTCGATCCTTCCGGATCTGAGAAGCGGGTGCAAATTTGAAGAACAAGAGTTTCTGCACACTTGGTGGGACTAGAGTGAAGAGCTTTACATCTTCATATCAATAATTTTGATGTGTTATTGCTGAGATCTAACCTTTAGAGGCATTCTAAAAAAATCCAGTGACTCAACCGATTCAATGCTCCCATTATCTCATGTGTAGACCAATCTCCCCTCATTTCTTCATTCATTTATCTTTTTTCCAGCATTCCACCTTTTTTTTAAGTTGTGCAATCATGAATTCTTTCCTTCTTGGAATTCTCATTTTCAACATAAGAATGATTTATCCCTATCACCTCAGTTTCAAAATCCTCCTCCAAATCAGTTTTATAAGTGCCATTATCCTAAAAATGCATATAACCCATATTTTTCTAACAAGAATGTGTATTAAAAACAAGTTTATACAGATGATCGTGGAAAACCCTTGGTCAAAGCTGATTTTATGAGGTAGGTGTAAAAAATGGAGATGGACATGATGCAACTTAGAGTCTAGTACTCCATAAAGGTACATAAAATTGGCTACAAGGTCCCTTGTCTATGGGTCAGCCTTGTACCAAGCTAGTTTAGCGCCCAACATAAACTACACTTTATCACTGAGATGCTACCCTAGATTATAGAGTGGGTGGAAGAAATGGAGGCTCAAAACCTAGCACACAACAACACTATCAATGGGGCAATCCTACACTACCATCATATAACTCTCCCACTCCTCTACTCCAACTTACATCATCTCATCTTGCTACGTATGTTCCCAACTTCCCGCACACTACCTCCAATGAGAATTCTCCCTTCCATCTCACCTTCACTTTTCCATCATCTCTCCTTCCATGGGCACCTCTTTTCCTTTAGTGCATGGATATTTCATGACTTTTGCACCCATCCTTCCATCTCCTTCTCGAGTCTCCTTTATCTAACTATACCAAAAATGAACAACCCCTACCAACGAGCCTTTCCCAAGCAATGTCATCATGTTTGATGACTACGAAAATTTGAAGAATGACATGAATCATGTGGCTCGATCGGAAGATGAGATCATACGGGCATATGTTCTAGAATAAAAATAGTTAGTCCCAAAGGGCGAGCTCCCGAAGGAGAATGAGTTACTTGTAAAGGAAGAATCATGTGCACTTCATCTTTGCACACCCCATCCTAAAAGCACTTCCCTTTAGGAGGAAAGTCAGTAAGAAAATCCCATATGTGAGGTTGAGCTTCAAAGTAATGGAAAAATCAAAGGATCAGACCATGCCCAATTAGATATCTAGCTAGCCTAGAGCCAAAGAAAGAGTTTCCACCAGTCATGCTCACTTCAAAGGATGAGATAGAGCTTCAGCATGCCAAAGGTTAGTAATAACACCTCCCAGATGTAAGTACAGAACAACTCCATGAGGTGTATGTTTTTTTGTTGACAATTTGAAGAGGGTGAAACACCATCAAGCAACGCAGTTTTTCACTCTTGTTTCGACCATGTCCAAAGTGCCAAATCAACTACATGTACAATTTGTGAGGAAGGAAGCTACTTATCCCTTCCTATTGTAGGTTTTACTTTAGTTCCCCTTGCCTCGGGTTAGTTTAGGTTAGCTTAGGTTTGTTTCTAGTAACACAAGTTCTTGCGCACACTCTGCATGTTCCATTTGGGACATGTATGATTTTTAGATTTTGTACATAGTGTTGATTTTCAGATTTTCCTTTCTTGTTGCACCTACACACACCTTTTTGTTTTGTATCTTCCTAGAATGGAAGTTCAATTTGGATAGAGGCAGTTCCAACGGTCAATGCATAAATTTCACTCTCATCAATCCAATTCAAAATATCTTCATATGAGAGAAGTAGTTCATTCCAAAGTTCAGACAGAGCTTAAAGTGACTTCAGGAATGTTCTTCAAAGTTGCAGATTAGATCTTCAAGATTAGTGCTTGACTCCATTCCTAATGGAATTCTAAGACTACTGGTATCTTCATCTAGCAGATAGATGGCCCCCGAAAGTCACCAAAATTTTTAACCAAATAACTCTCCTAGTTATGTGGATAACTTATATTTTCATTCGACTGGGTCTTTCATATTTTAGGTTGTACACACTCAAGATTATTCTTTTGACACCTTCACAAAGTTTTAGTTCCTCTGTGTGCCCTTGTGTGCCTTCCTACTCCCTTTGCATTCTTTCAGCTCCTTCCATTTCCCCTTGCACACCTTCCTCTTGCACACCTACTTTCTCTCCTATCATGTCATGTACTCCTTACGTGCACCTCTATATACTTACCTTCTAATTGGCTAAGTCCCCAATATTCCTCTTGCACGCTTACATAGAATCAGCCCTTTGTGCCCCCTCTTTTTTGCCACCGCACACCTTTTTTGATTTTAATTATCACATATTGTTTCAATACTTTCCTTCTATAAGGATGTCTTCCTCTTACACGCATACCTCCCCTCTGTTTCCCTTTCATGTGCTTGCCTCTTGCTCATGCACCTTGTGCATTCTTCTACGCCACTCACTATTTCATGGCATATTTTTGTACACTTGACTATGCTCCACATAACCTATCAAAGCGTGCCAAGAGGGCATCAAATCTAAACAACCAACCAGTGCATGACACATGGTAGAAAATAAAAAACAAATGAACATTTGGTCAACTCCTTTAGTCAATCTGCACCTGCCACATGTTTTGCATGCACCGACAGCTTTGACATCTTCTGACAGCCGTATATTTTTCTACAAAGCTTCGATTGGCATGTGAATGGACTTGTCAAAGAGATGTTGACACAAGATACATGTTGGACTATTTGAATTAAAATATAGGTAGGATATGTTAGGCGTAAAATAGGAGCATATCTCATCTCATCAATTCATAGATCTAATCGACCTCAACCACCACATTTCATCAGATCTTTCCTTCTTCCTTCTTTCACACACTAAAAAGACATATGGAAGTGCATCTGATACCCTTACTAGCCAATTTTTAGGAAGTTATCATTGCTTATTGGTGGTTAAAGATTTGAATCTGAGTTTCCTCCCTTTCTCTTTCTCTTCTCTCCTTCTTCTATAAATATTAGAGTTCTCCTTTATAAAAATCATCCCTCCTTGTTGTAATGGAATGATGCCAAAATGGTGGCCAAATTCCCATGGGTATCAGATCTTGAGTGGTCTCTTCAATGTATTCTCACCTTCTATTGTGAATTTAAATGATTGTGCATTCCTAAACCAATAAAATCATGTTTTTTGGAACTCTTGTCTTCCCTCTCTTGTTTTCATTGCATCTCACCTCTTTGTTTGCATTTTCTGGCATGTTGTGTGTACTCCTATGCTTGCAATCCCCACATTCATTTGTTGCATGCACTGGAAGACCGAGATTGTGTGTTTATCTATGGCATGCAGCGTCTCCCCTCTTCTCATGTGCCCTCTATGTTTCCTTAACCACTCATGGAGAGAGATCAACCCTTTCCTTCTAGCGCTATCGCCTTCCCTAGCTTAGGATTTTACCTTTTTGTACATCCTTATATCTTTAGTCCCTTGGCATGTTTAGTCTAGGATTTTCTTTAAGAATTAGGAGTAACTTGTAGCATTAGAGGCGGGTAGAGGAACCATCCATATCCAGGAGATCCGGTTCGAGTGCGCGAGGTCTCACAACTTGAGACGGTTCCATTTTTGTCTCAAACACCTTGATCCTTCTAGATCCAAGATGTGGGTGCACATTTGAAGATCAATAGTAACTCGGTACAGGAAAAAATAATAGTTAACCTACCCCTAAAGATAATTCCTAATTTTCTATAAGTATGATAAGAGAAAATAATAATATTTAATAACTCATTGAGTTACTATGACCCTCTTATGATAACCTATTAAATAGCATGAAGCGATACTTTTAAAACAAGACGTTATAAAAGACTTAGTTTATTTATCTAACTAAGGTAACCTATGAATATAAGAAGCATGGGCATAACTATCCCACGTCTTATCGCTAGAATCTTATATATATATATATATATATATATATATATATATATATGCCAACTTATGATGGCTACAGGAAGGGTAGTGAGGACATAATGATGGTAATCATTATATGGTCCCTATCTTTCCCATAGGAATCCTAAGATGGTATGGATTGGATTCTCTTTGTTTAGGGAAATGAGCTAGAAGTAGACACTCCCTCTTCTTAACTAAATAACCTTCTTAAACAATAAAAAAGAATCCGAGATAAATTTGTTGATATGGTTGTGTGGTGACGGAAGATGAGTTTCATAGACTTGTGTGTGGTCTCAAAACTAAGCTTGCAAAGTAATGCTTGAAACTTTGGCCAAATTAATGTATTAGCTGACTACATTGTCTATTCACTAATCCCCTAATTTATTAGTTTCGATACCGATGGAAGATGCATGATTGTCTTATAGGTAAGCACTTAGAATATGCACATAGTTCTCATAACCCGTATGTGAGTTTAACAAAGTATACATAGTATACACACTCAGATAGAGTGACTTAAGGGAGATTGTGGAGATTATTTAGATAGAGTGACTTAATGCACATGGTTATTGTATGTTATCAAATACATTATGAATATTTAATAATGTTTCATTATTTAGAAGTAAGCTAAATAATGATGGTAATAATTAATAGTACATTAAGAGTATGTTTTTAATAAAAAAATCCCCTAATTTGAATGATCATAACATGGGTGTTACATTTTGGTATCATATTTGTAGGTTTATCAGCTCTTGGAATCAATGGGTTCATAACACTAATGAACATATTATCCTTTCATTAACAAGATGCGATGGTTAGAAGAAGGAAAAACCATGAAGATGGAAATGGTTTAGCTAATGTTAAAAGTTCAATGGCTGAGAAGTTAGATGAAATTGTAACATTCCTTCATGACACCCGTAACTAGAGAGCTACCTTGGAGCAGTAGCTAGTGGGTGAAAATGAAGAGAATGTGGAAAAACAACCTAAACAACAAGAGGAAGAACGACTTGAACAACCTAATGATAACAATCAGCAAGGGATAAAAGAGCTCACTTGGGTGTTGAATTATCTAGAGACATAAAATGGATTGGCCCTCCCAAATTTTATGGAACTACTTTGGGTGATGGTGCTGAAAATTTATTAAGTGAGATAGTGAAGTACTTAGAAATAAGGGATTTTTCAGAGGAAACCAAAGCGGTATGGGATGATTTCCAACTTTCTAACAAATCATCTTCATGGTAGGATAACCATAAGATGGAATTGGGATTAGATACTAACTCCATCATTTAGGAGTAGTTCAAGGTATATTTTCATCAATACTAGTTTCCTCAACTCTATTTTGATTATAAAATGTCTAAATTTCAGAACTTAACTCAAGGAAAATTGAGTGTTGTGGAGTATTGGGAACATTTTACTAAGCTATTAAAATGTGTTCCCCAATATCAAAAATATGAAAAAATTAGTACTCACAAGTTTATCATGGGATTAAACCCAAACATAAGAGGTGAGGTAGATGTTCATGGACCATCTATAATGGAAGTAGTGTTTGAAAAGGCTATAAGGAAAGAATATAAATTACAAGCAATTTCAGCCTTCAAGGAAGAAAAACGTAAGAAGAGTGTTAGCTCACCTGCACCACTTGCTCCTAGGAAAACTTGGTGGAAGAAAGAGGGAAACAAAATGATGTCTTCAAAGAGAAATATGGAATCTAAACCTATTTTAAACATGAGAAAGTATGAGAAAAATAGTACTACTTTTGAAATAAATTTGAAAGAAAAGGGTCTATTGGGGATGTTTTAAATGCGGCGGTGATCACTATGCAAACAATTGTCCCCAAAATAATCAGGGGAATAACTAGCAGAAAATAATTCATGTTGTAGTGGGTAATTGTCAAGAATAAAAATAAGCTAACCCAATAGGAGTTCTAGGTAATATTTCTAGTTTTCCAGATTCGGTTTTGTTTAACACCGGTCTTTTGAGTGTTTTATATCTAGTAAATTAGTTGGTAAATTTTCTAAGAAAGATGTATTTATGGAAAACACTTGGACAATACAATATGGGAATGATTTTATTGATATGGTAGACCAATGTCTAGTTGAATCAACATTAAAATGACTTAGTTTTACCATTAAACTTAACCTTTATGTGACTCCCTTACGGTATTGCCACATCATAATAGGAATAAATTTGTTTTCCAAACACAAGGAAATAATAGATTTATATGAAAAGTGAAAGAATGTCTTGATGGCAAGTAGAAAATAGCCATCATACGGGAATTAAGAGATATTTTTAAGTAATAAAAATATATGCAATGTGATGGAAGAAATCCAAAAACAAAGGTTACATGTTGTACGCTATTAAAATATCAAATTTTAGTGAGGAAGGTAAGACTTATTTGGAATATTTTCCACTTTTACATGATTTTAAGGATTTATTTATAGAAGAATTGCCTAGACTTCCTCCTAAAAGAGAGTTTGAATTTACAATTGACATTAAACATGGAACATAAGAAATATAAAAAATCACCTTATAGGATGAAAACAATAGAGTTGGTCGAACTATAAGCAAAACTACAAGAAATATTGTCAAAAGGATTGATCCAACCTAGTGTCTCTCCTTGGAGAGCACTAGTAATTTTGTTAAAAATAAATATAGAACATTAAGGTTATGCATTGATTATCACATGCTTAGTAAAGAAATGATAAAGAATAGATATTCTTTTCCAATAATTGATGATCTCTTTGATCAGATGAGAGATTCATCTATTTACTCTAAGATTGATTTACAATATGTTTATCACCGATTAAGAATAAAATATGAATAAATTCACAAAACACCATTCATAACATGCTACAAGAATTATATGTTTATTTTTTTGCATCTGGACTCACTAATGCATCATCAATATTTATGAACCTTATGAATAATTTTTTCAAGAATACTTAGATAATTTTGTTCTAGTTTTTCTTGATGATATTTTGATTTACTCTAAGAATATTGATGAGCACAATGAACACTTAAGAATAGTGTTAGAAGTGCTAAGAAAAAGGAAACTCTATGGTAAGATTTAAAAATGTTATTTTTTATCAAAGTGAAGTACAATATCTTGGCCATATCATAAACAAGGATGGAATTTATGTTGACCCATCAAAAATCAAATCTATTACTGAGTGGATAGCACCTAAAAATGTACATGAGGTAAAAAAATTATTGGTCTAGCTGGGTATTATAGAAATTTTTTTAAAGAATCTTTTAGAGTGGTTGGACCAATTATCTCATTGTAAAAAAAGGATAAATTTTTTGTATGCACTAACAAATGTTAGAGTGTATTCAACTTGATGATAGAGAAACTTATAACTACACCTATATTACCATATCTTAATGGAAACTGTATCATGGTTATTGATGTCTTGGATGAAGGATTAGGACGAATACTTCTTTAAAATGATCATGTAATTACATATATGAAAGTAGAAAATTAAAGGTGCATAAGCAAAACTAATTTTTTTTAAATCAGAAACAGGGTATTATGTTATTGTTGAGTACTAATTACATAAAAACTCAACGTCTTGGACTATTGGTGAGTTACAATTATTTTTTAATCATCAACCCAAGTTATATTCTGATTGAGTTCATTGGATGCTTTCAATAAGTGGCCATCGAGAAAACTTGAAGTAGGGGTCAAAATTCTCCATATGGACTAAGCGAAACATAGCAGGGTTCTCTGAATGTGGATCACTCAGAGGAAATTAGAGAACCAAACCCACCCCCATGAACTGCTTAGATAAATTACTCAACCACCACTCTAGTTCATAGCTCTTGTATAATAAAAGTGTTTACCATCCAAATTTTATAGCCTCAATGCATACAAATAGTAATACTATCTTGGAAATTTTTGATATGAAAGGTGTGAAAACAAAAAATCAATTAGAGATCTCTAAGGAAATCATAATTATCTTATCTGACCTACTTGCTTCGGTAGGGAGATGGATCCTATTAAGGAGAGTAATATTGCTAATTTATTTCAACCTATTATCATTAATCAGAAAAATGTTGAAATCGTTAAAATTTCATCCCCTAAAGAGATAATAGTTGTTTTTTATCCGGAAGGGGAAAATTCCCTAGTTCAAATGGTTTCTAGGATTTCTGTTTTCTGTGTTTTTGGGAAATTTTCCACGAAGATGTTGAATATTATGTTCAATTTTTATTCAGGCATGGTAAACTTCTAAAAGAGGTAAATAATACTTTTATATCCCTTGTTTATAAGGTCCCAAGAGCTAAAAAGGTTATTGATTTTAGAAATATTAGTTTATGTTATATGTCTGTAAGATTATCGCTAAAATAATTTCCTTCAGAATCAAAGGATTATTACAAAGTTTTATCTCTCCAAATCAGGGAGCTTTTGTAGAAGGTCAATAGATTTTAGACAATGTTATTACTATTCATGAAATTGTTCACTCTATGGATGTTTCTAAAAGGGAGGCTATGTTGTTAAAAATTGATATGAATAAAGCATATGATAGGGTGTCATGGAGATTTTTGTGTATCATTATGGAAAGATTGGGTTTTCATGAGCATTTCATCAAAATGATAATGGAATGTATATCTACTCCCAAATATTGTCATCAATGGTAATTCTGAAGGTTTCTTTTCATCAGTAAAAGGACTGAGGAAATTAGATCCACTATCATCCTTCCTTTATATTATTGTGGTAGAAACCTTAGGTAGACTTTGTGTTGACCAAAAGAAAAGGAATATTCTTAATGGGTTAATTATTTCGAATGGTTTGGATCCTATTGCTTTGCAGTAGTTTTTTGATGATAATTTTCTTTTGGGTAAGGCTATTATTTATGAAGCAACATCTTTCAAGGATATTCTTCAAGATTTTGAGGAGGTCACAGGTCAACTTATTAATTTTCAAAAATCTTTATTTTCTTTATGAATGTGGATGAAGATATTCATAATAGAATTACTACTATTTTGGAGTGCCCTATTAAATATTTCCCAATTTCTTATTTAGGCATGCCTCTCTTTAAAGGGAAAATGGTTTTGGATAATTAGAATACTCTTATCAGTAGATTTCAAAAATGTTAGCATAATCGAAAGGGGATTTATCATCCCATGCCATAAAATTGCAATTGATCCAAAGCTCCTTACAGATTTTAGTGGTCTACCTTATGTCATCTTTCAAAATGCCATCAAAGATTATAACTATCATTACTCGGATTTATCAAAAGTTTATTTGGTGAGGTAATGAAGCTAGGGAAAAATCCCTCTGTAACATGGGAAAAAGTAACACTTCCAAAGAGTGTAGGAGGTCTTGGTTTGAAGGATATCAAAAGTATGAATCTAGATTTAATTGTGAAAGTTGGGTGGAGGCTTATGTGTGAGGAAGGATTGTGGGAAAATATTCTAAAGGCCAAATACTTATATAGGGATTAGGATTTTTTTATTTCTAATAATGTTCTTCCTGAAGGCTCATGTTTTTGGAATGGTTTATGTAAATGTAGAGGTTTACTTCTGAAAGGAAGTAAGTGGGAGATAGGGGATGGTTCAAGGATTATATTTTGGGATGATTGGTGGCTCAAAGAAGATCCCTTAATTAATCAAATACAATGGAATATCTTAGCTCCTCATTTTAAATCTTTAGTGGGTAGTCTTCTTAGTGACTATTGGGTGAAGATTGATTGGGGGTGGACCTGGAAACCTCTTGAATGGGTTGGTCAAGATGAGGATGTTAAGGAGGCTATTAGAGTGTTGAATACTAATTTAGGTGGTGTGCATATACCTTTTTCTCCAAAAGAGGATGCTTTGATATGGGATTTCCTTAAGGATGGAGAGTACTCTGTAAGGACTGGTTATGGGGTGGTGCATAATACTCCTCCCCCTAATCCTTTTTGGAAAAACCTTTGGGATAATGCTTATATTCCAAAAGTTAATTTGTTTATGTGGCATGTGTTTCAAAATAATATTCTTACTATTGGTAATTTGCAAGCCAAAGGGATGATGATACTGAATAGATGCATATTATGTAAAAATTCCAATGAAATTGTACATCATCTTTTCAACAATGTTATTTTTCTCAAAGAGGTTTTAATAATGTACTGAGATCTTTTCAGCTTTATTGGGTCTCTCTAGAATATTTTACTGACTTGTATAAGAAATGGACTAGTCCTTTCTCTTCCCTCTGTCTTTCAAGGGCATGGAGGTTTATTTTCCCTCATTTCTTATGGGGAATTTGGCTGAAAAAGGAATAACAAGATCTTTAAGGAAAAATAGAAAAGATCAACCAGATTGGGGAATGTCATTCTTGGGGAAATGGCTAATAATCTATCCATTATTAAGTTTAAAGAGATAAAAGTATGTCCTAGTCATGAAAAAATATTATTCAAAAGTTGGGAATTAGTCAATGCATCCAGCAAATATCCATTTGGAAGAAAGACACTAGGAACAATGTAAAATGGGAAAAACCTTGGGAAGGATGGATGAAACTTAACTTTGATGGTGCTGCAAAAGGAAGCTCTGGTTTAGCTAGTGTTGGTGGTATAATTAGGAATGAAGAGGGTTCCCTTATTTTTCATATGTTCATCCCATTGGCAACAAAAAAATAACTATGCAGAAGCATATGTTATTCTTAGTGGTATTAGATGGGATATCTCTCATAAAATAAGGAATATCTATATACAGGAGATTCTTTATATATTATCAATGTTATGAAGGGTATATCTAGAAAAAATGTTAGTATTAATTATATCATTGTGGATATTAAGATCCTCTTACCTAAGTTTGAATATATTCATATTAGGCACATGTATCGGGAAGCTAATTATTGTGTAAACACATTGGCTAATATTGGGGTTTAGGCCAATGTCAAATCATTATGGTGAATTAAGGGTGACTTACGAGCTAGTACAAAATATATCTTCATTGTAGAAAATTAATTTCAATGTCAAGTGTGAGAGAGGAATTCGATCTATCATTTTCATTATTTTAGGGTTTGTGAGGGCTCAGATCATTTATTATATTGCTACACTTGTTTTTTTGTGGATTTTATTTTCTGCTTGGTATAGATTCATAACCAAATTTTGGCAATGGGTGGAAGTAGGGTTAGGTTTGAACCTTCTTCATGCATTGGTCTAAAAAGGGGTTATGTCATCTCGGGAGAATTTCAAGAATGGCAAAATCGCTCATTTACTTTGAAAATTAAGGGGTCATGATGAGAATTTATCGAAGGAATTTTTGTAGCTTGGGATAATGGTGTTGTGAGCATTTGAGGAATAATCCTGTTGGTTTTAGAGGAGCTCATTAGAAGCATCACATATATGGATTTCTTTGGTAGTAAGGTATTCAAAGACAAAACTAGGCTTCAGGATGAGGTTTACACTTTCTAGAGGATAATGAAAAAATATGCTACATAGAGGAAATAATGTTCGCAAAGTCACTTCTGGTAGGTGTTCTAAGGATTGCTTCAATTTAATGAAGTAAATTATGTTAGATGGAAATTTTAGGAAGCTTCATACGAAACATTTTATGTTGCTCAACCATTTTAGGAGGGGTAAAAAAATGAGTATCTCGTTTTATCTCTATAAGTCACTTCAAGTTTATGATAAGGATTTTAAAGCTCAGAAAATTATGGATCCCCTCCACTAATGGCCTATTTTACTACTTGTAAAGGTGGGTAACCCAGTTCCTCAAACTAGGTCTATGTATAGGTTGGGTGAGGATTGGGAAGATCATCTTACCTTGGCTAACAAACTGGAACTTAACTAATTGAAAGAAAAAGAAAAAAACTATTTTAAATGTTGTGACTGCAACTAAAAATATAGTTGGTAAGAATGTGGAGGATTTTCATACTGAGGGTTTGGTGGGGGTAATATTTTGATTAATTTCCTTTTGTTAATAAAATTAATGCTCTGGAAGATATTGTGAACCAAGTTAAAGCTAAAAATAGGAATTTGATTAGGGGAGCTCAGTTCACTAATATTGAAATGGTGGTACTGGGTCATAGGATCAAGATTTTACAAGGTATGGTTGGTACTGATAAAAGGAATAGGATGAAGTTTTATATAAGTAGTTCTAACAAGGATGAATAGTTTGAAAACCAGAAGGAGAGTGCAGGGTCGAGTTCGAGGACCAGGGGAAAATGCATATAACAAATCCTTAGCTACCTTTTTATTGACTGATCTTGTGGTTTTTTATTCATAGTTTGTTTTACCCTTGTTTCTATTTGTTGGTTGTGTTTTGGTTCATTATTTGGGCTCTGGTTAAGTCAAATATTTTTTGACTCGAGCTTTTTTTATATATGTTTTTGTCTCATGAGAGCTTGAATGTAATATCTTATATATATGAACCTTAGAGAATTTTCCAAGTATTATCTATCAAAAGAAATGTGCACGATAAAAACTTTACTCCCTATGAGTTAGAGATTATTTTCATAGTCCATGCCTTACAAATATGGAGGAATTATTTGTTAGGAAAACCATTTAAATTGAAACAAGATAATTTGGGGCTGAAATACTTTTTTATGCATCCCAATTTAAATGTAAGAAAACATATGTGGCTTGAATTTTTATCCCAATATGACTTTGATATTATTTACATCAAAGGAAACTAAAATTGAGTGGTTTATGCATTGAGCCACAGGAAGCATATTTATGTGATTGTGACCCTCATAACTCAATTTAATGAAAAATTTAGTAAACAAATTGAAGTTGATTCATACTATCAACAAGGGAAAATTACATTAGAAACACATCCAAATAATATAAGGTAAAAGGGTGTCAATTTTAACAATGAAGGAATTTTATGATTTAACAATAGAATATATGTGCCCTTAGGTAGTGATATTAGAATGAAAGTATTACAAGAATTTCATGATGTACCATATTTTGGGCATCCAAGGGTAACAAATTTGTTGGTTGATGTTAAACAATAGTATTTTGGAAAGGAATGAAGAAGGATATGATAAATTATGTTGTGCATTGTTTGGAATGCCAACATGTAAAGGTGGAACACTTGCATCCTACAGTCTATTATATCCTCACAATATTCCACAATATAAATGGAAAGTAATCAACATGGATTTTGTGCAAGGATTGCCACTATCCAAAAATAAACATGATATGATTTCATTTATTGTGGATATACTAACCAAAGTAGTTCATTTCATACCAGAAATATTAAGGATGATTCCCTAATACTTGCAAAATGGTTTTTGCATGATATTTTTGATTCAATGGAATAATGGAACTTATCATTTTATAAGGAATCCAATGATGACCTTTTGGTTTTGGAAAACATTACACTCTTTGTTGGTAACAAAATTAAATTTTAATTCATTCGACCATCCTAAAACAGATGGAAAAACAGAAAGAGTGAACCAAGTTATGGAAGACATGCTCATAATGTATTACATGGATCAACAATACAAATGGGAGGAATATATACCATTTACTCAATTTTATTATAATAACACTTACAATTCCTCACTAAAACTATCTCCATTTGAAGCGTTTTATGGCGAAAAAATATAGAAATACTATTTTCTAGGATATCACGAGGATAGAGACGTGGTGGGTTCATAGTTGTTGATCTGAAATGGTAAAAGCAAGTTAATATCATTTGTGATCGATTGAAAGAAGTTGTTGATAGGAAGAAAATATAAACTTATTTGAAATGTATAGACAAATAATTTAATCAAAGAGACAAGGTATTTTTTAGTGTAAAACCCAAAAATATCTCTATTTCATTTGGAAATACTATCGATTTATCACCAAGATATGGAGGACCCTTTGAATTCCCATAAATGTATATCTGGTGGCTTACAACTTATCTTAACATCTCGCATTGTCTAGGATGCACAATTTTGTTCATATGTCTTTGCTTTAAAAGTATATTTCTGGTATATCACATATTATTAATTGAAACTCATTATAGGTTCAGGACCCAGGAATCATCGTAGTTAAACCAATAAGAGTGTTATAAACTCATAAGTTTCATCTCAAAAATTGAGAAGTTATTTAATGTAAGGTCCAATGGGACCAATATTTATAAAACAATGCAACTTTGGAGAATATGGATGATATGATGACTACTTTTCCTTTCTTTTTAAGTGATCAAAATTGTTGTTGTTTATAATTTGGATGGATTTCATTAAAAACTATTTAATACTTACTATAAATAAATGGAAATTTAATTCATAATGAAAGACGTTTTGGAAATTAACTTGTTGAGATGAGGCGATACAACCGGTATTGAGAACTAAGATTGGTTAAATTCTGGAAAATATCCCATTTTTGAAAAATTGAATTGTACACTTTAGTGTTATTTTTCAAATTTCTTATAATTGATGTGTTAACAATGTTTGTAATTAAATCATTTTGTAACACTCTGATTTTGTAAGTTAACTTGGTGAATATTTTTCATCTTTTATTATAATCTATGAAATGAAGGCAAACATGTTAAGATATGTTCTGATCTTAAGAGAATGTGTTGCTAACTTGGATTCTTGCATGCTGTGATTTATTGCATAGGACAACAGTTATTGTACTTGTGTGTTTGCTGATGTGACGAAAAATTGTCGTATACTTACTAAACTCTCGTTGCTGATTGACAGCACACCTTGAATCAATTTCATTGATCCAAAGTATGTTGTGGTCTTCTTGTGATTTCTGTGTCGATTTACTCTGGAACCGAACCGGAGGTTGATATGAATGTGCAGCGCCTGATTGCAGGTATGAGCAGCTGGCACGTAAATGCCAACGACAAAGGTTCGATCCTTGAACCCTGTACTGTCGAACTTAAAACCTCGTGAGGCAAGAAATGCCTGGACACGGGTGGCCTTGGCATGTGATTCAAAGGACGGAACGTCCTGCACAGCATTGTTACGAGAGTTAGTTGAGAGATTGGGTTAGGGGTTGATTAGTGTTAGTGGTTAGTAGGAATTAAATCCTAAGCTAATCCTAAGTCCTAACCTGCATCCTAAACTACTATCCTAAGTGGATTTTTAAATTACAAAAAAAAAAAGAGAAGGAAATGAACCTAAGTCCTAATAACCTAAGACTAAACTATGACCTAGGTTGAACACTAATATACAACCTAAACTAATCCTAACCTAAAGGGGACGCGCAGACCCTTGGAGGGAGAGGATAAGGATGAAGGGGGTATTCATTGGCATTTAATGGAAAGTCCATACGTGGACAGCGCCAGTTTGGCGGGGCAGGTAAGTGGCGGAGGTATCTATTTGGAGATAGAGCCAAATTTGGTTTTTGCTTGTGGAATTTGAAAATTTGAGTTCGCCAACTCAAGTTGGCAGTGGCGTGGAAAGTTGGGAAAAGGCAGAGCCTTTAATGCATTAAATTCTCTTGGTCCTCGCGACCAGCTCGCCTTGGAAAGTGTATGAGGGAAAATTGATTTTTCATTGTGTCGATTCGGACCTTGCAAAGTTGCTCTGCATTTGGTTTTTTTGGTCTGGTTCAGTCGAACCAGTTCTTTGGATTTATCACTGTTCTTGGGAGATTTTGAGGCTGTTGCTGAGCCTGAAGAGGAAAGGATTGTTGGGAAGTTCTTGCTGTCGCCGTGGAAGGAAATAACTTCGGCAACCGCAGTTTTCTTCAAGTTTTGGAAAAGAGATCACAGGCATGTTAAGCCCTTCTCTTTAAAAATTCTTGCTTTGTTTAAATGTCTCATTAAAACAACCCTGCTCTTGGGTTTTGGGTTTATGTGATTGTTGAGTGTGTTGATATGATTTGGATTTCGTTGACTCTTGCTGTCATTTTTGGAAATGATAAGAAACATTGTCTCTGGTTGCTGTGTTTAACTGTCTTTGCATTTCTTGAATGGAATACCTCCATGTTGTGCTGGTTGTTGACGTTAAATGGAAGGAATGGGTATTTCTCTGCTTAAGTGTTATATAAAGAATTGGCAGACTGTGTGGGTTGTTTTCACTGCTATGAGAATGCTCTTTTGTTATATGGTCTTTTGTGATATAATTGTACAGGATGTACGAGTTGCATGAGGTCGTTTCTATACTGAAATTTCTTTTAAAAAGGAAATAGATCCTTTCTCTTCTGCTGTGTTTGATTAGGATGAATACAACATTGGGTTTTGTATGAGCATAGGAATTTGCTTTGGAGAAAGAAATGATAACACGTTTTTGCTGTTTCTTTCCTTTTCTTGCTTAAAAGAAATAAAACTTTTCTCTTCCTTCTGCTGTTTCGGGATTAGAAGGAAATAGCATTTCGTATTTTAAAGGAATTGGCATTAGAGTTTTATCTGAGTATTGTGAACTCGATTAGACGGATATGCTAGTAATACAATTATTGCTGTGTTTCTTCTTTTATGTGAATTGACGAATACGAATGAGTATTCGTGGGAGTTGGAAAAGAAATAGTTTTCCTTCTAAATTTATAATGAATTATATTGTTTCTCTTGCTGAGAAAGTTAGATGATTGTTGTGTTTCATTGTTGCTGTTTGACCTTTTAGTTCGGGCTGTCTTTGTGAAAACACATTTTTAATTGGATTGTTGTGCAAGGAAGAAATTGCATGGGGTATTCATTGTTTATGTTATATTAAATTTAAACGGTTCAGACTATGTGAGTTGCTGTTCATTATGAACGATTGTTCAACTGTCATTACGAATTGAACTGTCCTGGTAAGGTAAACACGAGATGGGGTGTTTTAATTCCTTGTAGAAGTTGATTGTCTCTTACGGAAATTATAGGGAAACAAATTCTTCTTCTTTTGCTGTTTTGATCCAAATGAAACAGTAATTTGGTTTTGATGAACGTCTTAAGTTCAATCTGACAAAAAAATTGCAGTGGCATTTAGATGGTTTCTGAGTGCTGTTATTTTTTTGTACTAATGGAAATTTTGAATGTTTTCGTGTGGTCTTCTGATCTTTGCACTGTCATTCAAGGAAAAATGAAATCGGCATGAATAATTCTTGTTAAGTTGAAGAAAACGATTGTTTCTTATTTGAATAGTTAAAGGAACGAATTCTTCTCTTTTGGCTGTTTGAATTCTGGAAATAGCATTATGATTGGTCTTGCTGTAGGTAACAACAATGAATAAAATTTTATTTTGAACGGAATGCGTTCATAGAATTAGGAAATCATGCGAATAATTGATTGCATGATTGTATAACTGTTTATCTGTTTACCATACAGTGAAAGAATTATGGTTTCTTCTAGTACGGTAAATATATAGTATGCATCCTTGTACTAATTGATCTATGATAAATACGATGATATACTAACCTATCTTGGATATGCATATGAGCCTGATTTAAATGAAGTATGGATAAGGATGATGAATTCTTCCTTGTTTCATTTAAAGCTGATTATGAATGAAATTACTCTTGCTGCCGGAAAGTGAATTCTGAATGGATTTTGTAAGTTTCACTCTGAACTGTTATCTTGATTTGTGTCTCGTTTGGATTCCATTCTAGAACAGCCATGTGGAAAGAAATAGGGATATGGATGAATGATTTGGAAAAATGATCTGTTCTTCTTTCATTCAGTTGGAAATCTGTAATCGTTAATAATGAATTTTGTAGTGCTTAGATATGAGCAACTATATGCATTGTTGTTCGCTTTCGTGTCTGTGCTTGATTGCTTGGAATCTAATATGATGCATGAACTGAAAGGAAGGTAATGGGTTTACATTTCAGTTAGTTTCATCCTTTGCATTTATTATTAATGAAAGGCGTGGAAAGGATAACAGTATGTTATATCAGCAGTAAGCTACTTGCATTCCTAACTTTACAAATATTGTAATTTGAGACTTGTAAAGGTTATGTGGAAAATGGGACAGCAGTTCTTTGGCTGATTGTGATGATATTTTGATAGTTCAGTTGTTATGCTGATCTTTCTTTTGTGCCTATTTCGTGATTGATGTCTTACTGTCGTTTCATAAAAGCAAGGTTCTTTTATTGAGACAGTTAGTTGAAGCACCTCATTTTAATGATAAGTGCTTAATATGCTCAGTTCATTGAACTGACCCGTGCAAATCATTTTGCAGATGGAAATTGATTAGAATGAAGACATGGCTATTTTCTGATGCTTCTTGATTGGTTGAAGATGAATTGTAATTGTTTGCTTTTATTCCTCTTCGAGGAATTGTGAAAAGAAGAAAGTATATTCTTCTATCTATGAGTTGTAATGATGTTTTATGTAAACAATGTCCATTCAGTTGGATTGGCAAATGTATGGATTATGACATGAATTGATGAATACAATTACAAGTGTGATATTTTAATAATTATATCAGTTTGATATTGTTGACTAAATTGGAAATATAATGTTATTTCTTGATTTGGATTTGTTTAATTGTCCTTGGATGGATGATAAAAAGGAACTGATATCTATTCTTACCTAAATGCAACTTTTAAGTTGAAATATGCAATTAGTTCATACTTGGGTAAAGATGAATTTTTAATTGACATTAAAAAGGATTAGGAAGAATATGATTCCATAACTGATAGGTATTCAGGATTAGCTTGGAAGCTAAGGAATATCAATTAACTTCGGAGTAATCGAACTTCGCTTTCGAACTCCATTAATGACCTCGTATGTTAAATTCAGAATAAAGGATATAGGATAAGTATATCCATAACTAATGGACCTTAACTAGATAATGTTAATGAGAAAAAATGAATACATGTCTTGGGAATTAGGCCTCGTTTAAATGACGTCTAATAAGTTAGAATTCTGAATTTAGTTACAGTTGGGAAAATCTTGGTTAAGTTTAATAGGTTAAACTTATCACGTCCGTCGGTAATGGGCTGCTTAATCCAATGATTAAGAAGAGAACCAAGTAGAGAAATGCAGCCCTTCGACATGAAGGAGAAGATGCATAGCAAGCTAAAGGATGGATTTAGTCTCTCTTAGCTATATACAACTGTAACGGGAACGAGGATAAAGGGATCAACATGGTTGCTGAAAGTTGATTCTTAATTATTAAAATCATATCCAAATCACTTGAGCAGGATGTGTATTCTCGATGGGAGGATTCCGTAGGACATTGGCATACGCCAGCTACAGCAAGGTGTCTTCATGAAGACGGGGTCTTCATGACGACACAATGTTGCAGCTGACATATTGCAATGCCCTCCCGAATTAAAACATCAAGAATACATAGGCTGAATGTGAAGTTCTTGGCAGGGGATAGGAGTATGATCAGGTATACGGAGTGACTCAGGATACTAAAGATAACTAGACACACGGAGTCATGGGGAACGACACCGTATGTCTGCGTATCTTTAGTTACCAGGAGTGCCTTCCTATATCCGTTCATATTACTAGTTGGAAATTGGAAGTTTAAATCTGACCTTAAATCGAGAGGACTGGTAGGAACCAGGAAAGACCATTCTAGATAACAGGTGAAGTGAAGTGAAGGACGTATTCCGTTGATGTGTATCACATCCAGGAATATGATCATGCAAAGCATGTGAAAATCTTTGGCCAAAGTATCGCAAGTGCTGGTTGCGTTGTCCTTATCACTTAACTTAAGATGCGGGATGTCGAGATGAATATCGATATGAGATATTTAGATAGGCTTCTTAAATGGATCACTTCTATAATAGGAAACGGTTAACAGAACTGGTATATATAATATACTATGCACAAACGAACATGAAGGATCGGTTGTTGCTTTGAGTCATGAAATGAAGGATCGTTGAAACTCCGAGCCATGAAAATGGAAGATCGGCGCCTCGAGTCATTTACAGCAGCACATAGAATCTGTTATAAGATTGAATGGCATTGAATGTGTGTTCCATATTGTAAATATGTGAACGGGGAACATTAGTTTTTAAAAAAAAATTGTGTGATCCAAACTGTGTTGTTTGGGAAGAGAACAATTATTAAAACTCGAACGTGTGTTTGAATTTTATAATTCATAACAGAGAACGTTATCAAAAAAAAAAATTTCCCTTGTTCTGGTATCTTAAAATGGGGATGTTACACATTTGGATGATGATTATTTTTAGAGGGGAAGTCAGTAACATCCTTGACTTAATACATTCATTGAATTAGTAAGATCATTATTACTTGACTAAGTTAAGGAATGAAGTATTTGTTAATGACATAATAAATTAATAATGTGTGTGTGTGTGTGTGTGTGTGTGTGTGTGTGTGTGTGTGTGTTTAAGAAAAATTTAATACATCACTAATAAATATATATATAGACATATACATATATTAATATAGATATATATAGCTTATTATTGGTCATAAGATCACCGTGGGATAAATAATGTTGGAATATATATTGATCATTATGGGAATTGGCATTCATGGCATTATAATGTCCACCATGCAAGTTAATCAGTTTGTAAAGTTTTAAATAAACTTAAGTTTAACGTAATTTATTTGGTATTGGTGAGAAAAAAATTCAATATATTAATTTAGGTGTCTCCACCAATGTTCACAAGGCTACACCCCTCTGCGTTGGATGGTGAAGCTCCCATTATTGAATTAATACTAAATTATTCCTATCTAAATGTTGTGGGTTTCCCAAATAGGTCAAGAATCACACAAAAAAACTACATTGAACATCTGGAAAATTTCTTATACAAGGTACAAGGGAGAAAATTAAAGCGATTAGGGGTGAAGGAAAGAAATTAGAAAAATGAAGGTTATTGTTGTGAATAGGTCAATTACAAATTTCACACCCAATAACTAGAGTAGTTCAACATTTAATATAGAAGAAGGAAATAATGAAGTCATCAATGGGACCAATAAATTAAATACACATAGTTCCTTATATTCATCTATCAAGGATGAAAGGTTCATTTCCAACACTATGCTTGCAAAGTGCATAAAAGAGAGAAAACATAAGAACACGTGAAAGAGGGATATGGAAGAAATGTAGTGTTTATTTCACCGTGTTTGTGATAAAAATATCAAAAACCAAGTCACAATCCATAATTTCTAAAAAGAACTAAATTTTCAAGATCCTTTGGAATGGAGAAGCCATCCTAATTTATAGCAATGTGAATTGACTATTTGCTTACCCCCACATGAATCTTCATGGTCTCATTCAACTCATGGGTTTTCACCTTCCTAGGAAGTGAGAAAATAGTTTCATTTTTATAAATTAAAGGTAATTTTACAATGTAAATTTATGAAGTCACTTAAGTGAATGAGAAAAAATAGAATGATTATTCTCAATTAAAAAATAGAAAGGGGAGATAAGTAAGAGAGAGAAATATAAAATAAGGGAGATGTTGTCATATCGGATGAAGAAGCTCCCTGTAATGAATAAATTTGTTGATTAATCCCTCTTGATGATGAACCTCTAGAGTAGGATCATGTTCCTTGAATTCCTTACAGAAATCGAGCTATCACGGTTGTCAACTTATCTTCTCTGGGATGCACATGCATCCTAACACCTTGTTCAGGTCCCATGGATATCATTGATCCTCTTACATTTGTGAATCCATTATCCATGATCTATTATAATTGCATCAATGCAAATTTTTATGTTTTCCAGGGGACTCTAAGTTATCTTTGTTGAAGGAAAGAGATTCACCTACCTTTTATTGACTAACTCTTGGAAAGAAGAAATGAGTTCCTCTAATGATAAATTTTTAGTGAGCGGGAAACTCAAGTCTCGAAAAAAGTTTCATACATCATTCAAGATATCAAATACATGTTTTCCACAACATTCCAAATCAGATATTGCATTCTTCAGCATTGCATATTTCATGTCCATGATGCGGATCCAAACTTGAGACAAGCTCTTCATCGAAAATGCAAACACGTTATTACTCACAAGGGTGTGAGAGTCAAAGGAGATCATCTTGGATACTAGTGGAAACATCTCATAAAAATTATTAACCTCTTTTACAAATTCCTCTCTTGTTTTTTTACTTCTAACAATGTCGCAAAAACATATTTGATGAGATAAATGATATCTCGAAACAATTCCCTTCCTTGCTCAATTATTTTATCAATTCATTTCTCATTGTCCTTCCCATGCATCATATATCCTTGGGCCTTATTAAATGCCTATAGATCAATAATGATGATTAGATGAATGTCTTTTTTAAAAGAGAGGATGTTGATTAGGGTTTCGAGAAGGGTTAAAGTAAGTATAGAGAGATTTTACCAGTTCCTCCAATTGTAATTTTTTTTTCTTTTATTCTTCATTCGAGCAAGTAGTTGGGAAGAGGATTCATTAAACATATGGAAATCACCCTTTGGTAAATATTGACCCAATGAGTTGTGGGTTAATTCATAATCCGATGGATTCATGTCCTCAATATTCTTTTCAAAATTAGGCCTAGAAACTTCAACATATTAAATACTTGAGGGGCCACTAAAGATGCAGGATGTTTTCTAGGACTTGTTTCTTCATTTGGACTTCGGGGTTCCCAAGACTTCTTGGAGAATGGGTATAGAAAAATTTACGTTGTCCTTGGCTCACTTCTTATCATTTCTTGAATCCATAGGAATGGATAATCAAGTATTAACATGATGTTTTTCACTAGAGCATTCTCAATAGCTTGTTGTGGAATTAATTCTTGATCACCATAGGGAAGCTTTGACATCTTGGATACTTGGATGCTCTGCATTGAATCACTCTTTTTGACTTGTGAGGTTCTGTGAGATCTCTAATGAGCTTTGTCTTCTTATGATATCCCCTAGAATATGGGATCAATTTGTGCTCTTTTTCATTACCCTCACTACATGTTTGTCAACTTCTTCTTGCAATCATTCACCTCAACCAACTTACTTTAAAATAATTTCTCAGCTTACTCAACCAACTCAACTCAAGCATCTCACCGAGCTCACTTAGTCACCTCAATTGAACATGTATGGATGGCTTAGACCCGATTGATGAGTTATTGTAACCTATTTTTCTTGAATATCAACTAATATCTTGTATTTTTAACTTCTTTAATCGCACAATGTCCTTGGATCTTTCTGATGTGCTCAATGATCTTCTGCCTTGCTACTATGACCAAAATGATGCCTTATGCCTTCCATGAAAGGTGAATTGACTTATTTAAGATAGTAAACTATCCTTAAACCCAAAGGTGGATATGTTGAATAAACACGATGAATGAAAAATGAGCATGTTGCGACTTTCTAAACTCAAAATGGTGACTTTTTATTTTTAGTAGGTACAAACCAGGGACTGTTATTTTGGGAAATTTCATTGTTTTTCTCAAATATGAACTTATCGATCCTCCGGAATACTTAGTTAAACTCCTTTGACTATACTTTTCCATTTTTAGAACTTTCTTTTTTTAGCAAGTTACATTTTTATTTTTCTTTATTCTACTTTTTTTGTTATTTTTTAAAGACTGCCTAGTTTATCATTTTAAATGTTTTCTAATTACATTGTTATGAGGGGACTCATTATTTTTCGTAAGTTACTAATTTTAAAAAGTGAGGATTCCATAGAATTACTATTTTATAAAATACATTTTTCCACCTCGGTTTGCAACAAAAATGGCATCACTGGATTAGGTTCCTTGTTACAATCTCATGCTCTGTATTTCATCCCAATCCACCTGTCAAAATGCCCAAAATTTTAAAAAGTAGGTGTTAGGGAATAAAACTAGATTTTTCTTCCATAAATGATTCGAGAATTCTCTAGTCTACGATACAACATTCTTGAAGGATCATGGAATGAGAAGCAACTAAGAAAGTTTCACTGATTCCCTTCATAGGTTTGAAACATATGAGAGCTGGAAAATTTTAGTGCGGAGTTTTGTAAACTCGTGAATATTCAAGATTTTAGAAATTGGAAATCATTAATTTTAAGTATTAGGTTGCTTTCTAGTATGCCTAAAATTTTTGTCGACAATTCATTTGTATGGGTCAGTTTCCTACTATTTTTATGTCAAAATGAATTTATGCATGTATTTCACCAACGTTTCTAATCAAAATGTGTAAATATTTTCCATGGTATAATACATATGCTTATGATTTTTATATGTATTTATTAGTTTTTGATACATAGAAAATTTTCCAAGTCTGTCATCATACACCTCTAATGGTCATGAAAGAGACGTGTATGTGCACATGGGAGAGACAGATGTAGAAGGTGATCATCCAACCCAAGACCATATAAGTATGATAGATGACCATCTAGTGTTAAAGAGATAGTTGTCCAACCCTATCTATCTAACATGGGAGAGATAGTCATCCAACATAGTCCATACAATGCAAAAGAGATGGCCATCCATCCTTATCCATCTAACAAGGAGAGACAACCCTCTAACATAGTCCATATAATGGATATAAGATGACCATCCAACCCTATTTTTCTAATAGGGGAGAGACAATCATCCAACACAGTCAGTAAAATGGAGAAGAGATGGTCATCCAACCCTATCCATATAATAAGAGAAAGAAGATAATATAACATAGTTTGTAAAATGTAAAAGACATGGTCATCCTACCCTATCCATCTAACAGGGGAGAGACGAATATAAAACATAATCATACAATGTAGAAGAGATGGTTGTCCAACCCCATCCATCTAACAGGGAGAGATGGCTATCCAACACAATCCGTATAATGTAGAAGAGACATATATCCAAACCTATCTATATAATAGGGGAGAGACGACCATCCAAAACACCCCATACAATGGAGAAGAGACATCCATCCAACATGTTCTAAGATATACAATCATCCAACCCTATCCGTCTAACAAGGGAGCGAAGACCATCCAACTATATAAAGTGTAGGAAAACTACAGACTGCCAAATCACCATTTCCATGAAATAATTTTTCAAAAAAATTCCATCAATTAGAAATTCAATTTTGGAGATTCACCACCCATTCTAAACTATTTTTTCGGAGGGGGTTTAAATGAACCCTCGATGTGATATTTTTAAATTTTGATGCATATGTCCATTCTCGAATGAATTTGAAAAATTATATAGACATTTTGGAGGTTTAATGGAGGTTATTAATCAAAATTTATGGATATATGAGTAAATAATGAAGTGGATAGGAGTTTATTGCACGTTTAAAACTTTATGGCAACATTTTTCATTCACGTGTGAAGGTGGAAAGAGAAGCAATAAGGTAAATTACTTAGTCAAAAAATTTATTTACAAATCATGGGGTGTGGGGATAATTTTTGTGTCCCAACTATCCCCACTATCATGGGATAATTGGGATGGTAAAATGCACCCTACTCTCAAATCCTAACAAGTGGCGGAAATGATTGAGTGAAAATGGATGAGGAGAGAGAAAGTTTTCAACACCTGATGAGTGAGTTATAATTCATATTATAAAACATAGAAGGGGATATGGTGGGGTGAATGTTACTATCCCAATTTTCCTAAGTGTCCCAGATAGTTGGGATAGTAGGGGCAGAAAAATGCGCACGTGGCCTGGAAGTCAAAAACCTAACAAAATTTACATCCTTCATCATTTAGCACCTACCGGAAAGGTCCAAGGTCACATGGGGTTCCAAGGGATTCAAAAGGGGGTAGGTAATATTTTTTTCCTTGATTTCAACATTATGACAACTATCCTAGATAGTTGGGATAGTCGGGACAATTCAAATAGTCCAAACACCATAATGTGTCACGCTTCTAACTACAAATTTGACTAACTCATAGATTCTTAAAATGAACTTTCCGAGAGATGTAGGAGGTATTTTTGGGTGATTATATAACAATTTGAATCCCAAGACCATTTTGAGATAAATGGGATGATTCTCAATACTTGATTCTTCCTCCTCTTAAAAAGTATGTTTTTTAATTCGAGACCACAAGGTGAGTCCTCAAAAATTAATCTTCCCAAAGAATCACCTACACCTTGATAATAATATAATTTTTTCATCATAGGTAATTTAAATATATTTCTAATGTTATATTTTTTCCTCTTGAATCATGAAGGAGCTCCCAAAATCTTCTATTGAAGTTCGTGTGATTCTTCCATCGCTTACTCCTTGCACCTTACAAAACCGCAGATTGTGTAATTTGTTCCTAAACCTTTGAAATGCTCTGAAATATTCCTAAACCTATTTCAATATGTTCTTAGATAATGTATACCACTTACTGATGAATTTGGGACTTTAACTATTCCCTAGAGGACACACACATGTTCCGACATTCTAAAAATAGTCTTTCTAGGCATGTTGGAGAATTCTCTCTCAGAAGCACTGTACTAAATAAACTGAATGACCGTGATTTGAAATTTTCAAAATCAAGGAAATCATACACAACACATATGAGGGATTTTAAGGATCTGGGATAGGCATGATATTAAGTGCAGAATGATATAGATAGGTGTTCAGGAGGGCTCTTAAGAAAAAATAGTTGTCATGTTTCAACATTGATTTTTTCACTTACAAAATATCATGACAAAAATACCCTAGCTTGGGTACATGTTTCGATCAAGCACAAGTGAGGATATACCATCCATGAATCCCATAATCTCAAGACACTACATGGACTAGTGCCTTATCCATTAGGCTTATGGAGTCATTTCTTCCAAACACACACACACACACACACACACACACACACACACACACACACACACACACACACACACACACACACACACACACACACACACACACACACACACACACACACACAAAAAACACAAAAAAAAAAAAAAAAAACAAACCGATGGAAAGGGAAAAACAAACAAAAGTGGGAAACACAAAAACTGAAAGATAAAATATGTACATGGGATGGAAACGTAAAAGGAAGGGAAAGAATGAACATATAACTAGAGATGGGTTGGGAGAAGTATACGCCATCATGGAACAACAGAATAAAATCCAAATTCTAAAGCAAAAAATTACTATCCGATCATACCATGTTCTTGTGATGGCTTTACATGGTTTTAGAAGAAGGAGACATACCAATATTCTTTCCTTGTACTTGTATTACACTGAGAATAGTTTTTCATCCAATGAAAAATTTGTTACCTTCTTGTAACTATTGCATCTTGTGGCTTCAACTTGATGTCCTATGATCATGAGATACCATTCCTTTATGTTCTAAAAAGTGGAAACATTGATCTTATCATGGAAACATACTTTATCCCTAAATTGCAACATGAATTTATCTCTTGAATTGGTAAGGAAATTAAAAGAAGTGAGAAAAAATAATTCTCCTCTTGTTCACCACTTCTTGAAACTTTCAACTTGTTGCTCTAAGAAATTTCTCTCAAAACTAGGGTCCACATCATTGGAATAGAGGTATCTATAATTCTTGAGAAATTGTTGCAACATGAAAATATGTTCAAGAAAAATTGGTTCTTGGGAAAGGTGAATGCAATCAGATTTTGAATCATTTCATAAAACTCATGCACATTCTCACTTTATTATTTGGAACAATTGTTGTCAATACTTACCGACTCATAATTGATCTTAACATCATTTTCAAAACTGCAATCCCTAATTTTTTCAGAGAGGCCTTCTTCAACTTGAGCAAATATTGGAGTGTAAATTCTTATTCTAAATTGGTAGGACATCGAACGGTGGTGACAACAAGATGATCTTGAATCCACTTACAAGAATCCTACAACTTTTCACTTTTTTTTGACCCTTATCTTTAATACAATTCAACTCAACATTGTCTTTACTATTATCCTATTTGGTGGAGATGTTGTCTTCAAGATTTAGAATATTCAAAGGAGATTCATGGATCTTATTTTATTTTCATATATGATCTTCTTCAAAAGGTATAAAAGAGAAATACATCTTCACATTCACTCGCAATGACCAAGGAATTGGGGAGGACATCAAGCTTATCCCTTTGCTCCATATTAGTATTAAAAATTGGTGTATCAAAATGAGAAGCATAAATTTACTCATACCTATCTTGCATTTCTATAGCCCGAGTTAGGATATTATTATTGAGTTTAGGGACTTAAATTGCTTTCGCAATCCTTAAGATTTCTTACACAGATTGTTCATTTAGACCTACCATATACTCATTCTCATTTTCATTAGAATAATCTTTGCATTGTGCGTCTAGGAGATGGTTGAAAATCTGATATACACAAGGGCAAAATTCATCTGAAACCTCCTCACTCTTCTGATTTTCATTTATTTTCATTCAAGTCTCACGTTCTTGCAAGAATGGTCATACTTGGTTTTCAACATTCTCTGACAAGAAGAAGAGATCCATGCTATGTGGGAAGGGCACTCCTTTGAGCTCAAGATCCATTTTATCATCCTCGTGATGGTAAAAAAAGAACCATGTTGGGGTAGCGACATGAGGAGGATTTTCAACTCTATATTGATCATTCATTATTGAATCTTCTTGCTCATATGGAAAATTAAATATTTCATACTCACCATTGTGATCAACATTATGCTTCTTGGGTTATAATGGTGGAGTTAACTCTTTGAATAGGTTATGGTAAAATTTCTTGTTATCCTTGGTTTTAAGAAATAAATTGAATTCTTAAATTTGTTCATTAATGATTGAATCAGGAATAGAATTTGATTCTTCAATTGTATCCATTTCATCATTCAACATTTCTACATCACTTGAAGGATATAAATTGGAAAGCGATTATCCATGATTACCTCAACTTCGTCATCTTGAGTCCAGGATGAACGGTTTCTTTGTCATGCATATTCATGATTTATGGATTCATCAGCAACCATTGGGTCTTCATTTATAAAACAAGAATCCTCCTCACTTGAATTCATTGTTTCATCAATAGGTTGTGCCTCAAGCCAAAATGAGTTGATGAATGGGGGTTTAATTATCATGTCTTCTTCATCATATTTGAAGGTGATAATTTTGTTTCATTAAGAGGATTTAAGGGTATGGCACTCATCAAAGTTTCACAAGAATCTTCCAAGGATGAACACCTTGTAGTGTGGAAAATCATTGGGATCTTCTTCCATAGAAAAAATCTCCACTTTATCCTCCTTGCTACGAAGTGCTTCGAGTTTTATGTAACTTATTTGTAATGCCAATGCATATTTCCAAACTTCATGATAGGCCTCTAGATCAGAATTTCTTTCTTATGCACTCAAAATTCTTTGCACATTGAAAATTTCCATTACTTCATCCCCATATGCAAGAAAATCATCTAGAGGAAGGGAGATAAAGGAAAATGTTCTCAAATTTTTAGTGAGTTGTGTGAAGTTGAAAAAGTTACCTTCAGTGGATTCTGCACCATCATGTCCTTTATACATCCTTTTGTATCTCTTATGGATCTTCCTCATCCATCTCTTGGATTCTCAATCATTGACAACAACAATTCCCATTTTCTTTCCTTTAGCAACACTCTTCTTGAATTATAAGGGTTAGCTCTTAGATGTACAACCTTTAGGGATGAGAGGGGGAAAAAAACATGGTGGTGGGAAGGGTAGGAAAAGGGGGTGAGACAGGAGGAGGGAACTACATTAGTTGTCATTTCATAGTTTAAGGACGGGGTATTCCTCTTCTCACCCAATCATTCTCTCTCTAGGAATGTTGGGGAGGAACCTTGATAAAATATGTGGATAATTTACCTACTTCTTCTTGATCTACCTATGTTAGGGTGAGAAAACTTGCTATGTAGCCTGAGGGGTGTGTTGGTGCCATTTTTGAGCCTGCAAGCTTTTGCCCTAAGTTTCCTTCATTTTCCATGCTCTAAAACATTATTCTCTCAAAATTAGTGGTCTGTAACTTTTCCCTCTAGATTGAATGCCTGAAATGCTCATAAACTTATTGTTTTGACGCAATTTAAAATAAATATGCATGTATGCCCTATTTTGTGCCCTAACTTTTCCAATTTTCAAATACCTCTGCCATTTTTTCCACTTTTCCCCACATTTGGAGCTCATGATTATTCATTTTATGAATATTTTCCCTCAAAAATCACTTTCCATGGTCGTAAATTGCCTAAAATCACTTCCCATTTTTTTATCAAAATATTATTCATCCACCAAGAAAAAAACAATTTTGGAGGTCACTAGCAATTTTTGCATTTTTTTGATGGTCATACGGGCATTCTTTTCCCATCAATTTCTAGCTCACATTCATCGGAAACGTGGCCATTTGTAATTGGATGGGGATCAATGGGTTTACTCAAAAACTTAACATTTTTTTGTGCTTTGGAAAAAGTTACAAGTTGCCCCCATAGGCCCTAGAGGAGGACACGTGGTAGGCGGGATGCAAGACAGAGTGGCGAAGGACTTGGAATAATTTTGCCTTTTGGAGAAAAGGGATGAAAGTTGTGAAAAGGGGTGCAAGCCTGCATCAAGTTAGTAGTGGACATGTGTCAATGTTAGAGCACAAGGTGGGCTGGTGGAAGAAAAGTGGGAAAATTTCCCTTGGTGAAAAAAGGAGTTAAAATATGAAATAATCCCACGAAACTCGGTGAATCATAGGGACACACGTGGTAGGGATAGAGGGAGTGCGGGTCACCGAAGGAAAAAGGAAACATTTTCCCTTTTAAAAAATAAGTTAGAGTGATAATTTGAAGCGTGGCCCCGCAATTAATAAATGACCGACATGTGGTAGGGAAAAAATCGGAGGCGCGGATCCACAGGGAAAAAAATGAGAAAAATTTCCTTTTTTCCAAAGAGGGTGGAAATGTGTAAAATTTAGCCGTGATCTCAATGGGGCCCACCTTGGGACACGTGTTAGTGCAAAATCGCAAGGGTGGATGGGCAGAAAAATGTCAAAATTTTACATTTTCCAAAAAAGTTAAAAAGTCAAAAAGTGATCACAAATCCATTTCTAATCACGTTATTACACGTAGAGGGATCATATTGAAGGGAGAAAGTTAGATCGTCAGTAAATGTGCATTTTTTAGTTTGACCACCACTTGAGCTCCAGGAAGCTTGGAGATGTGAATTTTACATCAATTTTGATCAAATTTTTGGCAAATTCATGTCGTTTTTTCCTTCAGGGATCAATGGAATCAATTTGAAGATTCAATTTGAAAATTTGAGATTTTTTTAAAGTGAATTTTTTCCCTAACCCCTCCAAGAATGTGAGAGATCAAATAAAGAAGTTACAGAGTTAAGTTTTGGAGGGATAAAGATGAAATAATGAAATGAAAGGGGTCTCCATGCTTTGAGGATGAAAAACGTGCCTTCACAATGGATAATGATGAAAGTTTTGTAATGATTCACCTTTTGAAAGAACAATTGGAAACTTTTTGTGATTCTCATTAGATGTCATTTTCCAAAAATATTGCAAAGTAAAGGTGCTCTGAATATTCCACTTTTGGAGGGAACATTTGAGAGGTAAAGGATAAATTGTAATGAAAAGTTATATATTGCTTGAATTTTTCATGCAAATGGTCAGAGAAACTTAGAATTTCACGGGAAAATCTGGGAAGAATCCCATTTTTTCGAAATCACCAGAGAACCATTTCTAAATCCTTTTTACATCAGATTTGTATCATGTTGAGTTGGTTTCAGTTGTAAAGCCATCAACAAGCTCTGAGATTGTTCTTGAAACATTCCCTTGCTAATAGATTTGATCATTTCTGGATTATTTTGTGTTGTCTCTTGGCAAAATTTACATACACTTATGTTTCAGAATGTTTTCAATTTATGTTTCTTACTCCTATTGTAGTCTTGTGTTTAGAATCTCTCTTGATCATACACAGTCTCATTTCTTGTTGATAGTTTAGTGGCATTTGAAATATCATATTCATAAGATATTTCATCTGATAAGATAAACAAAATTTAAAATCATTTTACCTTCCTTAAATTTAGAGATTTTTGTAAACCTTTGGGTGCACCTTAGGTCATGATCAAATAGAGATTTCTAGATACTTCGTTGGTTAAGCTACTTCAAGATTTTGTGGTAGGTTTTCAAATATTGTGTAGAAGATTGCAAATCAGGGCCTCCATTTGGTGCACATATCCTAGTGGAAGGAGTACCTTAATCCCTTTGAAGAATTTTTGTTGTTTAGGTATTACAAGTTTCTGCAAAGTTCCTCAAAGAATTTGGAAAATTCTTGTTAGTCTTATCTAAAATTTCCCACCAAAAAATCATTCAAAATAACTCATCCTACCCATACTACCCCTACATTGCATTGTGTGTCAACAAAAGAATACAATCCATTTACAAAAATACACAAAGCAAATCAGGATCATACCATGTGTTTAGTAGCCTCAGCCTTGTCTTGAAAGCATTTCCATCATTTAATAGTGACAACTCTATTGAGTTTGAATAATGGGAAATTTATCATGTTTTCTCAAGGCCATTCCCATACAATTTGCATAATAAAAGGATATTTTCACCTCCTTCATAAAACAGAGGCTACGATATAGGTTCTCTTACCTTGGTTGAATGGCACAACCTAAAACAATTAGGACAAGATCAAGTCCTATTTGAGTGTTATCCATCTCTCCACAAATATGAGTGCTAGTTAGATCACATCCCTAGCTACAAAACGACACACATCATGATATAGTTGCCTTCAAGCTTCATGTGATATCTTTGATGTTTCTCGCTCGATCGAAAAGAAAAAAATTGGGTACCAACACTTCTAGTGCCACTTTCGAGGACATTCTTAGTTCAATATGATCCATGTGCATACATATTTGAGATATCTCGAATGCATATCAAACCATGGTAATGTCTCATTACAAGTTTTGATTGCAAATATATTGTTAAAGCATCATTCTATACTCAGATTTGCAAGGTGTATGCGAAGGTTTCAAGTTCTTCTTGTAATTTTATTAGTTTTTTCGGTAGTATTTTCACTCTATTTGCATTTGTGTTTGGGATATAATAAAAGGAAGGTATGATCTATAAAGTTTTGCAAGATCTTCAAAAGTCTTGATAGGTATTTGACAGAGCATTTTAGTGCATTTGCACAACTAGGGTGAAAATCCTTAGTGGCGAATCCATGTTGTTCGATCTTGATAAATACCAATTTCTTATCTTTCTGTCATTTATTTTTTGTTGCTAATCTCTACAAAACTGGAAGGAAGAATATCTCTCTTCACTAGAGACTCTACTAAGAAGTTTTTTTCAGATTCAAGGAAATCGAGTTATAAGGGAGAAGAGTTTGGAAGGTTTTTAAAGGAAAGACATCGAAAAGGTATATCAATTGGTGAGAGAGATCAACCTTTGGTAGAGGATTATCAATCTTCTTCTAGTGATTCTGATTCAAACAATCCTCTCATAAATGTGTTTACTTCAACTAGTGAAGGTCCTTCTACTATACCGGTGAATTCCTTCTTCAATATGCACCTATGTGTTTTAATTCTAATAAAACTTTCCAAGAAAATCAGCACTTATAGAATACCAAAACCACATTCTTGAGCCGCAAAAGACCTTGCACTCCTCATCAGCTTATTTCACCCCCAAGACGACCTCCACCAAGAAATATGGCTCATCCTAGACCTCCATTTCTTGTTAAAACCTTTGGTCCTATAGAATTTAGAGGAATGGATGGTTACCCAAATGTTTTCCCACAAGATGTCAGAAATAGGTTGCCAAAGTTCCAAGGTAACAATGCAATAACTAGTGATCAGCATCTCAAACTTTTTGTTAACATGATGGAGGATTTTGAAATAAATTTTGAAGATGTGTATGTCAAATTGTTGATTCATACACTAGAAGAGGATGCTAGGGATTGGTACAAGGCTCTGCACGATAATTCAATTGATTCTTGACTGAGATGAAGACTACATTTAGGTTACAATATGGTGACAAGACTGATCCTAAATTTATCTTGTCTAAATTTGAGAATATCAAGAAGAACCCTAATGAATCAGTTCATGACTTCAACACAAGGTTTAAAAAAACTTTGAGAATGTCGCCAAATAATTTGAGGCCTTGTGATCAATCTTTTTTAATCAAATATGAAGATGCATTTGATAAGAAGGCAGCCTACTACCTAAGAGACAAGAACCCTACCAACCTAAGGCAATATTTCACCATGGCACTTCAAATTGAAAAAAATATCAAACCAATTGGGAAACTTCTCAAGAGAGATGGTGTAAAACTGATAAACCCTAAAAAGCTTCAAGCAAGCAAGAGTGTAGACTTGGAGGAAGTTGTGAAAAATTTGGCAGGGCTGTCAAAGAAATCTCATACAAGTTGGCAAGAGCTGAGAAAGGAATTGGGCAGACTTCACAAGGTCAGGAAAAAGCACAAAACTATGACATATTTTCCAATCATCCTAGAGGTGATCAAAGTGAAGATTATAGAGGAAAGGACCCATGCGGTTTGAAAATAGACATCCCCAAGAACATGAAGGAAGAGTGTTACCTGATCCCCTAACTGCTAGGGTTGTTTTTGTTGAGGAAGTTGTTGATATTGATTGGTGTGATAGGTGTTTTCTACCCCATCCTCCATGTGAAGTTGACCAATAAGATGGTGAAGCTAATAATTCATATAATATTGATGATGATATATGCATGGTGGGTTTTTCTTCAAGCTCACAAGGAGGAGAAACATCAACCGGGTGACAAGTGTAAGGACTGTTGTAACCTTTTGGGATTGCATCAAATGGGTACAAGTGTTTCTTCCCCTCATAATCTTGAAGTTGATGTAGTGCAAGCTTTTAAAATTCCTAACAATGACTTTCAATACTTAAGAGCTTTGATGATTAAGAAGTATGATGGCGGTATCCCTTCGGAGGAAGATAGACAATTGTTGATGAATGTTGTTGTATCTTAAGAGAAATACTATAACAATAGGAGAAAATTTGTTAAGGGATTTGGGCCTCAATCCAAACCTAAAACACCCTTGCTCACAAGCATTCCCAAAGAATCTTCTAGAAGAGAAACACCTACCAAAAGCTCTGTTGTCCCAAGGAAAAATTGTAGTCCTCCTCATGACCAAGTTGCCAAGAATCCCTTGCCATCTAATGAATCTACTTGTCTCCATTCCAATGTTTCCTTGCTAAAAATTTTCCTCGTGACATAGCCAAAGTATTGAGCCAAATCAAAGTGAGTGTTCCAATCATTGAGCTACGTAGGATTCTTGAGCATAAGAAGAGAGCATTTGAGTACTTGGGATTAAAGGAAGAAAAGAGTACCCCAAGATGAAATGTAAATGTTTTTGAAACTCCTCCTCAAATCATTGCAGACCTTGAAACACCATGAGTAGTAGAGGATCTTGAAGAAACACCTGAGGTATACTTGGGGACATCCTTGGTTGATTCCCAATTGAATTTTGATCCATTCTTTACAACTTTGATCATAAAGGATAGGCTAATTCACAATTATATGTTTGATTCTAGTGCATCATGTAATTTCATGCCTCTAGAAGTCATGAATGAGTTGGATATCAAATTTACAACAGCCTCTAGAAAGTGTACTGCCATGGACTCAAGAGAAGTGTCAGTTGTTGGTTGTGTGAAGGGTCTGGTGGTGCAACTTGCATCTTATCCTTGGAGGAATTTAAAATTAGATGTTGTGATTGTCGATTGCCCTACTAAATGGGGTATGTTATTGTCAAGAAAGTGGGCTGCAAGTATTGGAGGGAGTGTCCAAATGTACATGTATTTTATCACTATTCCCAATGAAGGCAGCCTTGTCAAGCTCTATGGAGAAAATAAGATGTTGCATCTAATTGAAGATCCAAACAATGCTTCTTATGAAGTCTTATTTGCTGATGTTGATGCTGATAATTTTGTTAAGTTTTATAATGGAAAAGAACACAAGATGGATCATTTAAAGTTCCTTGAACAGGTAATTTATCCTTGGACCTTTCTATTTGATGGATCTTGCTCCAAATTTGGAAATGGTGCTGGTATAATTCTGATTTCTCCTAGCTTCAAAGATTTTGTTTTCTCCTTCAAGCTTAATTTTGAATGTACTAACAAAATTTATGAGTAGGAAGCATTTTTGTTGGTTCTAAGAATTACATGGAAGTATGTTGTCAATGACATCATTACAAAAGGATATTCAGAGCTAGTTGTCAAACAAATAAGAAAATTGTATGCTACAAAAAATTAGCGGATGAAATAGTACAAACATGTAGTTTGGGATCTAATTGAGATGTTTGATTCCTTTAACATTGTGCATCATGATAGAAGTTTCAATGCTGCTACTGAAAATTTGGTAGTGTTAGGATCAAGATTTGAAGATTGCACCATTTCACCTTATTGTGAGTATAATGTTGAAGTGTTAACTAGGCAAGCTATCCCTGACACCATCAAGCATTGGCAAGTGTTTAATGATGATGCTCAAGTGAAAAGGTTCTTACAAAATCAAGGTGAGTTTGTAGATCATAATATTGATTGGGAACCAATGGTGTGTGTGACTGAAGGAAGAGAGACTTTGTTTGGAAAGGATATTATCCAATTGAAAACCAACACCATTCCTAGAGGTCTTGTTGCACTTGAGTCCAATTTTGACAATGTTGATTGCATCATCAATAGAAACATGTCTACCTCAAGGGATGTGGAAGAGCATGACTTGGGAACAAAGGAAAAACCAAGGAAGATTTGGTTAGGGAGTGGTTTAAACAAGGAAGAAAAATAGTCCTACCTCCAATTGTTGAAACAATATCAAGACTGTCTTGCCTGGTCATATTTAGAGCTGAAAGCATATAGAGAAGACTTATTCCAACATGAGATCCCTCTTGAGAAAGGTGCCAAACCATTCAGATAGAAGCAAATTCCAATTAATCCACTCCTCTCCATGAAAATGTAAGATGAATTGAAGAAACTGAAAGAGGGAGGGATCATTCAGCCCACAAGGTATTCATCTTGGGTTGCAAACCTTGTGCTAGTCAGAAAGAAAAATGGAGATATCAAACTTTGTGTAGACTTCAAAAATCTAAATAGAGATTCATTGAAACATAATTATCATTTTCCAAACATGGAAAACATGCTATAGTTAGTTAGTACTGGATCTTAATTGTTGTCCACCTTGGATGGTTTCTCTTGCTACAATTAAGTTGTTGAAGATTGAGAAACAGGACTTTGATTTAGTTTTATTAATCTCAATCAACCAAAAAACTACAGAGAATGGGCTGTAATATTTATAGATATTGCATAGCCAAATACAAACAGAAGATTAAGTTGCACAGGTGAAACCAAGTTCCAAAATACACAAGCTTCCAATAACATCCGGGAAGCAACAATTAAATACAAACAAATATATTGTTCAAAACAATATAACAACATCTATGAAAGACAAATATGGTTTATGAACCATATAACAATACATAACAAAATATGGTTTATTTAATAACCATTATTATTTAATTAATAAAATTAATTAAATAATTATACTATGCATAATTAATTAGGATAATAATATTTTATCCTAACATTCCCCCCCTTAATTGTGCATTGTCTGAAGAGATGAGGAGAGGAACTCTCTGAACAACTCGAACTTGTCACGTGCAAGTGACTTTGTGAAAATATCTGCTCATTGTTCAGCAGTTGGACAAAATTGAAGCTGGATGTTGTGCTTCAACACATGTTCATGTATGAAATGAACTTGAACCTCAATGTGCTTTGTTCTCTCGTGAAAAACTGGATTGCGAACAAGTTTGAGTACACCTTCATTGTCTACATACATGGTAGTAGGTTTTTCCTGTGGTATTCCAAGTCCTTCCAGTATGCGACATAGCCAAATCACTTCACAGACAGCTTCTCCTGCAGAACGATACTCAACTTCATGGAAGAGCGAGAAACAAAGTGTTGTTTCTTACTTCCCCATGATATTGGTCCAGATCCCATAAAGAATACAAATCTAGAAGTGGATTTTCTATCATCAATGTTACCTGCATGATCTGAATCAATATCCAGTCAAGAAGAAGTTTTCATTCTTCTTGTATTCTAGACCAAGATCCACTGATCCTTTGAGATATCTCAAAATGTGCTTTGCTGCTTTCCAATGACAAACTTTGGGTTCTTGCATGAACCTGGATAGATAGCTCACTGCAAAGCTGATATCTAGTCTAGTGTAGGTCAGGTAAATGAGACTCCTAATCAATTCTTTGATAGAGAGTGGCACTTACCTTAGGAGATGGATCTGAACGAGATAACTATAATCTATTCTCCATAGGTGTAGCAATTTGTGTGCAATCCATCATCCTAAACTTCTCGAGCGTAGTCTTGGTATATTTCATTTGAGAAAAAAATATGATTCTCTTTCTGCCACACTTCTAATCCAAGACAATAGTGCATCAGCCCGAGATTGGTCATGTTGAATGATCGATTAATATCTTTCTTCATTACATCAATCATCCTCACTGAATTGCCAATGATGACTAGATTATCGACATAGACAACAAAAATCACCATCTCCCCCCCTTGCTTTTGAGGTAGAGATTGGGATCGTATGGATTTCTAACAAATCCATGTTGTACGAGATGCTCATCAATCTTGATGTACCATGCCCGGGGTGCCTATTTGAGGCCATACAGAGATTTCCTGAGTCTGCATACCTTTTTTTCTTGACCAGGTACAACATATCCCTCAAGTTGAGTCATGTAGACTTCTTCTTGTAAATCTCCATTTAGGAAGGCACTTTTTACGTCCATTTGGTGAACTTTCCATCCAAACTGAGTAGCTAGAGAAAAGATCATCCTGATCATTTTGATCTTAGCTGTGGGAGCAAATGTCTCCTCATAGTCAATGCCTTTTTTTGTGCGTACCCCTTTCTTTCAAGTCTTGCTTTGTATTTTTCCACTATCCCATCTGCTTTGTACTTAGTTTTGAATATCTATCTGCATCCAATGGGTTTCTTCCCTGGTGGAAGATCGACAAGCTACCAAGTGTTATTCTTCATTATTGATTGATATTCATAATCCATGGCATCTTTCCAAGCTTTTGATTGTAGGGATTCTTGGACTGTAGAGGGCTCATCTGATTCAATAACTCTACTCATCAAAGCAAATTTAACTTCTTCTCTTGCTTTACTACGAGTCCATGGTCTAGGGGTGGATGTATCTAGTGGAGCATCCAATCTTGCATCTCGTAATGTACTTGTACACCATTTAGGAATACTCTGAACTGTTCCCATGGGTCGTGGTTCTATCTGATCAACACCATCATCCCCATCATCACTTTCATCTTCTGAGGGAACATCAGCTTCAATTTTTACAACAAGTGAAAAATATACATTTTGTGAGTCCGAGGAGGAGTCTCTGCTTCCTTCTTCTCGAAAAACTCAACATCTCTACTAGTGTATACTTTTCTGTTCTTGGGATCCATCAATCTATACCCAAGAGTCTCTTCACTGTACCCAATGAAGATGAGTTTTTGTGACTTCATGTCCAATTTATTTCTATTTTGTTTTGGTATGTGCATACTTGCTTTACACCCGAATACTCGAGGTGTGCAAAGTGGATGGTTTCCTTTCGACCATGCTTCTTGTGGTGTTATTCCATCGGGAGCGAGTTATGGGCACTCTATTCAACAAATACACTGTTATTATTTTTTCGCATTCTTGCCCAAAATATATTTACAAGTCTCGAATCATTGATCATGCATCGCACCATTTCCATGATAGTACGATTTCTTCTCTCAACAACACCATTTTTCTATGGTGTGTGTGGAGGAGGCATTTTTCAACGAATCCCATGAGTTTATAGGTAGTCTCTGAAATCATCACTGGTGAATTCCCCCCCTCGATCTGAGTGGAGAGTTCTGATGTGATGACCAGTTTCTTTCTCAACTGCAACTTTGAACTTTTTGAAGGTTTCAAATGCTTCACTTTTCTTGCGAAGACAGAAAATCCACATTTTCCTTGAATAGTCGTCAACACAAAGCATGAAGTACTGGAACCTAGAATGACTTGGCTGCATTGGACCGCAAAGATCGGTATGAACCAAGTCAAGTTTACCATGAGCTCGAAATGTACTCTTTTGGAATGAAGCTCTGTGTTGTTTTCCTGCTAGGTAGTGAGGACACTTGTCTGTATCCTTCTGAAGAGAAGGTAGCCCATGTACCATATTATGTCGGCAAAGTGTTTCGAGATATTTGAAACTAACATGACCAAATCTCTCGATGCCACAACTGTGCTGAGGTGGAATTTTTAGCCACAAGTGCTTGATCATCTCTATAAACAAAATCAAGTTGGAACATGCGTCCCACATTGGAGGCTTTTGCAATTATTTTCGAGCCTCTTGATTTATCTCGAATCAAACACGTTTTCTTACCGGATTGACTATCAAAGTCAATTTTTAGGTTGTGATCTAGGAGTTGACTAACTAAAAGAAGATTCTTTGTCAACCCAGGGACATATAGGACATCTGATAGTCTGCATTTGCGTGAACCAAGGGGTAGAGAGATGTTCCCAATCCCCTGAACTATATATGAAGAATCATCTCCCAACGAAACATGATTTTTCGATGGCGTGTCCCTCATTGAAATAAACCAGTCTCTGTGGCTGGTCATGTGTCGAGTGGCTCCCGAATCAACATACCAGACATCACTAGATGACGTGGAAGGTTCATTGTCTGACTGTTCTTGTTGCTCAGCAATATTACCTTACTGGTGGGGTCTTCTTTTCCAGTTCCCCTTTTTTCCCGTGATAGTTGTTAGAATTTCCCTTGTAAGATTGTTGTTGTTGTGGTCTAGAGTTGCTTGATGAACCTTTCTTATAAGTGTTATACCAACAATCTTTTAAGTCATGTCCTCTTTTGCAAATTGGACATTGCTTCTTCTGTTGATTGTCCCCATGATACTGATTCTGATGTTGGGACTTCTGATAGGATTTAGGTTTTCCTTTCCATTTTTGATGTGAAGACAGTTCCTGCTCCTCTTCATCATCCTTATTGTGCATTGCTTCCTCTTGTTGCAGTAGGTTTACTAGCTTGTCAAAACTAATTGTCGTATCTGAAAAATTTAGAGTTGTGACAAAAATGCGGTAAGAAGAAGGGAGAGCTCTCAGAACAATGGGAACGAGAGATTCGTCTTTGACCTCTTCTCCTAGGGATAGAAGTGAAGCCCTCAACTCTGTAACTCTTCTTAAGAAAGATTCAATTTTCTCATTTTGCTTGAACTTCAATGTATGTAATTGACTCTCTAAATTTAGTATGACATTCTTGTTCTTAGCCTTATATATTGTGCTCAGCTTATCCCACGCTTCTTTTTTTGTTGTGGCATCTCGAATGTGGGCTTGCACATCATCAGACACTCCAAACAAGATGATGAGTTTTACTTTCTGATCTACTCTATTAAACTGTCATTGTTGTGTTGTATCGCTTTTGATCTCGGTTAGAGTACCGATCCACAACAGGCTAGATTTCTTCAAAATCAAGTTGTGTCTTTAGTTTTGTCTTCCATGTAGCATAGTTGTTTCCTATGAGTAGTTGTGAATCTGGAAGAAAAAAATTTGGGGGCATTGGTGCCCATTTTTCGAGATCATCAGCGGGTTTGGCTCTCATCACTCCAAGTATTAGGTGTCCCAATCTATATACCATCAATCCGATATACCAAACCTTTCTATATACGCACCCTTCCAATATACCCATCGAGTCGTGGAAGAATCTCGCGCTTTCTATATACCCGTGATGACGTGAAAGAGGTGTTAACGTCGTGAAAGAATTCAATACGTGGTACCAAGACAAGTATTGATGGGGTTTGTGTGATTATTGACATCGGTTCAAAGAAATATCCTCATACGTGCACGTAACTTTCCTATATACTTGGATAATTTCTCACCCGCATTTATGTCGTGCAATCGTTCACGATGACGGATGGGATGGTTCATAGTGTGTGCACCGTGACCTTATTACTCCCCGCCGATTTATAGGGAGGATGCCCAAACGATGTTGTTGCAACTATATTAGGTGTTAAGTACGGTAGTAGTCATGATGGATTTACCTGTAAGTGCTTCCCGAGGCAACGTATATACCGAACGCAGCTGCGAATGAGATCTAGGATCTCGTGAGTGTTACAGAACCAATTTTTATTGTTTTTATTACAATTCTGCCAGTTTTTGAGAAGTTACAAAGTTTTCAGTTGACTATGACAACCTGAAAATTAGTACATTATACAACAGTATACAATTTACATTTAAAAAATTGGAAAATTTGAATGGAAGGCAAAAAAATTGTTTCGCAGGTCCTGGTGGCCTCCTAAGCCCAATACGACCCAAAATGCTAAAAATTGCAAAAAAATAGTTGAAAATGCAATTTTTAGATGGGTCTCCTTTTGCAAAAAATGTCCAAAATGAAAAACCAGGCCGAATGGGAGAAAAATTTTTTTTTTACCCTAAATTAGGGATTTCTCCGCTAAATTTAGTTAGTTATAACTAAATTTGAATTTTCACTAAAGTTAGCGGTTCCACTAAATTTTCTGCCAAATTTGGTAGTGGGTGAGGGAGGGGGATTTGACCCCTTGACCTCTCTTGATGGGAAGTGTCTTACAAAAGTTATGCTAGCCACTTGGGCGGCTAAGCTAAACAAGTATATATAAAGAGAAAATTATAATTAAACACTTCCAAACTGTAAAACCATACCTCTTCATAAAACCACGGTTTTGGAAAGCTGGTTTTGAGCAAAAATTCCAGCAAAGAGAAAAAATGATAGGCAGTTTTGGCGAGAATGAAGGTAGTTTTGACTGTGTATGGCGCCTTAGATCATTTTTCTTCCTTCCTTTGAGCTTGTAATCTCTTCCTTGGTGAATTTTATCCGCCTCAACCTTAATTGCAATGAATAAAGGTGGTTTTGAGGAATTTGGTGGCGGTTTTGAGGAATTTGATGGCGGTATTGCAAGGGATGGGGCTGGGAAGTTGCAGAGGAAACTCTGGCTCTCTTTTTCTTACACAAGCTTCTCCAATGCTCCTCAAACTCTGCTGCAATCCTCAAATCTCCTTCAACCTGCTCTGAAACCAAATGAAGATTGAGAAACAGGATGGAAGCCTGATTAGTTTTATTAATCTCAATCAACCAAAAAACTACAGAGAATGGGCTGTAATATTTATAGATATTGCATAGCCAAATACAAACAGAAGATTAAGTTGCACAGGTGAAACCAAGCCAAAATACACAAGCTTCCAATAACATCCGCAAAGCAACAATTAAATACAAAAAAATATATTGTTCAAAACAATATAACAACATCTATGAAAGACAAATATGGTTTATGAACCATATAAAAATACATAACAAAAAATGGTTTATTTAATAACCATTATTATTTAATTAATAAAATTAATTAAAGAATTATACTATGCATAATTAATTAGGATAATAATATTTTATCCTAACGGTTGTCAAGGAGTCGAAAGATTTAAAATTGCCTTTACCACTCCTTGGGAACATATGTTTATGTAAGAATGTCTTTTGGTCTCATGAATGCTAGGGCTACCTTCTAAAGAGAATTTGATGTTTCTTTTGTTGGTTACATAAATGAATTCATTGTAGTTTATTAGGATGATGTGATTTGTGTTTTTAAGGATCGAAAAAGATCACTTGCAGCACTTGGAAATAATGTTGATCAGATGTAGAGAATATGGCATTTCTCTCAATCCAAAGAAGTTTCATTTTGGGGTGCAAAAGGCCAAGTTTCTTGGTCATATTATTTCAAAGGTTGGTGTCATGATTGACCCTGAGAGGGTAGAAGCAATCAGCAAGGTTCCAATTCCAAGAACAAAGAAGGGCATCCAATCCTTCTTTGGGAAAATCAACTTCATTAGAAGGTTTGTGTCAAATTTTTCTGAATTGACTCTTCCTATTACATGCATGTTAAAGAAAGATCAAGTTATCAAGTGGGAAGAGGCTTCCCTTAAATATTTTGAAGGAATCAAAGAAGCATTGAAACATGCACCTATCTTGGCAGCTCCGAATTACAAGAAGCCTTTCTAAATCTTCTCCTTTGCTTCTGAAAATAATATTGCATTTGTTTTTCTCCAAAAGGATGAATATGGGGCTAAAAGGCCTATTGACTTCTTTAGCAAGGATTTACAAGCTGCTAAGTTAAAGTACACAATCATGGAAAAACAAGCATTTTCCTTGGTGAAAGCAACAAAGGTTTTCAGGCCTTATATCTTAAGTTCAAAATTTGTTACTTATGTTCCCCACACCATGGTAAAAGACATCTTATAAGAGATGGAGATCTCAAGAAAAAGATGTAGATGGGTAAACAAACTTCAGGAGTATGACATGGACATCCAAACCACGAATTTGGTAAGAAGTTTGGGTCTTGCTAATCTCATGGCTGAGAGCACCTTGTAGACTATGGAAGTGAATGAAGTAGAGGAAGAAAGGGTAGATGTTCTTAAGAAATTGGTAAGTTCTGAGTGGTACAAGGATATAATATTTTACCTTAGAAACCTATGTTGTCCTGATCATTTGAATAAAAATTAGAAAAGAGCCCTCAATTTGGCTTCTCAAAAATACATCATCACTGACTTTGGGATGGCTTGGAAGAACCCTGAATGTGTCCTCTAGAAGTGTGTAACTGAAGATGAAGCTCCCAAAATAGTTGCTAATTTCCATGGGGGAGTTTATGGAGGACACTTTGCTGAAAGGGTTACAACACATAAAGTTTTGAGAGTTGGTTATTGGTGGCCTACTCTCTTCAAAGATGTGACCCTATAGGTTAGAAAATGTGAAATTTGACAAATGCGTTTCTCTAGAAGAATGAAAGCTTCAGGCTCCCTTCCTTTATAGCCTCGTATCAATTGAATATTGTTTCAAACAATGAGGGATGGAATTCATTGGTGAGATCTCAAACCCTTCTAGTGTTGGACATAAGTGGATCCTTATAGCCATAGATTACTTTACCAAGTGGTTAGAAGAAATCCCAACCAAGAAATAAACACACCAAGTTGTTATGGACTTCTTGTTGAATCATATCATATGCAAATTTGGTGTGCTAGTCAATATTGTTGCTGATAATGCCATGTGTTTCGAGCTAAAGCCTTGATAGAAATGTGCAAGGATTATGAAACTAATATGACTTATGCTTCAAACTATAACCCTCAAGGGAATGGAAAAGCTGAGTGCGTAATAAGAACTTTTTGAAGATCATTAGGAGAACCTTGGAGTTGAACAAGAGAAAATGGGGTGAACAACTGAAATTTGTAATTTGGGATGATACAATTACTGCCAAAATAGCTACTGGTAAGAGCCCATTTGAGTTGTTGTATGGGACTTAAGCTCTGCTGCCCTTTGTAATTATCTTCATTTCAATTTTTTTCAACAACTTGAAGATTAAGAGGTCACCATATGAAGTGACGATTAATCGATTGTTGAGCTAGATGAAGAAAGAAGAACATCCCACTAAAGTCATGTCAGATTTAGAGAGAATTTGAAGAGGTTGTTTGAAAATAAGGTCTGGTTTTGTTGTGGGATAGAAGAATAGAAGATAAGGGAAAACATGGTAAGTTTGATGCATTGTGGATGGGCCCTTTCTCCATTGATATTAGAATTGGTGAAAATACTTGTTTTCTCAAGGAATTAAATGGGGAATTGCTTCAAATACCTATTAATGAAAGGCATCTGAAGCATTTCTTAGATTAATCCCCAAATTTGAGGTATGCACCAACTTGTATAGTGTATAGTGTTTGGATTTTTCTCTATTATTTTTTGGTTTATCGGTTTGTGGTTTGCCTTGGTGTGTGGTAGCCATTTTTGTCGGTTTCTCAGCTAGTTTTTGGTGGCTTTATCTCATGACTCCTTTTCCCAATGGATTATTTTGGCACTTGGTCTACTTATTGTTCTTATGGAACTCACTGGGAGTGCCCATCCTGAGTAGGAGCTAATGTTGGTGCCATTTTTGAGCCTGCAATCTTTTTCCCTAAGTTTCCTTCATTCTGCGTGCTCTAAAACATTTTTCTCTCAAAATTGGTGGTCTGTAACTTTTCCCTCCAGATTGAATGCCTTGAAATGCTCATAAACTTATTGTTTTGCCCCAATTTGAAAGAAATATACATGTATGCCTGTTTTGTGCCCTAATTTTTCCCATTTTCAAATGCCTCTGCCATTTTTTCCACTTTTCCCGGCCTTTGGAGCTCATGATTGTTCATTTTATGCATATTTTCCCTCAAAAATCCCTTTCATGGTTGTAAATTTCCTAAAATCACTTCCCATTTGTTTTTTGATCAAAAAATTCTTCACCCATGAAGAAAAAATCAATCTTGGAGGTCACCGACGCTTCTCCATTTTTTTACGGTCATATGGGCGTCCTTTGCCCATCAATTTCTAGCTCACATTCATTAGAAATGAGCCCATTTGTAATTGAATGGGATTGGCAGATTTTCTAAAAACTTAATGTTTTTTTGTGTGCTTTGGAAAAAGTTACAAGTTCCCCCACAGCACCCCAGAGAGGAGGACACGTGGCACGTGGGATGCAAGGCGGATTGGCGGAGGACTTGGAAGAATTTTGCCTTTTGGTGAAAAAGGGATGAAATTTTTGAAAAGGGGCACATGCCCGCATCAAGTCAGTAGTGGACATGTGTCAGTGTCAGGGCATAAGGCGGGCTAGTGGAAGAAAAGCGGGAAAATTTCCCTTGGCGAAAAAATGACTTAAAATGTGAAATAAGCCCGTAGATCCTTAGTGAATCATAGGGAGACATGTGGTAGGGGCAGAGGGGAGTTTGAGTCGCCGGAGGAAAAAGGAAAATTTTTCCCTTTTAACAAAATAAGTTAGAGTGATAATTTGAAGTGTGGCCTCGCGATGAATCAGTGACTAACACGTGGTAGGGACAGAATCGAGGCATGGGTTAGCTAGAAAAAATGAGAAAATTTTCCTTTTTCAAAAAAGGGTGGAAATGTGTAAAATTGAGCTATGATTTCAATGGGGCCCACCTTGGGACACGTGTTAGCACCAAATCTCAAGGGCGGAGGGGCGGAGAAAAATGTCAAAATTTTACATTTTCCCAAAAAAGTTAAAAAGTCAAAAAGTGATACCAAATCCATTTCTAAGCACATTATGATACATGGAGGGCTCAGATTGAAGGGATAAAGTAAGATCAATGGTAACTGTGCATTTTTCAGTTTGGCCACCATTTGAGCTCTAGGAAGCTTGGAGATGCAAATTTTGCATCAATTTTGATCAAATTTTTCGCAAATTCATGTCGTTTTTCACTTTAGGGATCAATGAAATCAATTTGAAGATTCAATTTGCATATTTGATATGTTTTTGAAGTGAATTTTTTCCCTAACCCATCTAAGAACATGAGAGATCAAATCAAGAAGTTGCAGAGTTAAATTTTGGAGGGATAAGGATGAAATAACAAAATGAAAGGGTTCTACATGCTTTGAGGATGAAAAATGTGCCTCCACAATGGATAATGATGAAATTTTTGTTATGTTTCTCCTTTTGAAAGAACAACTGCAAATTTTTTTGAGTTTGTTAGATTTTATTTTCTAAAAATATTGCAAAGCAAAGGTGCTCCCAATATTCCACTTTTGGAGGGAATATTTGAGAGGCAAAGGATCAATTGTAATGAAAATTTATATATTGCATGAATCAGTCATGCAAATGGTCAGATAAACTTATTATTTCACGGGAAAATCTAGGAAAAAACCCATTTTTTGAGAAACCGTCTGAGAAACATTTCTAATTCATTTTGCATCAAATTTGTATCATGTTGAGTTGGTTTTATTTGTAAAGCCATCAATAAGCTCTAAGATTGTTCTTGAAACATTCCCTGTTAATAGATTTGATCATTTCTAGATTATTTTGTGTTGTCTCTTGTCAAAATTTACATACACTTATGTTTCGAATGTTTTAAATTTTTCTTTCTTGCTCTATTGCAATCTTGTGTTTAGAATCTCTCTTGATCATACATAGTCTCATTTCTTGTTGATAGTTTAGTGGCATTTGCAATCTCATATTTAGAAGAGCTTTCATGTGATAAAGAGAAAAAAATTTAAAATCACTTTACCTTCCTTATATTCAAAGATTGTAAACCTTTGGGTGCACCTTAGGTCATGATAAAATAGAGATTTCTATATACTTTGTTGGTTCATATGCTTCAACCTTTTATGGCAGGTTGTCAAAGATTATGTGGAAGAGTGAAAATCACGGTCTCCATTTGGTGCACATATCTTGGTGGAAAGAATACCTTAACCCCTTTGAAGCATTCTCGTTGTTTAGGTCTTACAAGTTTCTACAAAGGTGCTCAAAGAATTTGGAAAATTCTGGCTAGTAAGGTCTAAAATATCCCAACAAAAATAATTCAAAACAACTCATCCTACCCATAATACCCTTGTATTCCATTTTGTGTCAACAAAAGAATACAATCCATTTACAAAAATACACAAAGCAAATCAAGATCATACCATGTCTTTAGTAGCCTCAACCTTGTCCTTAAAGCATTTCCATCATTTAGTAGTGACAACTCTGTTGAGTTTGAATAATGGCAAATTGATCATGTTTTCTCAAGGCCATCCCCATACAATCAGCATAATACAAGGATATTTTCACCTCCTTCATAAAATAGAGGCTACAATATAGGTTCTCTTACCTTGGTTGAAAGGCACAACCTAAAACATTTAGGACAAGATCAAGTCCTATTTGAGTGCTATCCATCTCTCCACAAATCTGAGTGCTAGTTAGATCACATCCTGGCTACAAAATGACACACATCATGATCTATCTACCTTCAAGCTTCATGCCATATCTTTGATGCTGCTCAGACTTAAAAGGAGAACAAATTTGGGCACCAATAGGGTGAGAAAAGAGTTAGGAATCGGGAAAAGTCCCAAGTCCTGGAAGGGAAGGAAAATTAGAGGGAAGATGCACGCCATCGAATTCAACACTCATTCAAAAGAGTGGTCATGAAGCACTGCAAACACTTGGGAACTGCAACATGGGCTACTAAATATAGACATTAAGTCATTTTGGAATCAAATCTAAATATTTTACATATATCACTTTGCAAAGATGTCAAGGATCAGAAAAAAAAACTTCTTCAAGGATAACACACTTAGGATATATAAGATAAATGTGTGTTCCACCCACAGCCATTGTGGAATGTCATTATGATACAAAATATGTGGGATTTGTATGATATATTGATATTTTTTTGGGAAATTATAAGGTGGGGATGGATTTGAAGGGAAGAAAGTCTCAAACATCAAAACGGGTAAGGGAATCAAGAAATATGTCACCACCACGCTGTGACATTTCCATTATCTCATGACATAGTGGAAGGATAAGGAAATTTTTCCAGGGGGATTTGTCATAGGAACCTCCAAGAAAGAAAAATAACCTAAATCCCTAATGATCGAACTTAGGACCCCTAATACTGGAGCACCTATGTGTGGATTAAAACTAATCATTCAAGAACCAAGGGACCCCTAAGACACATAAAATAATCGGTTGTTCTCGGTAGATCTCGAGGAATTTTACAGGCTCAAAACTAGTACCCCAAAGTAACCCCTTAGGATCTCACTCTTTTTCTATCCAAAACAATGAACCATTAGAAAGTGTTAACATATGATCTCCAATCATAATTCACATGAGATTCTAGAAGAAAACAAGTATCATTCTACCTTCATTTCATTTGATTATAGATTATGAAAATAATTTTTATATTTTTGAAACTAATCCATTTATTTTAGAAATGAAACAAGGGAGACATATAAACATTCTCTCAAAGCTTTCCAATGGAAGTACTTCAATAACCACATTGAGATGAACTTTAAATAAACAAAAATCCCAATAATACTTACACAAAATGGGTGTGAATTCCCACAACAAAGACACATTTATAACTCCTCACAAAGCACTTCTAGTGAGTTATTATTCTCCTCTAAAGAGATCTCCCTTTAAAGGAACCATCATCCTCATCTCTCAAATCACTCTTTTATTCTCATACAACCTTATCTGATTAAGGTTTTTTGGAATATACCATACAGATTATAATTAATTCATACCAAAGCTACCTTTTGGAGACTCCAAGGAATATTTATGGGTTGTTTTATTCTCCAATCATTTAACTAACAAATTATTCTACTAGTTTCATTATGAAATGAAAGGTGTGTGGCCAAGGCTCTATGCAATGAAGCTTTATGCAACTCAATTATTTGGGGATTACTTTTGGGGGATTTGGGTTGTTATGTTTATATTTTTCTCTCGATAATCTATGGAAATGTAATGCTAAAATACTAAAATAACATTACTGTAATCAAATAAATTTAATGGAAATACTTTGTTGGAATTAGAATGTACACACCAATCAATATAATAGAATTCAAATAACACACACTCGAATTGAAATTACATAATTGAAATAACACACTCATAATTCGAATTGCATAAAAGGAGATAACATAAACTGAATATAAATTATAATAAAGGAAATAAGTAACTTCATTCAAATTTTAACTTATGAGAAACCACGAGCATGCATAAACGTAAAATCCTTCATTTGCCTTATTCCCGTGGGCCCTTGCTCTTCCCGGACACGATGATGTAATATCAACACCATAACAATTTTTTTGAGTTATTTTCCACATCATTAGGTGATTCATCTCACTTAGGTGAGATCATAGGTCAACTTGTCATTTAGGGGTCATTATGAGATTCTCTTATGTGTCAATGCGTCATATGCAACATTGGGAGTTACACTTCTAATGTGGGAATGTAACTCCCCCTCTCCACTTGAGTTATCATGATTACAACATTAGGGGTTACTCAACACCTCTTATATGTACACCCCTTTAGATCTATGAGATTGAGAGAAATTTTTGTGGCTTAACGAGGTTCTACCCGTGTTTTGAATATTTGCATGCACATTCGGTTGATTCTCACTCCTCCTGAGATCTCTTCACACTATCATTCACATATCTGTTGATGTGCACATTTTCCCCATGATCCTCACATTTTGGGTTTCAAACCCTCTTTCATGTTATTCGAGCAGATCTTGTGGATCCATGCACCCTTTGGAATTTTTGTGCGTGTTTTCGAGCTTCCAACATGATATCCAGATCTCTCTTTGTGTGTCGTAATGGTTATTCTAATTGCGGTCTTCTTGCATTGATTCTAGCCTTCATACTTTGTGTTCGTGGGTTTTTCAAGATTTTGGAGGTTGCATTCATGTTTTGAGGACTTGAGCTTACTGTTTCAGATTTTTCTAGTCTAAAGTTCATTTGTGTTGGTTGGTGTATGTTTTAAGGTTTTTTTGGGCCCAACTCATCCCTAGCTCACCGAGATGGGAACCAGTTTTCCCTTTGGCTTGCCTCCTTGGACACTACAACTCACTTGCGGACTATTTTTTCATCTCATCTACATTATTGGTGTCTCGTATGAAAGAAACTAAACACATGAACTTATTCACACCTAACTTCTCGAGGTCACGCCCAGAGAGAGCCAAAGTGTAGAATAGAAATGGATGTGTATGTGTGGTGATGATGGATAATCTAATGAGGTAGGCTTATATCTTCAACACATAATAACATGATCTGTGAATCTAAGGAAAATAATTCTCTCCTAACTTGGAGTGACATGATTAATCAATTTCATATGATAGCTACTCGGAGACTCCAAATCAATATCGAGCTCTGCTAAGATTCTATTTACTTGTTGAACACGCGGAAAGTGACCTGCAGGCGCCTCATATAGATTTCCATACAAGGTCATGGAAGTAGAAATGAGATGTGTAATGAAGCCATAGGGACTATGGATGATTTTCTAGTCTATTCTAGAAAGTATTATCCCGATTAGCTATTATATTCAATAATAAAAATTTGCAATGCTATTGGATAGAAGTGGTGATGATCTAACTACTGATGCACGCAAACTAGTTTTGATATCTAATTGGTTAGCAGGCACGTTGGGTTGTGGGGCCTAAGGATCACAACAAAAACTCATGGATTTTGTGGCCCTATTATGGTCATGTGTGTAATCAAACCTTGTTTCCTTGAGCAGTCCAATAATCATAGGCTTGATTAGTTGTGATGTTTAACATGTTTATTTGTTCTATTTTCTCAGATAATGTAGCAAGTGTATAAGACTATTAAACGTAAACTTGTATCAATATTTGTTATCAACTCTAGCCTGTTGTTTTGTGGGACCAAAGGATCACAACCGTACATTTTTTCTTATTGTGGGTCATTGATGGTCATGCAGAATGGATTGAAATGATCTCGATAAAACTAACTATACGAGGAAATATAATATATGTTTTTAGCATTTTCACAATATATCGAGAAAAAATAATGAAAGAAAACTAATCTAATGAAAGTAAATGTTTTTGATCTTTTCTATTTTTAAGCAATGTGTTCTATTCTAATAAACAAACTAAATACCAATAATTAGCCGAGATGGAGCTAGTTACTTGTGTGAATATTTGTATCTAAATCTTAAAAAAACCTAATTTAATAAAAACCCTTCAAACCCTACCTCGGAGGTTAAGAAAACATCATGACCCTAGAAGAGATATTGTTCCCCAAAACTTCCATGGTAATGTCAAAGAGAAAAATTCTAATGATTTGATCTACTTGTAATTGCCTAATCAATTAAAATGAACAATTTTACTACTCTATTTGATATGTAATTGAAACTAATGATTCAAAATTGACAATTTGGAAAATGAAGAAAAAAACAAGTAATTCCAACCTCGATAAGCAAGAGCTTTGGAAACTCTAATTGTATATGTGTCTGTCTCCTTAGTTTGTTCCTTTCTTTATTTTTGTGTTCATATGAGTCCAAGGAATTAGGAATGCAAGAATAGTAGAAGTAGAATATGCTTGAGAAATGGTATCTTGAAGGCAATCTAGTTATAATACAAGTAGAAGAGAGATAACACAAGACATTTGAGCTTAGCTATGCAATTCCTAGCAGGATTATGGAAGAAATACTATGCAAGACACACAAAATTCTTAGGCGGGTTTTCTTGAAGACAAGCATGGAATATATAATAATTGAGGCTACCTTGTGCCTTCATGCACAAGGAAAGAAGAGGTAGTTCTAACTAGCTAAAGCACATGTAAAAAAATAGGGGGAACGAGAACTACGTAGTAAAAAATATTTTTAGACAAATCGGATCACAAAAAAAAAAATTAAAATTGAAGTTAAGTGAATTGTTGCATGTTAAAAATAGGCATAAAAGAATATGGAAAAATAAAAAGGACCTCCACCCTGCGCATGGTGGTGGTCACAACAATGCCACTCTTCCTGGGTGGTGGTTTCAGAACCACCACCCAAACCGGGTGGGGTCCTGGCACTATTGGCAAAAATTCATAAAACGAAGTGGGAAACTGAAAAAGCGTGGAAAATGTATGTTAGGATGTCTAGGCTAAAAATATACACTACATATGGGTTTTGGAGCTTGAACATCTTCTGAAAGGATGTGAATCATCATTGGGGACTTTTGTAACCATTTTTATGACAATGTAGCACATGTAATTTTTGGTGCATACATATTTCCCCCTTGGAGAAGTGTGTTAGCTATGAAAAGGCATAAAACGTAGATTCTGAGTATGGCGTTCCTAGTATGGGGAGTTACAAGCTTTACCTGACATGCCCCTGTGTCCAAACATCATTGTCCAAGATCCCGATACCTACAAGAGGGAAAGAAGACTCAAGTTCAGATAGATAAAATATCAAAAATAAACACAAAATCAAAATGAAAAGATGACTTACCATTTGTGTGGGGATATAGAGATATACATGCACCAACACTCCAGCCCTGTGAACACATACACTCAAAATGAGGTCAAAACAACATATATATCAAAATAAACTCATTTTCCAATTCATTTACGCTTATTCAATTTGTTGATTTTGGATTTCTAGACCCACGGTGACCATTTTCGATAAGAGTATAGCCAAACGATCATTCTGAAGACCGTGATCATGCCTCCATGAGTGGGAGATTGACCAACGCATTCTAAGGTTGGTTTTTTTCACTTTTACGTTTTCAAACCTAAAATGTAAAAATGTTAAAAATTTTACCTAGGGGGATCATTTTCAAAATTTATTATCTTAAATGAGTCTCTAGGGGGCGCCCATGGGGCAATTTTATTTTATTCAAAATGGTCCTTTTTGTGTTTTTGAGCATTTTATAGGGTTAAAGACGTATTCGAAAATTGGTCCAGGACCACCACCTACCAAGGTGGTAGTCTTGGAACCACTGCCTACTGGTCGGTGACCCAGGAACTACTACCTTGTACTAGGCGACGGTTCTTGACAGAATGACCAAAATGCATGTTAACTTGGATTTTTGATGTTTTTCATGTTTTTGATGAGCTTATCTTTTGATATATGTTACTAAATTTCTCTTTTTCTATGTTTTGGTGAATGCAAAATGAGGAGTACATCCATTGGAGCCGTGAGTGGGAGTGTGATTGGATCCTAGGGATTTTGGATCAATTAACTCAAGCTGAGATGGATACTCTCCAGAGGGTAGGGATTTGGAGGATTACATGGGTGCCTCATGTCACTCTAGCTGGTCATATACTAGTGTGACTTGTTTTCTTATTAGGATGTGGACCAGAACACTTTTCAGTTACTAGGAATCAGGGGTGATTGGGCCATCACCTTGGAGGATGTATATCACATTCTCTAGCTCTCGATACTTTGGAAGAAATTAACCCGAAAGACGGGAGGGTATAGCTATGAAATCACTCAGTGGGCCACATACATGGGGGATACAACAGGTCTCTTGGTTTGAAGAAGGGGATTTGGAGGATTACATGGGTGCCTAATGTCACTCTAGCTGGTCATATCTTGTGTGACTTGTTTTCTTATTAGGATGTGGACGAGAACACTTTTCGATTACTTAGGAATCGGGGTGATTGGGCCATCACCTTGGAGGATGTATATCACATTCTCTAGCTCTCGATACTTTGGAAGAAATTAACCCGAAAGACAGGAGGGTCCAGCTATGAGATCACTCAGTGGGCCACATACATGGGGGATACAACAGTCTCTTCTGGTTTGAAGAAGGGGATTAGGGTCCGATCTATTGCCATTAATCCTATTCCTATCATTTGCAAAGCCATCATGGGCATCTTGGCCTCTCGATTGATCGATGACAAGGGAGGTGACATGCTCCTTTAATGTTGGGCTCCCATGATTTCACAGATCGAGGGGCATGGCCACATATACATCTAGGGAGTAGACATTCAGGGACTAATTATCACTATATGTATAGGTTAGTTAGGATATAGGGTCAGTATTTTGAGCCACCCCACATTGGTTATGAGCTAGGTCTATGAGCACATCACCCTTGAGTGCATCACCCCTTATGGAAGGGGAATATCGGGAACTAGGAGTCGTTAAGGTTTCTTGATGGATATGGATGTTTGTTCTATGGTTACCACATCGGTAGTTTCCTCTTTTACTATAGTAGACATGATTGCCACACCCTACTAGGACATGTCAGGGTTATGGAGATAGGAGGTGACCACAATGGTATCTTTCTCTACCACAAGATAGCTAGTTAACAAGGCAAGGAGAGTTGAGATTCATCCATTTGGAGTTCCTCAATAGTTTGGCCTCCCTTATGTTGACATAATTCCTCCATTAGTACTAGTATATAGGACTATTCAAGAGGCCCAGAAGGGCCCTAGATGGGACCCTGGCTGGACTGTGGTTACTCTAGGTGTTGCCATTATAGTTAGGCAAGTTGTCCACACCTGATAGGAAGCTAGTGCTCCTTGGGAACCTTTAATCTAGATTTCAGCCACTCCCACTCACAATGGAGAGGAGGATGAGCCTATAGATGTAGACTCCAGCTCTGAGGAGTACATAGGAGATGAGACCAAGGAGGATTTGGCCGGAGAGGAGACGAGGGATGAGGGGTCAAACAGTGAGGCTTGTGGGGCAAACCACATGGAGGAAGAGGAGAGTGATCTTGAGTGGCATGACACTCAAGGTATACTGAGAGTAGAACATGAGGAGGAGAAAATGGAGAGAAATACCTTGGTCTTGGTGGTACCACTTCTATGAGAGGGAGAGGGAGATGATGAGCATGTGATAGGACAATGTCTCACTTATGGATTTGGGGAGGCCACGTAGTTGTAGTAGCAAAAAAAACCACTCATCCAACCTAAATACCTAGAGATTCGAGTATGTTGACACTCTTCTCTCAATTTTTTTAGTTGAAATGTTAGTTGGAAATGTCAGTTTGTACTTCTTTTTGCTTTATTTTTTAATTTTCTAACTCGTCGTTTCTTCTTATTTTCTTACTTGTTGTAATCGTATAGGAGTGGCGAGATATTATTCAATGGGTGTCCGTGGATACCTTACTGATCCCCTTGGAGAAGACCAGAGATGAGTTTACTATTGATTTAGGCCAGCCACTAGCATCTAGCAGACACATTGACACCCATTGAATAGTAAACTCATCTGGAGGATAGTGGAGGTGGTGACCTCTCTTCACACTCAGGTGGATGGGTATGAGACAACCAAGTGACTGATGAGGAAGAGCCATTATTCCAATGAGACCATGGCCAACGGCCGCCACCATGAGCTCTCACACCACTTGGTTCATTCCCATCATCGTCATAGCCGCAATAGGAGTCCCTAGACATGGTCATGCACCATTTGAGGGATCCCATAGGGATTGACAAGTCACTGGGACTTTTATTACTTTGTCTCAATTTTTTGAGAGATAAATTATTTTTTTTAATATTTCGGGCTCATTGAGAGTGTTTTTACCATGCCTAGTGTGTGATGGCATTGTATACAAACTTGACTCACCATGATATATACAAACTCTTCTTTTTGGTTTGATAATTCTTTGTATCTGAGTTGACTTCCTTTTGGCTCATCTCACATGTGTACTCTAGATGTTTAGAATTTCCACTTTTCTATGCTTTTTAGAATGTATGTAGTGGATGTGAATGATAACATAATGATTTTTTTTTGTATTTTATAATGTTGATATATGATAATGCAAACACATTATAATGTTGAACTTTAGTTTCTTTAAACAACCTTTGGTACTTCATATTGTTTTGGAAAAACTTGGTTATACAGTGATATGATAAGTGAATGAAATTTCCGCACTCTTAACCCCATGCAACCATTAAGATGTGACGGCTCAACACCAAGAGCTAGAAAGGGAAAAAACTATAATTTTTTTGAATGTTAATGATGAGAGAAAGACAAGGTTTTAACAAAACCAAATTGGGACACTACAACCTCACTCTACTCAAGTTTTCTTCAGAGTTTATAATGTTAATTACTTTCTAGTTTATCTATACTTAGATCCGTAGATGGCCACTTGGTTGACAAAATCTGATTTTAAAGTTGTAAGATCTTTTTGAATTTTAGACATCTAACTCACTTTGTTTTTACTTATGCTTTCAAAATATTTGAATGAACTATTTCTAACTCTTAAGTTTGTCAAAGAGACCCCCTACACCTTTCCCCATGCTACCAGTAGGAAGTATGGGCTTATCACCATGGATAAGGCATATGCGAGTAAGGGAATTTCTCTCCTTTCCTAACCCTACATCACTAGTAAGAGACACAGGCTCAACACCAAAGGTTGGTAGGGAAAAGAAATGTGTAAAATAAAATTTTATGTGGATTTGCATTTGACTTATTTATCTAGGAAAAATGGCTAGAATGTTCTTATTTCCAAAGATATGTTTATGGGATAGATGTGATACCATGAAGATCCTCGAACAAATGATAGGCAAAGACACCTAATCTAGAAAGAGACTATAAGTAGAACCAAGTATGTAGGCCTTGGTATGGTTATTGTCAAAACTTTGTCTTATCTTGTTTGAATTGATGAAATTATTTGGAAACAATTGATGACATTGTGGAGATTTGTAGAGGTATGATTTGAATGTTTTGCCAATATTTTTAGAAGTTTTTAGGAATTGCTATAAGAATAAGTCCCTTGATCAAATATTTTACAAAATGAACTGGAAGATGAAAATGCAATGTAGATGCAATAATGTACATATGAAAATGCTAATGGATCATGCCTAATACTTCTTTAAGTGAAGAGAGTTCACATGTTTGTTAAACTCCTCACACTCTATTGTACTGAGAGGAGAAATTACCCATTTTTTTATTCTTTTATTACTTGATATGGACCCAACAACCTAGATCTGAATTTCCTTCCTTTGCCAATATTTTTTTCTATTCGGCTGTCAAGTATTAGAACCAAATCTCCCTCATATATTTCACACTCATGGAATTTCTTGTTGTATTGTCAAGCCATCTAGTCAGCATAAACATTATGTCATTGTTAAGTGTTGAGTCTAGCCTCATCAAGACTTTCTAGCTGAGAGTGTCATGCTTCTTGATATCCTTCTTCTCCCAGAATTATTTACAATGATAGACGAAGACTAGGTATCTCGAATACCAGTGGTAAAACCTCTTCTACACAAAATACAAAATAAAAGGGGGTTTCCCTTTTCAGTTTTCTTATAGATGTCCGATAGGCCCACAAGGCTAGAAAAATATTTTAATGCCAATCTCATTTGTTATCCTTGACAGTCTTAAGGAGAATAGACTTCAATTTCTTTATTGTAGCCCTCATCCTATCCATTGTCTTGAGGATAATAGAGAGAATTCATGTGGTGAATTATTTTGAATTTTTCACATAGTTCACGTACTTCATCATTTTTGAAGGATGTGTCATTATCTGAGATAATGACTTATGGGACTCCATACCTACAAATAATTTGCTTCAGAATGAATTTTTTATTATTGACCTAGGCATGGTGGTAAGAGGCATGTCTTCTACCCACTTAGTAAAGTACTATGTGTCTCGTGACTATGAAGTTATTACCATTTTTATGAGGAGATCATTTCCCTATCAAATCCAAACCCCATGTGGAAAAGGTCCATGGTGTTACAATTGGTTTTAGATCTTTTTCGGTATGTCGATCTCATGGGAGAACTCTTTACATTTATTCCATTTACGCACAAACTCTACCGTGTCATGCTCTAGCATGGGCCATAAATAGCCCATCCAATGTGTCTTCTAAGTAGTGGTGTGGCCACCAAGTTGACATCCAGATACTCCACTATGTGATTCATAAAGAATCTTTTCAAATTATTATTCATCACGCATCTTCGCAACATATTCACAAAGGCTCTACGATAGAGCTATTGTTCCAAGATGAAATACTTGGTGGTTATTATGCATAAGTGTCTTATTTTCTACAAGGTTTCACCTTCGGATATGTACGGTCCACTATGAAATTAATGATGTCGAGTTTACAATGGACATGCGGGCTGGGAGACTTAGTTTCAAAAAAATACACACACTCGTCAGGAAAGTCTAAATTTACTATATTGCTTCCATCTAATGGGTTGTCATCCAACCAGCCCATAATGTTTTTCCTTTGACATATTTTTGATTAAAATTTTTTAACTCAAACTCACCCATTAGAGTTATGAAGCATCCACCCATCTTAGATAAGGATCCTTGCATAAGAAATGTTCACATGTGATCTAATTGAATGATAACCCATGTCTCTTGGTTTAGCATGTAATGTCTTAAGTGCTTTGTCACGAATACTATAGTAAGGCATTCCTTCTCTGCTTATGTATAACATGTCTCATAATCAAGCAATGTCTAACTAATGAAATAGACTACATGTTCTCATTTATCATCATCTTCTTGAGCCAACATATAGGATAATGAAACTTTTGTAGCTCGTGAATACGGGATTAAGGGTGATCTAACCTAGGAGATACCAAGAACCATTTAACCAACTCAAATGCCTCATTACATTCTTTCATCCAATCAATGCAGTAATCCTTTTTCAAAAAATTGTTGATTGGGTGAATAAAAAGGTCAAATCAAGGATAAACCTTCGGATTGCACTGAGTTTTCCAAGAAAAAATTGATGCGAGAATCATCGATGGTGGAGTCATTTCCAGTAAACCTCATATTTTGGATAGTTCTACATCAATCCCTTATAAAGGTATGATGTATCCAAAATTATTTCCTCCTGTTACACCAAACACATATTTTTTAGGATTCAACGTAATGTCGTACTACATTAAGTGAGAAAAGATTATATGAAGCACCTCTGGGTGATCGCAACATTTTTCGGCCTTAGCAAGAAGAAGGTCATCCACATAGGATTCCACAATCTTATGTATAAGATCATGAAATATATAATTCATCACCTGTTGGTACATGGCACCAATGTTCTTAAGCTTAAATGACATGACAACATAATAGTAGGTTCCCCAAGGAGTTATGAACATAGTTTTGACTTGATCTTCCTCAAATATTCTGATTTGATTGTACCTAGAAAATCCATCCATGAGAGACAACAACTCAAAACCAGCTATTGCATCGACAATAACATCTATGTATGGTAATGGGAAATCATCTTTGGGACAAGCCTTGTTGATATCTTGAAATTATATGAAAATTTAGATCTTTCCATTCTTCTTGAGAACGGGGATGATATTAGACACCCATTGTGAGTAGTCAACTGACTTGATGAATCCTACTTGTATGAGTTTCATAAATTATTCCTTAACCATGACAGCCACCTTTGGTTTCATGGGCTTTGAATTCTACTTAATTGTTTGGGCATCGGCTTGGTGACAAGGTTGTGAATTGTAATGTGTGGTGCAATTACCATCATTTCCTTGTAGCTAAACGCAAAATATTTTTTATGCTCCTTGAGGATACATACATTTATTTCAACTTCCTTAGGAGTTAAAGAGGATCCCAGATTTCAATATTTTCATTTTATCCTTCATCACGATGTTTATATCGATTGTTCCACTGAATTAAGGAGACATTTCCTTCCTCAAAATCAGGGGAAGTGGAGTTAACTCTAAATCCCCTATTCTCCTACCTCATAAATTTTGAGTTCCTTCCTAAGGGAATATTCTATCATGGGATTTCCAAAATAGGAAGAAGAGTGTGGAATTAGGGAAAGATCAACCTCATGATGAGTAAGATGCAATTTTGCAAGAGCATTTAGATATCCTAGAGTTTCTTTGTTAATGTCAATGTGATCTGAAATGATAGAATTGCTCTCAGTTTCTATGTATGTCAACATTGGAGTTATCGGTGTTTTACAAACCAAAGGTTTAACATGAACCGAGACCATGAAGTTTATATCTTCCAACTCACTACTTGGAGTAAAGCGAGAAGTGGAAGTTACTATTGAGTCTACGAGGAGGTTCGATCTCATGGAATTACTTCAATCGATATGAAGTCAAACCCCTTTGTTAGATTTAGCACTATTGTTTTGTAGAGTTGTAGATGCTCAGCTCTAGTCTCATATACCTTAGATATCTGATTTGCAACAAGTTGTGAATCACCTAGCACCCTAATATTAAGATAACCCATTCTTTTGCCTATAATGAGACCAAGTAAAAAGGCTTCGTATTCAACCCCATTATTCATACTTTCAAAATTTAAGTTTAAGGAAAAGGTAGAATCCTTCCCTCATGAGAGGTAAGAATTACACCTACCCGGCACCAAAACAACACTTAGCTCCATAAAAATGGAGATTCCAACAATTACTTGGAAAAATGGATATTGGATCATCCTTTGCATCCTCTTCTTTTACCTTAGTTACTTCAACCATACAAACTTCATCTGCTTTGGAAGAGAATCGAGTCCTAGGGTATGTCCCATACCCATAGAATCAAAAGGAAGGAGAATAGGTAAATCCTTCTCCAATAGCTTGACAATATTTTTTGTGGTTCCTAATGACATTATCTCTATGATGATGGTTTCATCTTTGACTATCGAATGCCTTCAATCAAATTTGTTCCTTCTAATTCTATTATAGGAACTAGATTTTCCTATAGAACTAATCTTATGGGTTTATTTAATTGATTTGCGGGAAGATCAAAATCATAGTGGATCCTTGGCCTCTTTTTCAAGTTAGCTAGGTGTATGTTGAAGGGTTTTGGATCACCCTGTGCCATAAAGACCTTCCCTAAATGTAGGAACCTGAATTCTTGAAACAAAGTGGAGGGAATCACCTTCATGTGATGAATCCAAGGACAAACAAGGATCATATTATAGTTGGTTTCCCGATCTATAATATAAAACTTGGTTAGAACCATCTTAGGTCCAAGGGTGACTGGAAACACTATAGTTTTGATCAACATTTCCTTAAGGCTATCATAGCCTCTCAACGTATTTCACGTTGAAGAGAAATTGGTCTCTCCATAACCTAAATTTTGAAGGAAAGATAAAGGGACTATATTAACTACTTCCCCATCATCAATCATCGCATGCTTTACATAGTTGTTGTAAATCTAGACTTGTAAAAACAATGTTGGATCACCTCTATGAGCTATTTCAGCATCTGTGGGAATCTTGCTAATGTCAAATACAAATCCAACATCTCTTTCAGGATTCCCTGGAGGATAGACATCAAAGTCCACATTGTTTATTTGCACCTCTGGAAGAGGGTGATGTTAATCAAATGACCAAGACCTAGTGCTTCTAATAGAGAAACTCTATGAGCAAGGGAATTCTTTAACATATCCAAGAAGGAAATTTGAGAGATGGTATTGGTTAGGTCAGCGATCAAGCCATAATATCCTCTTTGGATTTCCCAGTGTATCATGAATATCATTTGATATAGTTGGGTAGATCTAAATTATCTACAAAGAATAATCCCTAGTTCTAGTGGTAGTGTTAATCCGAGGTTCGGTGTCCAACTATGCCAATCCCACTTGTAGGTTTGATGAAGTCAAGGCTTCGCAATCCTGGGTCCCTATTACAATATATTTTTTCAAACAATTGGGATATATTCTACCATCATTTGGATGTGTGGGGAGAGGATATTGTTATTCAAAATGAGCCCCATGCTTATTTTGGCTAACTTGCCTTCATTGTTTCCTTCCTTGTGCTTTAGCTTCAATTTTTACACATTGTAAGAACTCAACAAATTTTGGGTATTACTTCATTAGATAGATAATTTTCTCCCCTTTCTAGAAAGGTAAGGAATTCCTCCTAACTCCTTGTATTTTGCAAGTTATGGCTTAGTGGAGTTTGGAGGGGAAAATTTGCCAAGGTAGACTGCAGAAAATTTTTGGCACTTAGCCTTTTAGCTAAAAGTTCAAGCGAAAATTTCAACCCAAAAGCCCATAGAGAAAATTGTTGTTTTGAGCCCGTGGAAAAACTAGAGGGTGCCACGTGTTAGGGAGGGTCGGGGCAGCGAGAAGGACATCAAGTTTTTTTGGTTTTTTTGTCAAAGTGCGTCAAAGGAAAAAATAAAAGTGCATCCTTGCCGAGAAATGAAATGGTGCCATGTGTCTATTCATCGGCAGGAATTGGACCAATGGAAATATTTTTGGTTTTTTGCCAAAACAAAAAAGGGCACAAAGGTGAAAATTTGAGGTGCATCCCTGTTGAGCAACCGAAGGTGCCATGTGTCTCGGAGCGGCAGGGCCGATGGAGGATTTTGGGAAATTTTCCCAATGCAGCGAAAACGGGCGAAATGTTATTTTGAATCCTATGATCCCATCCACAAACTAGACGATGCCATGTGTCTTAAAGTAGCGGAGGCATGGAGATTTTTGGGAAATTTTCCAAAAGGGAAAATTTTAAAGTTTGACCCCGCCGACCCCAATTTTGACTTTGTTTTTTACAGTTTTCCCTAAATCTTCAGAGGGCCATATCTTTCGAACCAGAGCTCGGTTTTTCATGATTTTGGTGTCATTGGAAATTTTTTGAAATCCTCTACATGATGGACCCTAAATTTCAATTTTTGATGAGTTTTTTCGAGAGAAAATGGTAAAACGTCTCTAGCATGCAAAAAACGTAGAAATGGTTCCCAACCACCAAAATTAATGAAGTATGGGCCTCTGTTTTGCTCTACAAAGCAATGTATAATGAAGTATGGGATTTTTCATGGAAACCCATCATTTTGTAGGCTAATTAAATGGATCTGTTGGTGGTTGGAGTTTCAAATCAGATTTTCTTGCATTTTCTCTTTTCCTTCTTTACTGTTCGAGTGATAAAAGCCGGTTTGGCTCATTTTGTAAAGGTTCTTCATCATTCTTCTCTACCTCTCCATTATTTTCTTCCCTAGGGTTGAAAATGGAGTTTGAACCTCCTTATCTTCTCTTTAATGGTTTTTTTCCTCTCTTACCCATGAAATAATGATTACTGTGCAACTTACGGAGTAGTAAAAATGTGTTTTATGATGCATTTTTCCATCCTTGCTTATGTTTTGGTTATTTTATTATTTCCTATCTTCATTGCAGGTATTTTTACATGTCTAGATGTTCATTGTAGGCTTTGGAGCTATGTTCATGGAGTTTTGGAACATTTTTTTGTGTGAAATCCATCTTTGGTCTATGATGCACTTGTCCATCCTTCCATTGCTCACCTCTCTTTGTTTTCATGGTAGTTTTGATAGATGTTCAACACTTTCCTTCTCTAGTGTATCATCATTTTAGTGTAGGATCTATTTTTTCTAGTTTTCTTTCTCTCCCTGTCTCCTTGGAAGTTAGATTAGGATTAGATTAGCTTGCCTACACTGGAATAGCTTGTGGCAGGTAGTTTAGGAAGAGGAACCAACCTTCTCTAGAGAGCTTTCCCCATTTGCAAAGGTCCCACACTTTGGGAAAGCTCAATGTTGTGCATTCACACCAAATGACATTTCCTTAGAAAAGCATATCCATAGGTCATTTTGGGGGTGTTGTGAATTTTAACTAACAGTTTTGGCATGCCCGGTGGGACCTTAGAGGTCTTCCACTTCATATTTTGTAGGTGGATGTGTTCCTGTGAAGATTTCAGCCTTTGGAGGCAATTGCAAACACATATGGCAACTCCATTTGGTCAACAACCCATCTCTGAAGTTGCGAGACATGTTTTCCTTTCACCTTCATTCATTCTTCCTTACATCTCTTTCAATCTTTTCCATTCCATGAAGTTTTTCAATCATGACTTCATTTCCCTCATGGAATTCACATCTACAATAGTAGTAGTACATTCCACCTCCAACATGTTTTACAACTCCTTCAAATCAGAATTTTGATCAAATTCAAAATCAATATGCATATGCATATGAGAAAAGTGAAAATCAGTTTGGCTATGAAGCATATCAAGAGCAAGGATACACACATGATGAGGGAAGTCAAGAAGAAGAGGTTGATTTGTTGGAGAAGATCAAAAAAATGGAGGTTGGCATGGTGCAATCAAGGGCTCAAAAAAAATGAAGGCATTTTAGATTGGTTTCATAGCACCTTGTCCATGGGGAGACCCTTTCCCAAGACACTTCAGCCATCAGGAGAAGTTGGACTTCATGATTGAGATGCTGCCCCAACTTTCACATTGGACACTAGAGATAGAGGCCTATAAATTTGGTGTTGAGCAACCTTGTCAATGTGTAAGTTCTACACCATCATATGGTTCTTCTCTTTCCATTCCTCAAGTAGCAACATCTCATTTGGAATTCCAAATTCCAAATGCACCCCATCTTCACCCCAAGTGTTGATTCCATTTCTCCATTCCCTAGTATTCCACCCCATCTCAATTCTTATGTCATTTTCCCTTCAAAAATCCATCACCTCCAAAGAAACAAGAGTTTATACCTCCTGCACCACCACAAAAAATTACAAAATCAATTGAGTTACAACCCACCCCCTCTGTTTTATTCCCAAATCCATGTTGGGAAGATAAAAATCAGAGTACCAGTCGAGGAAAAAAAAAAGTGGAGCCCAACAAAAATAAATGATAGAAAATATGAAGTGTTGGGCTACCAAATTCGGGATTACAAATATCCCCTTCTTGGTTAAGCCTACAGAGGAGGTAAGGGTTGAAGAACAAGTGGTGGTCAAGGCTGATTTTTTAGCAGTGGAGAAGAAAGAAGAACAATAGTCTATTTGTTTTGAGTGTAGTTTCCATGTTGGAACTTTATTTGAAGAAGATGCTGATCTAATAGAAGTCACACAATCAGCCATGGAATAGGAAAGATCTAAAAGAGATCTTGCAACCCCAACTTGTCCTCTAGAGCAGCAGATTGAAGAGTTTGATTTGACAAAATTCATGTTAGAGGAAAAGTTCAATCAAGAGCAAGATTGTTTTCAAGTAGTAAAGGAAGGAGAATCTACTCCAAATCCAAAAGAAGAGGAGAACATTCTAGCTATGGAGGAGAAAAATGTAGATCCAAAAGCTTTGAGCACAAAATAGGCTATAGAAGAACCTTTAGTTCTTCCTTCCACTTCATCTCTCTCGAGTTCTAGTGCTGAAGAAGAGTTTGATCTTTCAAACTCAATGATTGAAGATGAAGAAACCATGGTGATCAAGTTGTAGATCAAGAGAACACCATGGAGGAAGTTGAACATTTGCAGTAAGATAGCAATGAGGTAGTTTATCTATCAGATTTAGAGGACTATTTTGATGAAATGGAACTAGTTGAAATCACACCATTCTCTCCTTCATCATCCACATTTCAAACACTTGAGCTGTTGTCATAGAGGAGAGCATTCATTTGCGTGCTTTGCATTTTATAGCAGCTCTTTGGAATCAAGGTTGGAAGATATTAATCTTCCATGTTCTTCACTGGAAGAGGAAGGAAAATAGTAGAAGAGTTCCACCATTGCTTCCACACCATTCATCCAAGAAGGTCTACAAGAAGACTCCATTTTTGGAGGATAATTTCAGAGCTATGGGCATATAAAATGGATCAGACCTTGCCCAATAAGGTGTTTGGATTTATTGGAGCCAAAGGAGAAGTCACAACTAGTCATGCTTGCTTCTAAGCATGAGGATGAGATACAAAGTACGGGGATTAGCTGTCATACCTCTTCAATCCAAATGTACGAAACTAAAAGAGGTATTGGATTTGTTTTCGAGTTAACACCTTGCTGATTTAGGTGGAGGAATGGATTCTTCTCAGTTTTCACTCATACTACTAGCCATGATTAGCTCTAAATCATTTGCATGGCTGCCCATTTTGAAGAAAGGAAGCTATTTTGCACAACCAATTGCAAGGTTTGTTTAGCCCGCCTTTACTTCTAGTTAGAGTAGTGTAGGTAAGTTTTCTTTCAGCAGAAGAAGTGCTTTTGTAGACTCTACATGTTCCATTTGGAGCATGTATGATTTTCAATTTGTAAATAGTTGTTTGGTGATGTTTTGGTTGCTCTTGCATAGTTCATTTCGGTGGTTTTGGTGAATATCAACTCCAAGTTTCAGGTGGGTTTCCAAGTGAATCGGAGGTTATATTTTCATAGTTCGAGATCACCAATAGTTTATCAATATTGACTCCATGCCTAATGGATGCTTCAAACGCCACTAATCTTTCATCTAGCGGTAGATGACCCCTCTAAGTTGCCAATTTTGCTATCCAAAATGAGCCCCCTACTTATTTTGGCTAATTTTCTTTCATTCTTTCCTTCCTTGTGCTTCAAATTCAATTTTTACACATTTCAAGCACTCAAATATTCTAAGTATTGCTTCATCAGATAGACAATTTTCTCCCCTTTCCAGAAAGGTAAGGAAGTCCTCCTAACTCCTTGTATTTTGTAATCTATGGCTCGGCGGAGTTTGGAGGGAAAATTTGCCAAGGCGGACCCGTAGGAAATTTTTTGGCACTTAGTCTCTTAGCTAAAAGTTTAAAGGAAAATTTATGCACAAAGCCCGTAGAGGAAAATTTTGTTTTGAGCCCATGGCCAAACCAGAGGGTGCCACGTGTCAGGGTGGAGTCGGGGTGGCAGAAGGACTTCAAGTTTTTTGGCATTTTTGTCAAAGTGCATCAAAGGAAAAAATAGAAGCACATCCCTACCGCCTAATGAAATGGTGCCATGTGTCCATTCATCAGTGGGAGTCGATTGGTGAAAATATTTTTGTTTTTTTCCAAAACCAAAAAGGGCACAAAGGTGAAAAGTTGAGGTGCTTCCCCACAAAGCAACCAGAAGGTGCCACGTGTCTCAGAGTAGCGAGGCCAACACAAGATTTTGGAAATTTTTCCAAATTCAACGAAAAGGGAAGAATGTTATTTTGAAGCTTTGCTACCCCATTAGCAAACCGTAATACCACATGTCTCGGAATGGTGGAGATCACGAAGATTTTTGGGAAATTTTTCAAAAAGGGAAAATTTTAAAGTCTGACCCCACCGACCCCAATTTTGACTATGTTTTTCACCGATTTTCCTTAAATCTTCAAAGGGCCATATCTTTCAAACCAGAGCTTGGTTTTCATGATTTTGTGTCATTCAAAATATGTTGAAATCCTATACATGATGGACCCTTTAATTTCAATTTTTGATGGAGATTTGTAGGAGAAAATGGGAAAATATCTCTGGCATGCAAAAAACACAGAAATGGTTCCCAACCACCAAAATTAATGAAGTATGGGCCTATGTTTTGCTTTGTAAATAAATGTACAATGAAGTATGGGATTTTCATGGAAACCCATCACTTTTCAGGCTAATTAAATGGATTTTTTGGTGGTTGGAGTTTTAAATCAGCTTTTCCCACATTTTCTCTTTTCCTTCTTTTTGTTCGAGCGATAAAAGTTGCGATAAAAATAATGTAAAGGTTGTTCATCATTCTTCTCTGCCTCTCCATTATTTTCTTCCCGGGGTTGAAAATGGAGTTTAAACCTCCTCACTTTATTTTTAATGGTGTTTTTCCCTCTTACCCATGAAATGAGGATTACGTGTAACTTTTGTAGTAAAAATGTGTTTTGTGATGCATTTTTCCATCGTTGCTCATTTTTGGTTGTTTTCTTCTTTCATCTCTTCATTTCGGGTATTTGTGCATGTCTGGATGTTCATTGTAGGTTTTAGATCTATGTTCATGGAGTTTTGGAACATTTTTTTGTGTGAAATCCATCTTTGGTCTATGATGCACTTGTCCATCCTTCCATTACTCACCTCTCTTTGTTTTCATGGTAGTTTTGATAGATGTTCAACACTTTCCTTCTCTAGTGTATCACTTTTTTAGTGTAGGCTCTATTTTTCTAGTTTTCTTTCTCTCCCTATCTCCTTGGAAGTTAGATTAGGATTAGATTAGCTTTCCTGCACTGGAATAGCTTGTGCCAAGTAGTTTAGGAAGAGGAACCAACCTTCTCTAGAGATTTCCCCATTTGCAAGGTCCCACACTTTGGGAAATCTGAATGTTGTGCATTCACACCAATGACATTGCCTTAGAAAAGTAGATCCATAGGTCATTTTAGGGGTGTTGTGAATTTTTACTAAAAGATATTTAAAAAAATTGAGTGGTGTGTTCTATGGGGACATTGGTCCCATGTAGGTATTCGAGTTGGCGCTATTGGGTTTGCCAAAATATGTCAAAAAATAATTTTCTTTGATCCTTTGGAAAATGTTGTAGAAACTTATTACAATCCGGGCATATTCTTACATCATGCCTGAAAACCCTATGCAAACCAATATATAAATTAGGATCATAATCATGAGGCCTTTTGTTTGCACCTTTTTAGGGTTTGAAATTATGATTATTGTTCATCTGTTGATTGTTATAGTTACAATTTGGGAACCCTTTCCCTTGGTTTTGGAATTCATTTGGATATCCTCTTGGGTATTGTTTGGGGCCTAGGGTCTACGTTTGTCTTGATTACTTTGAGGTTGTTTTTATTGGCGCTTAAAATTTACAGCATTGACTAAGGGTGAGAAGTTATTGTTCCTCTGATTATTGTCATCATTTCTGTTATTGGTAGTATTCATATTGGGAGGACTAACAACATTAGGATTCTTGGGCTGGTTAGTAACACCATCCTTCATGACCCCATGGTTCTTATTAAGGACCTTTAGCCCTTGATTATTGCTTATAATGTTGTAGTAACCGAGGTTATTTTGGTTAGGAGTGACTAACCTTCCATTTGATTCATAATTCTTATGACCACTTTGTCAATGGTTTCTAGGTCAATTCGAAGAGCACCCTCTAGCACTTCTTCATAGCTCCTTAGCAAGAACTTTTTAAATTCTTCCTTTGTCTCCCTATTGAGGGAGTGGAGGAACAAATCACAAAGCTCTGTCTAATCCATATTTAGAGAACTTGTAGAGGAGTAGAGAACTTGTTGTAACCTTTGAATGAAGTGGGTTGTGGATTTGTTGTGCTCTTGTTTTATATGAAGGAATTATCTTATTCATGTTCTCAAAAGTTTGTTCATATCAAAATCCTTAATAAATTATTATACGAGTTTCTTGAAGGAGTGTATTGAAGCCTACGATATCCTATAATACCAATCGAGAGCAATACCTTCTAGTGTCTTAGGGAAAATCTTTGCAACAACTACGTCTCATGGGAGTAGCTTTGGAATGGTTGTTGTATAAGCTTTTATTTAAGCGTTAGGATCGCCCTCTGTTTGAACTTCAAAATTTTGGGAAAGGGTCTTAGGAGCATGAATGTCTAGATGGAGAAGTCCAAAGGCTCCTTAAGATATTTAGAATAGGTCCCCATTGCGTATGTTACCACCACTAAAGATCCTTGTTAGGGAGGTTTAGGTTGCATCGGTTCTTTAAATGATGCAACATAAACATTTGTTAGGGCATATGGAATCCCATGCAACTATCCATATGGACTGGATAAGTTTAAATATCCCCTGTGGTGATTTGGAATGCATGGATATGTAGTGGTTTTATTACTTTGATATGGAATCGAAGGCACGAATCCATGTAATGTTGTATTTTCAGCTAGTGTGGTATTTAAGAATGCACTTTTAGTGGTGCCTATTATATATATATATATATATATATATATATATATATATATATATGGTGTGAGGGTGCATACCTAGGGTGCCCATCCTAGTTAGAAAATCTCTAGGTTTTGGAGCACCCGTATAAACTGGAGGATTTTGTGTAGTAGGTATTTTCCCATAATTCTGCGGATAGGGAGAAGTTCTTACTTGCCTGTGTATGAAATTTAATAATTTTGGGCAATCTCTAACTCTTTGATTTTTTCTACTAACACCAAGATGATGTCACCCATTGATGGGGTAGTTCTTTTCTTAGGTGCTTGTTGTTGAAATATTAGAGGTTGTGTTAGTGTGAAATCACAACACCCCCAAATGAGTTCTACAACTCTACTTTTCTAAGGTTGACTCATTTGGTGTGATTTGCATAACATTGGATCATTCCCAAGTGTGGGACTTACAAATGGGAATGGTCCTCTAGAGAAGGTTGGTTCCACTTCCTAATCCTAACACTAAACTACTTATAAGGAAGGAAATGCAACTATCTACTCCTAATCTAACAATTCCAAGGGACCAAGGAGAGAGAGAGAGCATGAAAATAAAGAAATCCTATCTTGTAGAGGTGATAGCACCGAGAAAAGGGAACTGCTAATCACAAACCCAAGCTCGCTGAAATGGAGAGAGGTGAGCAATGGTGAGGATGGACAGATGCATCATAGACCAAGGATAAAGTTCACATAGACCACCATTTCAAACTCCTTAAAAACATCTCCCAAAACCTATAATGGACATCATAGATATGCACAATATACCCTTTAATGGTGAGAGGTGAGAAGAGACAAAAAAATGAACAAAGGATGGAAAAAATGCATCACAAAAATAGATTTTATTACTCTAGGAGTTCACATAGTACACCATTAATTGGAAAGAGGAAAGAAAATTCCATTACAAAGCCAAGGAGAAGGCTTAAAATCCACATTTGACTCGGAGAAGAAAGAGAGAGGGGAGCGGGGAAGAAGAATGAACAACTTTACAATGAATCATGCCCCTGTATTTATAGATTTAATTAGAGAGAAGAAAAAGAGAGCGAAGTAGGAAAAGTGGGTTGAAGCTCAACCACTTCCCTTAATGATTTTGATAAAATATGCCCCAAATCCATCTTTACTACATGATTCCTTGATTTGGTGCCTTAAAAGAAGAGGAAACAATGGAAACAGATTGAATCTGATCTGGTTATTGAGATAGATGGATCCTGCATTGAAGGCCTGAAGACATTTCCTCCATTTTCCTTTACCTAACCTCCTCAAAATGAAAGTCTCAGACCTCCATGGCATAGGTGAGGCCGAGATCTTTCCAATGGTGTCAAATTTGCAATATTTCGATCCACGAGTCTAAAGATATACCGCTTCAAAGTTTGTATCGATTACGGATGAATGGATGGAGAATTTTTTTTTGAAAAATGGGCCCCCTTTTGGTTTAGGACACGTGGTAGCTGGATTAGAACAAAAAAATTGGCTTTCGGGTCTATAATTTATATATTTCCCTTTGAACAAAGGAAAATTTTCAACTTTCCCTCCGACTCCCTACCGGCTTTGACTCGGGTTCTAACGTTGAGTTTTCCTCTTGGCGGAGTCGCGACCCATTTTGTAACTTTTACACCCTTTGGGGTAAGGGGAAAAAAACTAACCTTTTCCCCGATGGCCCACTTTGACACAGGACACATGGTGACACCGCGCTTATTTAAAAACCCTTTATTTATTCAATCCTTGAATCAACGTCATTTTTTCCCCTTCTTTCTCCTGGCCTCTCTACGGCACTTCTCCTTTTTCTCTAACCCTACAATTCCATTGTTGAATCTATGTGAATCTTGTAAAATAGATTTAAGACACAAAACAGACTTGACAGAGTCGTTTCTTCTCTTTCTTCTTACAGGGTAATGTTAGATCCAATGTTTTTCATGGGGGTGAAATATGGATAGCGAGGTTGTTGAGGAGTGTGGTATCCTACTATGAATTGTTCACTATGTTGCCACCCCTCATTGGAAATATTTTTGGTTGGTGGAGGGTAGCGTTATTATTTTGGATAATAACATAACTTTTTCCTTATAACCTATCAAAACCTTGGTTCATATTCTAGAAGCATTGTTCATTCCTATCATATCCTGATAAGTAATCCTTATCTATATGCGGGAGCTGTTTTGATTGCATGCTAATGGGTTGTCAAAACAATACCCGAGGAGATGAACTTGCTTCCTAGTGAAATTCATATTGTTTTAACTTGATTGTTCATGAGGATATGTCTATGTGATCTGGTCAAGTTCCTCAATACTTACTGAAAGAACCAACATTGGTTCCCTAAAGAAGAGGATTTTGAGTAGTTGAGTGGTTATCTGCCCATGTTGAGAGTGAAGGTGATTATTCTAGTATGCATATTTGGTATTTATAGATGTTAAAACCCAGGATGGTTCCACTGTACTCATCATATACCGAAATATTCAAGGGGTATAAGATACCCACAAAATAAAGGATAGATAAAGAAACTGGAAACACTTATAGAATAGCTCTTGAAGTAATTTTCACCAATTTGTATGAAAGAAAATCAACATGTGACCTTCTTCACACCCGACTTCCCAAGGTTGTGTTGAGACAACTGGTGTAGACTAGAAATTGATGTGTGTGTATGGTGATGATGGATAATATAATGAGGAAGCCTTATATATTCAACACAAAAATATCAAGATTTATGAATATAAGGCAATGAATGCTCTCCTAACTTGAAGTGGTGTGATTGATCTATCTGATATGATAGTTGGTCGAGACTCCGGTCAATATTGAGCTCTACCGAAATTCTATTTACTAGGTTTTTAACATGTGGAAAGTGACATGCAGGTGCCTTGTATAGATTTCCGAGACAAGGTCATGGAAGTATAATCAAGAGGCGTAAAGAAGCCATAGGGACTATGGATGATTTTCTCGGTCTAGTTCAAAAAGTTTTAGCTTTGATCGATTATTATACTCAACAATGAAAGTTGTACAATGATATCGATGGGATTGGTGATGATCTAAAAATGATGCATGTAAAATAGTGTTGATATCTAATCTGGTTATCGGGCCCGTTGGGTTGTGGGACTTGAGGTCACACTCGAGAATGCATGGAGATTGTGGTCTTATTATGGTTATGTGTGTAATCAAATCCTGTTTCTAGGAGCACTCCAATAATCGTAGGATTGATTAGTTGCAATGTTTAGTTTGTTTAGTTATTCTATTTTGTTAGAGAATGTAGCAGGTGTGGGTAAGACTGTCAAACATAAACTTGTATCAATTTTTGTTATCAACTCGGGTTATGGGACCAAAGGATCACAACCTGTACATATTTTCTTGTTGTGGGTCGTTGATGGTCATGCCAAATGGATTGAAATGGTCTTGATAAAACAAACTAACTATAAAAGGAAATATAAACTATGTTTTTGGAATTTTCACAATATATCTAAATAAAAAGAAAACTAATCTAACAAAAGTAAATGCTTTTTATCTTTTCTAGTTTTTAAACAATGCATTTTAATCTAATAAACAAACTAAAGACAAGTAATCAGCCAAATGTATCTAGTTACTTGTGTGAATATGTGAATCTAAATCTAAAACAAATAACCTAATTTAATCAAAACCATTCAAACCCTACCTCAAAGGTGAAGAAAAATCATGACCCTAGAAGAGCTATTGTTCCCCACAACTTCCTTGGTAATGTCAAAGAACAAACTTTCTAATGATTTGATCTACTTGTAATTTCCTAATCAATTGAAATGAAAAATTTTACTACTATATTTGATATGCAATTGAAACTAATGATTCAAATTGATAATTTGGAAAATTAAGCAAGCAAACAAGTAATTCCAACCTAGATAAGCAAGAGATTTGGAAAATCTAGTTGTATCTATGTATGTCCCCTTAGTTTGTTCCTTTATTTCTTTGTGTGTTCATATGAGTCCAAGGAATTGGGAATGAAAGAACAGTAGTGGAATAATACGCTTGAGCAATGGTAGCTTGAAGGTAGTCTAGTTGCAATGTAAGTAGAAGAGAGATAACACGAGATCTGAGCTTTCTATGTGATTACTAAAGCGGGATTGTGGCAGAAATACTATGTAAAATACACAAAATTCTTAGGTGGGTTTGATTTAAGACAAGTATGGAATATATAATAATTGGGGATAGGATGTGCCTTCATTCACAAGGAAATAAGAGTTAGTTCTAAATAACGAAATCACATGTAAAAATAAAAGGGGAAGGAGAACCAAGTAATCAAAACTATTTTAAGAAAAACCGGCTCACAAACACATTTTAAAAGTGAATTTAAGTGAATCGACGCATGTTAAAAACACACATGACACAATATGGAAAAGAGGATAGTACCGTCACCCTCCGTAGGGTGGTGGTGGCAAGACCACCAGCCAAGAAGGGCAGCGGTCTTGACACTAATTGCCAAAACATGCACTGAATGAAGTAAGAAACTAAAAGGCATGGAAAATCTATGTAAGGAAATCTAGGCTACAAATATACATTACATATGGGTTTAGGAGCTTGAACATATTTTGAAAGGATGTGAATCATCGTGGGGAATTTTGTAACCATTTTTCTCATAATGTAGCACATGTAATTTTTGGTGCGTATTGTGTCTACATCATATTTTTAGTTGGCTTTGAATATGTGTCTACTTGATCCTTGTTTACTTCTCATCGTGCTTGCACTAGATTCTTCCCCTGCTCAACATGGATATCATTTCCTCATCAGATTCTAGCTCGTAGTGATCATGTTGGGTTTCCTCCTTAGTTGTTCATGCTGCATTTATTTGGTGATTCACCTTGCGTTGTTCTTTGTTGTATTGGCTTCTCTTCCTTGACTCGTGCTCGACTTTTCAACTTTTAACCCTGTGTTGGATGTCCACCATGTGGATAAGTTTTTGTTGGCCCCTTATTTATCATGGGTTGCTTGGATTTTTGTTGGGTACTAGTGTTTGACCTCCTACCCTACTTTGACCTCGCTTTTGTGCTCATTCCACAAGCTCCTGTGTCTTGTGCATGTGTCACTTGTCCGTTACACACCATCATTCGGGCATGTTCCTCTTTCAACACTCGTGTGGCTGCCTCATACTTTCTCGAGTGCTCGGTGAACTCTACTTCCACTTTACAATCCATCTTGACATTGATTTCCTCAAGCTCTCCTTGGAATATTCATTGTTCACTTGCTCTTCCCAGGCCTTCCTATGTGTGTAACCACCCACCATTCCACTGCCACTCACCTGCAAGTGGAATTTTTGTGTTATGTGGAGATTTAGAGGCACATTTTCCTTGCCACAAGGTCATAAACATCCACGGCCTTGTTGGTTTTAACATTATTTGTTTGAAAAATTTGTCACCTCATGTAAAGTTCTCTCCCTTGGTTTATGACTTGCATCACCTGGTTTGTGAGCTCATTGTTGGAGCTTCCCTGCTCTGGCTTACATGTGTTGTGCATTGGATTCCCCATCTCCATTGGATTTTGCATCACTTGACCATTTTGTACCTATTATTGTGACCTACCTTCATGCTCCCATTTGACTAACAAATCACCGACTCTTATCTCATTGTTTCACTCATACCTCTCGACACGTTGCTCATCTAACCCGTGTTTCTAGTGTTCTAATTGTTACTCCACAAGTTTCGTGCACTCATTATCCTACATCATCTACATTTTTGCTCTAACTACCCTGCAATGCGGACATGTGGCACTAACACTCCACCATTCGCCACCTTGACTAGCTTGATTTTCCTAATGTGGCCTCTCTCCACCTCGAGCTCTCATATTCAAGTTACACTGATTTTATCACCTCCCAACTCGCTAATGAGTTATCTCGGTTAATGCCTTATGCATCTCATTCAACTTGGCCCAACTCGGTACATTGCCATCAAATCGGTCAATAAATATATTTACAACGCATCGTACTCCTTTTAGAGCTTTTTTGGTGGTAAAAAAACATGTTTTTAATGTTTCAAGTCAAAAACATTATTATCTTGGCATTGTAATAATTTTTAGGCTCTAATTTACTTGTAATTATGACCTTCCTACGTGTGTCAAAGATGAAGGGCGAGGTCCATGGTTGGCATGAGGCTAATCCCCCCTCACAAAAAAAAACTATCTAAAATTTTATGCCATTTCAAATGAGTACAAACACGACACCCTTTCCACATGTTTGAGCACTTTTTTAATCAGGTTTGCAAATTTTATTGGCTTTTTCCATCAGTTGTGGGAATCAAGTTTTTGCTACAAATTTTGACTCATTGCTCGGTTTTGAGTGCTTCCTTAGATAAAATTTTATGATTTTTTGCACACTATGTGATGGGATTATAAATTTTGTAAACACACTATTTTATAAAGTGCCACATTCACGGGGGGTCACCATTACTCTTGGGTCTTGTATTACACACATACACATTATTAAGCGAGTTCGACATCGGCATTTGTGTTCCTTGCACTTTTTCTTCCACATCATGGAGGGTGCTCTTTCCAGACTTGAGTGTCATAGGATCACCTTACAACCTCCACCACTTCTTCTTGGGAGAGAGAACTATTCAGCATGGTGTGCTTCTATGGAATGCTACTTCACCTATGAGGGTCTTTCACACTTCCTTCTTGGGCTAGTTCCTACACCCACCGATCATTGTCATCTCGAGGACTTTATTGTCACTTGTGACCATGTTTTTGGTCACTTGATGATGTATGTCTCTAGATCTCTCTGGTTTCATGTGGTAGAATCAGATCCACCCCACCATGTCCTGGAGCATTCTTCGGTCCCTATATAGAGATCCATCACATACTTCTTCATTATTTTTGTTGTTGATGTAGTTTTCTCCTCTTTTCTTCATGTGATGGCGCTCCATTGACACATAATCACTTGATTCTACTTCTAATGAAGATGATTATGCACCCAATTCGATGTCAAGATTACTATAAAAGACTTGTCCTCCTTCTCTCACTATCCCATAGAGTTTTTTCACCCCTCCCATCTCATCGAATATCAAGTAGTCTCCTTCTCATCCTTATACCATCGTTACACTAGCCTCCTTTCCACTTTCAGTGTGTGAGGCCCTTTCCACTCCTCTACCTTCATTAGATGACTTATACATGTTTGACATTGCTCTTTTTTTGTCAATTCCCCTCATTGGGATGAGTATCTACGCAACCTTGGTCATCTTTTTACAGAGTCCACTTGTGATGCACTACATGTTCATCATCCTTCTACAGGTGCCTTGGAGGAGTTCATCATCTGCATTGTTGGGATTTCCTCTTCTAGGAATCTTATCACTTTCACCTTTTGAAGTTCTTCATTGATCCACCCTTACTTGTGGATCATTTTTCTATTGTAGGGGTTGTGTTGCCTTCACATCACTTAGACATCCTTTCTTCGAGATTTCACTCTTCACTCTCTGATAATTCTACGTATGTGGTATTACCTTCAATTCCTTGGCACTCATTTTATAGACCTATGTCACACATCTATGGACTAGACTCAAATTTCTTCATGATGCTATGTTTGGTTTCCTTTGCAAAGTGGGGGACTTGTAGCACTTCATTTCTATCCTTCCTAATGTTAGGTACACAATTCGGTGTGAGTGGATCTTCTTCATTCTAGATCAAGAGGATCTCATCATCAAAATTCTTCTCGGGAGACCTCCTAGATCTACGAGTTTAGATCCATCCATGGCATCTTTTACATTCCTCTCATCTCTGTCTTCTTCTCTCTTCTTCATCTTTCCAAGAGATTTCCTTTTTAGACATGGGTAACTTTATAGGATCATCTATGGACGGGACCCATCTTTGGCATATTTCTTAGATTAGAGATTTTTTTTTTTCTTGTGGTGGATGTTTTTCCCACTGGGTTTTCTTTCACTACTTTGGATTCTTTCTTGTATGTGGGTACCTCATCGGGCCTTGTTATGGGACCCATTTCTCATTTCTAACTTGTCACCCCATCCTAAGTTATGATGAAGGGGGATGTTGGTGTGCGTTATTTTCCAAATCATTATGTGATTCATCTCATTTATGTGATATCAAAGGTCCATGTGTCATTTAGGGTTCATTATGAGATTCTCTTACATGTCAATGTGTCATATGCATCATTGGGAGTTACACTTCTATTCCAGGAATGTAACTCCCCCTCTCACTTGATTTTTCATGATTATAGAATTGGGGTTACTCAAAACTTCTTATATGTACACCCCTTTAGATCTATGAGATTGAGAGAGAGTTTTGTGGCTTAATGAGTTTCTTCCTATGTTTTGAATCTTTACATGCACATTTCATTGATGTTCACTCATCCCGAGATATATTCACATTTCTATTCACATGTTTGTTGATGTGCACATTGCCCCCTGTGAACTCATGTTTCAAGTTTCGAACCCTATTTCAACAACTAACTACTAAATTATTCTTTAAGGATATGCCTATACTGAGACATAGTCGATTACACATCATCATGCAAAAATTTAGGCACTAAGTTCTTCCACTAAAAACCCTATTAAAGTTCATTAAATCCTACGAAACTGCTAAAAACAAGATCCATGTTTAAAGGTTGTTAATGGAAAAAGTCTTCCATGACTACACGATGACTCCAAACTCAAACTGCTTGATTACAATTCCTAGCATTGGTAGTAAAGGTCCAATATTATCCTACACATGTCACCACATTTCACTCATAAAGGTGATTAGTGGGAGGTTCTATGGTAAAAAAATCATTAAACAAAATAAGAGAAATCCATTGAACTTACTAGGATATAACTATATAAAGCATCATCATGCACTAATTAATCATTTTTAACAACAAATCAATAAGCACATATATGATATAAACAAGTCAAATAATGCACTCATCATCTCCCTTACACTTTACCTATTGCATGTCCCTATGCAACTCATATTTTCCCTACCCTAAGGACAAGATGTTGTGCCATATCATATTCCTCAAATTGATCTGCATATTATTTCTTGGTTCCCTTACATCCCTAAGTGTTTGAAATAACTTCCACCCAAGCTGTGAAACTATCATGTGACTAGGGAAATGTTATTCTACCAGGTAGTAATCAGATTTAGGAGAAGAGGTGGCCTCACCTATGTTCCTACCCACTCATCACTATATTCCTTGTCATTTTTCTCAGACAACTATTGAATTATTGTAACCAATGCATCACCCCTCCGCATACACCAACTGAGATTCTGAGGGGAGATAAATTCCCTCATTTTAATGGTAAGTTTAAGGTATCCCATCTTCTATCACAAGCCTTCCTTGCTTCACAAAAATGATCTTGACTATTGGCCTCAAAATCCTGCAAACATTTCAGTAGTATGCTTGAAGTATTTTCCCCAACACCAGCCTAATAATAAAGAGATGAAAATTGGACTTCCTTCTCTCCATGACTGGATATTTTCTTCTTGGAAGCCATTAATGGATGGTGAAGTGGATATTTATCCTTTAACTAGAGTATTTTTCATTGTTGTCTTTTATACTAACTTTGATAGGGATTTTATTTTTGATAGATTGTGGGACTTTCACTCCCACTTTCTACTCATGAAGCCATGGTTTCCCCTTTTTAATCCAGTCACTGAAACTTTCCAAATTAGACCTATTTGGGTCTGTCTGCCATATCTTCCTCTATAGTTTTGGGATGAGAAATGTTTAACCACCATTGGGGGCACTCTAGGTAAAACCCTGGCTATCAACACAAAAACGACCTTGTATGAGTATACTACGTATGCTCACATTTTAGTTAACATGAACACCTCAATAGATTTCCCTGCTTCTATTGATCTTCTGGTTGAGGATAGAATATGGACTCAAAACTTGGACTATGAAGGTTTTCCCTTCAGATGCAGAACCTACTTTTCACTTGGACATTTAGCTATGGATTGCAATAATGGGAAGAAACATGCAAGTAGACACACTTCTTGGTGGAAGAATGTGGATCCAATCTTGTTGGTTGTTGACATTCATTCATATTCTGAGTCTAAAGATGGATCTGTAAATGAGGATTTGTCTTTAGTGGAGGAGGAGGCTCCCCCTTTGTCTAACAATGTAGATGATACCTATGAGGTGGGGACTTCTCCCTCTCCTCTTGGTATTCAGTCAGACAACAATAATACGGAAACGGGTTTGCCAGTTCACACAAGTGAAAATGTAAATCTGATTCCCGGTAATGGTTGGTCTACTATGAGTAGAAGAAAGAAAGGGAATAATGAATCCCTTAAGATGTACCTTAGATCCCATGGGAAGGGATCCCAGGATGAGCTTTCATGTTTTTGTTTCTGCTATTAGTTTGTATTATTAGTGGTGTTTTCCTTGATTTTTTGTGCCACTGGTAGAGGTTGCTTCATTCATTCCTCATCGATAAATATTTTTCTCCTTATTATACGAGGTCAGGTCCCCTTAACCCTCTTTTACCCATGATAAAAAAATAAAGAGACCGAGAAAGTTTTACTCGCATGGCCACATCATTTTGAGAGAAAATATCTGTTTGTTTTCCCCATGTAATTTGGTTCCTAAGAAAGGAATGAAAGGCCTTCAACTGAAAATCTCCCACAAATAGATTAATAAATAAATCAAGCACATTGGTGACCAGCATGTTGTGGAGGTAAAATTCACACAGTTGATTTTGTATCTCAGGGGTACTATTTTGATAAATTGACAAAAAGGTTTTTCCATCAGGAGCTTCATGAGGTTCTTGAATGAACATTATCATTAATTTCCAAGAATAGAATTGATCTTGGAAAAACATGCTATAAAAAGAAGAAGGTTTCCTACAAGCCAGAAGCTTACAATCCAATGTGACAAACATAGTATAAAATAGATTCTAACTTCTTATTCTTATTTGCATTGGCCTCAATATCCTCTTTTAAATTTTTATTTTCCTTTTTTAATGCTTTATTCCAAAGAGATAATAGATTTAAATCATCCCATACTTTAAGGCCTATATCTCTTTGTCTCTTAAGACTACTAACCTCTACCTTCAAAGTAGTAATTTCCCTCACTTTTTCTACAGTTCTCTATGTAAATGCAGTTTGCAAAGATAAGTTGGTTTCTTGCATACCTTTTAAATTTTCCTTCAAGAAGGAAATTTCATCCAGATAACACCTCATTACATCATCTCCATGTGATTCCTGTCCTCCAATATCCATTGCAATAGATTCGGCACCGGGTCTATACATCTCGATGTTGAAGGAATTTCCAAAGCTCTTGACTTGGTTTTCAGCCCTGCAAAAATATCTAGAATCTATGTTGCAGGGATAGTTGTTGTGAATATATCATTATTATATTATTTATCAAGTACCTTTGAGGTACCAACATCTTCCTTCTCCTCCATAATGGGAGTTTAATATTCATGAAAAACTTTTGGCCGAGAAACTTCAGGTCTCTATAAAGTACAACACCGCCTTGGCCTCAATGAAATAGAAGAAGGAACTGGTAAAGTGATTTTACCCTTAGAATTTTGTGGCAACCACCAGTTCTTCCATAGTCTCATGTGAAGGGTGACGAGATGATTTGAGCTTAGGTCTAATAATGGGAGATGATCCCTTCTTGATTTTCTTTTGTTTGGAACTCTCCCCGCACTTATTTGTTTGATCCTTCTCTTGGGTCTGAAAAAAACTTGATGTGAACAAAGCAATTGAATAATCCCTGGGTGTTTCAATGCATCCTTACCACCTCCATTTTTATATTTTTGTCCCACTTTAATGACTGCATCAGCTAAATATTCAGGTAAATTTACCCTGAGTGCAGGTTTTATGCGGCCTTTCTTCAAATGAATTAAAATCTTTAGCGAATTCCCTCCAATCAAATATGGTTGTCTGTCACAGATAAAGTACCTATTGACCCATTTATAAACTTCCTTCCAAATACCAGACAATATTTTTTTCTTAATCCCCTTCTAAGTACCATATGAAGTGAGGATTACTTCCAGAAGAGCTTCCCCATCCTCATGAAATAACCGGAAGAGCTTCCCCATCCTCATGAAATAACGGAAGTAGGTATTTAAGAGGAGCATTGGTCATAACCTTAAGACCAAATTTTGGTAAACCAGATAGGTCATAAATAACTTGATTACTTATTTCTACTTGTTTTCCACTAACTCATGAGTAGGTGGATTCAAAAATTATTAGAAACTCGTCAACTAAATTTTCATCGAAGCCTTCAAATTTCCTAATAAATTCTAGCCAGCCAACATCATAAAATACTTGGGAAATTGTAGCATTCGGAGTAGTGGGTCTGGAGAGTTTGGTTTGAATTTCTTCTTCTGCCCCATAGTATAGATGAATTTAGACAATTGTGTATAAGAACGATGTTGTGTTTGAACTCATAAATCAATGACATGAAGTGTTTGGCGAGTGATAATTTGAAATATACCATAATTTTTTTAATTGCCTTAGGTCGGTGCAAAATTGGCAGCGTGAAAAGTTGACATGACCAAGTTTTTGTGGGAATTTTTAATGCATGGGATGAAAAACCCCATCATATTTATTAATAATTCCACCTATCCTTCTTGTAAAACATCTCGTCTCTTTTTAGAAATTTGACACATGCAAGTATCACCAATAATTATGATTCATTATGACTCATGACACCCCACTCCATGTCACAATATTTTGAATGATATTCCCAATAAATGCATTAAAAATTGTGTATTGATTTAATCATGTTAAGTAAATGTGATGGGGAGTGCTTCAAAAGTTAATATTTGTAGTGAAGTAAAATGCACTTACCCTTGCCATCTCAACTTCTTGATATTCGTAGATTTCCACATCCTACGCTCATAGAGAAAATGTGAGTAGTGTACATTCTAATAATAGACATGCCCACCTTTATTAAAATAATGAAACAAACAAAACAACTACAATCTAAGAAAAATAATATTGAAAGAATGATCATCCTTCTTTATTCAAATTTAAAAACAACTACTCATGACAGGAAGATCCAGGATCCTCCATTGAATCCATTTCCTCACATAACAACATATCTTTGCTAAAGGTTTCTTTATCTAGAGTACATTGATACATCCTTAATCTATGTCCATTCACTAGAAGAGTTCTTATGTCTCCATCAATTGGAAACAATCTCACAAATCCATTATCAAACACTTTTTTGATCTGGTATGGTCCCAACCATCTTGTCCTTAGCTTTCCTTTGAACTGTTGATACTTTGAGTCAAAAAGTAAGACCCAATATCCCTCATTGAAATTCCTATATTTGATACAAGCATCATGCCAAGATTTTCTTTGATGTTGAAGAGTCTCATTTTTTTATGTGCCTCCATCCTTATTTCATCTAGCTTGTTCAGTTGCATTACTCTCTCACGTTGTGCTTCGTCTAAATCGATGCCAAATTCCATTGTTGTCCTCCAAGTCTCTAATTAAAAATAAATTGGTAACAATGGATTCTTCATATACACCAGTTCATATGGGGAGAAACCAATAGTGGTCTTCTAGGTTGTATTGTAGGCCCAAACCACTTCTGGGAGTTTTGGTACCCATTTTTCTGTCTACATTGACAACTTTGGTTAAAATATTCTCCATCTCTCTATTTGTAACTTATACCTACCCATTGGATTGGGGGTGATATGGTGATGAATTCTGATGCTTGATTCGGTAGATCTCTAGGAAATCCTCAATCATGTTAGACACAAATTGAGGTCCCTGATCAGATATAATAGCTCTAGCAGCACAAAATCTCAACATAACCCTATTGTAAAAATGTCACCTACAATATCTTTATTGGAATATGCCAATACTTAAAACTCAACCCACTTTGTGACATAATCAATGCACACAATAGGTATCTTTTCAAAAGGATGGGGAATAAAAAGTTCTAATGAAATCAATAACCCATTTCTCAAATGGTCGTAAGACCAACTAGAGGATTGAGAGGCATTTTCATGGATGATGTAGGATTTCTCATTCATTGACATGCATCACACTCCACACATACCTCTTAACAAACTTGTGAAGAGAAGGTATTTAATACCCAGCACAAGGAACTTATGAATTTTCCTCTTCACTGAGTAATGTACTCCTCCATGCTCATAATGACAAGCTCTTATTATGTTATATACTTCATCCTCACAAACACACATGCGAAGAACCATATTAGGAAAACATTTAAATAAAATTATGTTACACCATTTATATGTTGATTTGTTTTTAACTAATCTCTTTCGTTCCTTATTAGTAAAGTAAGCTAGAAACTTCCATGTAGTTAGGTAATTTGTAAGATCAACAAACCATGGAGGTTGAGTTGATATTGCAAACAAGTTTTCATCTAGGAAAATGATCCTGAATTCTTCTTCTTCTCCTGAAACATTCAATATTGAAAGGAAATCAACAACAACATTAGTCTTTCCTAGCTTATCAATAATTGTTAAGTTAAATTCTTGCAACAAGAGTAACCATCTAATAATTCTACCCCCACTACTAGTTTATTCATCAAATACCTTATGGCCGAATGGTCAGTATAAAAAAATATTTTGTACCCAGTAATGTAATGTCTGAATTTATTTAGAGAGTAAACAACAGCTAAAAATTCCTTTTCCGTAGTGGTGTAGTTTCTCTCTGTAGGGGTCAAATTCTTGCTGATAAAATAAATGGCATACATTTGATATTATTCATCTTTTTTCCAAGAACATCTCCCATTTCCATATTAGATGCATAAATGTGAATATGGAAAGTCTTCCCCCAATCAGTTCTCTCAAGGTCGGAGCGGTGGTTAGATTTTCTTTGATAATATTGAAAGCCTACTGAAATTGAGGAGACCATTCAAAAACACAATATTTTGTTAGCAAAGAAAACATAAGTACAACAGCTTTTACTATTTTTTTATTAACTACCTATAATACCCCGCATGTCCAAGGAAACTCTTAATGTCAGTCTAATTTGTTGGCATAGGTAGCTGAGTAATTACTACAATATTATTTTGGGTCGACTTGTATTCCTTTGGCATAAATATGATGACCTAAGACAATTCCTTGATCAACCATAATCATAAATTTTTCATGACTCAAGGAAATTTGGTGCTGCTCACATCTAGTTAATACTTTTTCAATATTGTTTAGAGATTCATCAAAAGTGGAACCGTGGATAGTGAAGTCGTCCATGTAAACTTCAACATAGTCATTTGTAAGATCTACAAAAATGGCCAAAAATGCTCTCTAGAAAGTAACAGGTGCATTACAAAGCCCAAATGGTAGGACTCTATATGAAAATGTACCCCAAGGACAAGTGAAGGTGGTTTTATCTTGATCAAGAGTGCAATACTAATTTGGTTATACCCACTAAACCCATCCAAGAAGGAGAAATATTTCTTACCTGCAAGATTGTCCAGAACTTGATCAATAAAGGGCAGGGGAAAGTAGTATTTCTTGGTGGATTTATTAAGTTCCCTATATTCTACACAGATTATCCATTTACCATTTTTCTTGGGAACTATAACTAGTGGTGATACCCACTGACTATCAGATATATGATAGATGAATCCTACCTTCAATGAATTTTTCTATCTCATTTTTGACTATGTCTCTAAGTGTTGGATTAATTATTCATTGTGGTTGTCTCACAAGTTTAACATACTCAGTGTAGATATGGTGAGTGTAGATGCTTGGATGGATCCCTTTCATATCAATATAATCCCAAGAAAAATCTTAGGAATGCTTCCTCAATATTTCTACAACCCTAGTCTCTTGGCTGACCTCTAAGTTATTACCAATGGTCAACTCTTTTCCTATGTCAATAGTCACTTTCTTGGTATCTTTCAAAATAATGAGCTCTGCATCAACAATTAAAGAATTCAAGGGACAAACATGAGGCTAAAGCATGTGTAAAATAGTCATATTTTCAAGAGACATAACCTTGGTTAAAGGACAATAGAAATCAGTGACTGTACATTCCTCATTATAAACATAGGTTTCTTTACAATTTTCATTGGAAATGTCACTTACCAAGGTAATATTATATGTTGTGTTCAGAATAGATGGTTTTGTAGCCTCAGTTCCAATTTCCATAGCCCTAGTTCTAATTTTCATAGCCATAGTGTCCTCTTCATCAGACATTGTGTATGACTCAACAATTTATTCCATGTGGATTTTCACCAAAATAGTGGTCGAGATAAGAAGAAATCAAATGATTAGTATCTAAATAATATACCCATACATGTTCACAAACATCCACATATGGCTAGGAAGGAGGATACAATGAAATATTCTTTGATTTCACCCATTTAAAATGGTCATTTTCCGACCTATAGTCAATATATGCAGCAACAGTAGCCAACTAGGGCCTTCCTAAGATGATTGGATATCCCAACTTTTGAGCTTTAGGCTGTAAGACCATAAAATTGATGGGATACTCCTAGGATTCAACTGTGACCATTACATCCTCAATCACTCCATTTGGTATAACAATAGATTGATCTACCAATTAAAGAATAGTATTGGTTGGCTATAATCCTATTAAAGATAGCAGATTGAACATATATGTTGTTATAACATTGATGGAAGCACCAAGATCCACCAAAATGTTAGATATTGACTGACCATTTACAAAAATAGTAATGATTGGACTCCCAAGATCCCCATATTTTGGTGAAATAAGCTTTCCAACAACAAGATCAGCTAGATTCCCTTCCACTTTAACTATTTTTGGGTATTTCTTCTTTCTTCCTGGTGTCTTTATACACTGGTCTCTAATGGTCTGGTTTAATTCAAGAATTTCCCTTATTGATCTTAGAAGTGGGACCTCAATGTTCATCTTTTTCAACTCTTGAACTAGTGTTGTTTCTTCTACAATTCAAGTTTCCTATAATCATTCTGGAAAAGGAGTTGCATGTGCATTCTTATCTTTTCCTTGACCATTCCTATTGTCTTGCATTTGTGGAACATGTTTAGTTTCTTCAATTTCCTCAGGTATTTCTGTGATAACAATAGGAGGATGATTCATTGTTCTCCCAAACCTTAGTCACATATTATTGATAGTATTAATGTGCATTGTATCACTCTTTCCTACTTCATTGATTAAATTTATGTGTTGATGTTTAGGGTTTGATACAGGCTTGGCTAGAAGTTGAGTTTGTGTTGATTTCCCATGTTGTTGATATTTTTTGGTGGGGACATTAAAGGATGTTTTGGTTATTGTAACCTCCTCTGTTGATTAGAATTCTGTTGAGGTTCCCATTGTTAGTTTTTCCATGGATTTACATTGGTTAGTGGTGTCCAACCCTATTGATTGTAGGGAGTCATCCATGGTGGTGGATGTGGGTAAACCATCCAGTTTGGCGGTGTCTACTTAGGTTGTCCCCAAGTAGGTCAAGGATCTTGATTGGGACATGACATCCTCAAGGCATTTTGAGTAGGTCTAGGTGCATATATAGCTTGATTATTTTCCATTGAACAAAGTTTACCTCTGCATCTGCTTGAGACATGACATTAAATCCTTCTTTCAACTGAGGTAAGAAAGTGCAATGGTTAGTATCATGATTAGTGACATCATAGATCAAACACATGTTTATGACATCCAAAGGACACTCTCTCAAAGGATGTCTCTTCCTGCATTTAGGGTAGTATATGTCTAGAGGTTATTTTGTAGCACTAGTCTTGGCTTTTAGCCCATCTATGGTTGATGTTAATTGCAACAAGATGTATGTTTTCATGTTAGCCATTTCCTCTAGAAGTTCTAAGGTACCTAGGGCAGTCTTGGATGTTTTTATTTTCCTTATACCTCCTCATGTTCTAGAGTAACTTCTACATAGCTCAGTGATATTTTCCATACTAATTTTGTGCACATCACCTCCTCCCATAAGATGGAGGGAATCCTTGGTTTCCTCATCAATTCCTTTAAGGAAAATTGTCTTAGTGATTTCTACATGTAACTCATAACCACTCCTCCGATGGAGAAAGAGAAATATATCTAGATAATCTTCTAGATTTTCATCTTCTTTTGCTTTATTTGGAAGAACTCTTCTTTCCTATCTCTTCCCCTATAGTAGTCTTGATATTTTTCCAAAAAGTTATCTTTATGTTCTCCTAAGAATGAATGGAGTTAGGGGACAATCCCATGAACCACCTCATAGTAGAGTCCTTGAGGGTGGAAGGAAATAGTTTGAGTTTTTGATTGTCTATTTTGTAGTCATATGTCTGGAAAATAAATTTGAATTCAAACAGAACTGATTTGGGTCTTCTGTATACATTCCTCGAGAAGATAGGGAGGATGGATGGTGAGATATTTTTCATAGGTGCATCCTCATATTCATCTAAGACAATGGGATAGGTAAAGGTTCTACCCAAGGTTTAGTTCTCATTATTCCCGTTTTCTCCCATTTCTGAAGGTTATTCTGGTTCTAAATAGGATGATGTAGAATGTTCGATTCAGTGTCACTTTCAAGTGCTCCTACTTGTACTCTATTTGAGGTATTCTTTGGATATTATGTGTTATAAATATCCCTTGAATTTATCTTGGCCTATGCATAAAGGTTGGTTATGCAAACAAGGCCTAAGAATTCTACTAGTTGCACAAATTAACTTCATTAACACCCATAGCATGTAAAGTGAATAGAATTATGTGTTTTGCATATGGTGTCCCTAGAAACCATGCCAAAAATGGCAGGTCATTGTATTCTCCAAGTATTTACCTAACAAATTCTTTTTCTAGTGTCATTATAAAATTAGGGTTGTGTGTTAGAGGTCAGTATATAATGAAGCTTTATGCAACTAAATTATTCAAGGGTTCCTTTTGGGGGTGTTGGTTTTTATGTTTCTTTTTGTCTCTGATAATCTATGGAAATGTAATGCTAAATTAGTGAAATGATATTATTGTAATGAAATGCATTTAATGGAAATACTTTGTTGTAATTAGAACTCACACACCAATCAATATAACAAATTCAAATAACACACACTCTAAATTGAAATTACATAATTGAAATGACACACTCAAAATTGAAATTGCATGAAAGGAAATAACACACACTAAATAGAAATTGCAGTAAAGGAAATAAGTAATTGCATTCAAATTGTAACTTATCAGAAACCACAAGCATGCATAAACGTAAAATCCTCCAATCGCCTTGGTCGAGTGGGCCCTTGTTCTTCCTCGGGATGAAGGTAATCTCAACACCATAGGATATTCAAAAAAACATCTAATATATTGATTCAAAAAAGTTCCATAACATACTCAATACATAACTAGAAAATAGATACTAACTATTCTAAACCATACTACAGATTACCAACATCAACTAACTACTAAATTGTTCTTTAAGGAGATTTCTATATAGACATATTTGGTTACACATCATGCCAAATTTGTATGTGATGATTTCTCACACTAAAAACCCTATTAAAGTTCATTAAATCCTATGGAATTGCTAAAAACAAGATCCATGTTTATAGGTTGTCAATGGAAAAAGTCTTCCATGACTACACGACGGCTCCAAACTCAGACTCCTTGATTACAATTCCCAACATTGGCAGTAAATTTCCACTATTATCCTACAAATTTCACTACATTTCACTCACAAAAGTAATTAGTGGAAGGTTTTATGGTAAACAAGTTACATGAAACAAAAAAAGATAAGCGCATTAAAGTTACTAGGATATAACTATATATAGCATCCCCATGCACTAATTAATAATTTTTAATCACAAATCAATAAGCACATAGATTATATAAACACGTAAAATAATGCACTCATCAAATATCATGGAATATTCATCCATGACATCCATCAACTTTTCCCACCACCAACCTATCACCATCATGCCAACGTGACGAGGTAAAATATTTTCCATGTCACATTTATTTAAGATCATATTTTCCATATGATACTAAATGTGACTTATCAAATAAGATTAAATTGAAAAGAATTTTATTTGAAGCCGTGGAAATTTATTTACCCTCTGGTGACACACTTCAAATGAATTTTTAATTTTTATTTAAATCCCACTCATTTCTCGATTCGGATAAGATATTAAATTTATGGTGACATGATAGTTAAAAACTTATCACCCCATAGAAACCTTCCTATTTAAGCATGGCTTAACAGTCTTCAAACTTACCTTCTAAATTTCACAGATCCTTCTACATTTCTCTTCCATAAATAACCCTTATGTCATGGCCTCTGCAACCTTAGGAGTGAATCCCACAGGAGAAGAACTCACCAACCTAGGTGAATTATTCCAATTGACAGGTCCCAATGAGGATTTTATTAGGAATTTCTTTATTTTTCTCAACGTATGAGCTAATCCTCTAGATATCTCCTCTCAGGATGCCCTAATTCTATTTTCTCTCAACCAGTTAGCTGAAATGTGTGCTTCATTTCCTATTTTTCAAAACCTTCACTTTCATCTTCTCCTCCCTGAATATCAACTCGAGCATGGAGTTCTTAAAAATTATTGGTTCCATCACTTCCTCATGTCCACGATGATCATTGGCATATGTATAAAGATTATTATTCCCTTCCTTACTAGAAACAAAGCTTCATGTTTCAGCCCCCATATGTGTATCAAAGAAAGAAAAACTACTTCCGAGTTGCATGCAGATGAGACAGAGAACAATCTTATGAAACTTGAAGTTACTCTAGTTGGAATCTAGACTACGGTTAGTACCCAAGATTCTCTTATAATGATCTTTCCAAAGGAGAAAAACAACTCCTTATGACTCGGAATTCTACCAATTAGCAAATAAAATCATATGTAAGGGAAAGAATCCCTCTTCGCAAGTGGGTAAGATCATTTGAGAAGAAGAGGGAGTTTACCCAGATTCTAAGTGAACCACATGTAGGAATCCCTAAACTTTTGGGTAAAGGTATGTCACGAGGTTTGGCTAGAGGTGTCTAGTTTGTTTTCAGCATTTTGGCCCATGAATATTTATTACATCACATGGACCATCTCTTGAAATGCATGCCAACCCTCCCAGAAAATTAGTGAATGTTGAAAATTAATTCCTCTTTCTCTAAAATTATCTTTTGTATCTTCACCTCTTTTTTCTTATATATTTCCAATGGAAGGGGCCCTTATAATAGAACCCCAATCTTGTTTACACTATATATCATTCTAATATGTCTATTTCTTCTTTGTTGTATGAAATATATTTTCCTTTTCCTTTTCAGCACCATTGAGATGCATCATTAATTTCATGCATAATTATATTAAACTATTAAAAACCTCAAAAATTAATCCCTTCACACAATTTCCACTACTATACACACACATTTCACACCACTACTAACTATTTTGTAAGATAAATCCAACCACTTCACTAATTAATCACTCTTGGGTTTAAAAATTGAAAATATTAAATAGTTATCCTTCATTTTATTATATGTTTGGAGAAACCATAAATACATACCAAACATCAACCAATTACACAACCGAGTACCGAGGCCTATGATGGAAACTTCAATCCATACTTAAAACATTTCTAAGTAATCCAAAATATAAACTTAACTTCAGTGCACCGAATATTTTCCACGTTGAAAATTAGTTAAACATACCTCTTCGTGCCTCGTGTTCAAACCATATGTTTTCAAATTCTCGGGCATAAGAACACTTTGACATCAAAATTTCTTTCTCTAAGTATTTACTTCATTTTTCCTTTACATCATAAGGTTGGGATCCTAACCCACTTTCTACATGCATGCCAAAGGAAATAAGAATACACCTCATGATGCCTTCACCGTTTCTAGCATACTTCCTTGTCTAGGGTACCAGGGAAGATTAAAATTTCACACCCAATACTCATAATCCACAAAAGCAACCAATATTCCCGATAACACGTACACTTACCTACTACCTCCTTTACTTCAAAATCCCCAAAAACATTAAAACTTCAAACAGAACATAATCAAATGAGGACTTGGTTTCTCCATCGAATAAAAGGATTTGAAAGAAAAATTGAAAAGGTTGATACCAAGTGTAGAACCAAATTGAAAATAGGATCGTATCCAATGATATGGCATTGAAGCAAAGCATTATGATTATGGGCACCAAAAGTAACCACCATGACTTGATGATGGAATTTTTACAAACAATAATCTTCTCCATTTTGAAAAGTCTTTTTTTGGATACAACAAAGATGGTATGGACATTTTTTCCTTCAAATTTATTTTCTTTGCAAAATATGTTCCGAATGATGACTCGATCAAAAAATTATATTTCTTGGAATTCATCATCTTCTTATTTTTCATTATCACTCATTATTACCTCGCTCCAATCTGGAAATTTAATCATTGTGGTATGGGAAATGAATGTGACACGGTTTAATTCCTTGTGCATTCACCTTCAAAATTTTATTTTTCTTTCAAATCTAATTTTATTTTTAGATTTTTATTTTTATTTTCTCGAGCAGAGATCTTTTTGGGTACACTTGGGAAAATCTCTCTCCAACAGATTGTCTAAAATCTATTGGTGAGAAACATTTTCGATATGGAAATTTAGGTGTCACCACCAACTTTCATGGGGCTATGCCCCTCACGCATTAAATGTCATAGATCCTAAAATTGAATTTAGACTAAAATATTCCTATCTAAATGTTGTGGGTTGGCCAACTAGGTCGGGAATAACACATGGACACTTCACTTAACCTATGGAAAAGTTCTAATATGGGATACAAGGGAGGAAATCACAATGATGAGGGCTGAAAGAGAGAAATTAGAAAAAGGAAGGTTATTTTTGTGAGTAGGCCAATTACGAGTTCACACCCAATAACCAGAGAAGTTCAAAATTCAATATAGAAAAGGAAATGTTGATGCCTCGATCACAACACCCTTGAATGTTTGCAACTCGGTGAGTTGAAATTATCGAGTTTGATTGCATAACATGTAGCTTTTCCCAATGTGTGGGACTTTGCAATCGGGAAATATCTCCAGATGAAGGTTGGTTCCTATTCCTTTGTTCGATGTACACATTCAAATTTTAGTGGATCTAGCCTAAAACCTACTCTAACTTTCCAAGGAGACATGGTTAATAAGATTAAAATAAATTAAACCTAAACTAAAGAGGTGATGCACCAAAGGAATTCTCGAACACTTCCTTTTCCATTAAACAAAAACCATAAAAATGTAATCCAACCACCATTCACAAATAACCAAGATTGCAATGAGAAATTAGGAAGATGTAATGAACATTAGGAAGGGTTGAAAATTATCCACGGACTTTTATTATTTCTCCAAGTATTTGATACGAAGGCATTACAATGGCCAAGAGGAAATATTGCATTTACATTTTTTTATGGGAGGTTTGAAATCCACAAATCCACTTACGGATGAGAGAAGAAGAAGAGGGAGCAAAGAAAAATCATCCAACATTTAGAAAAATGCCCCTCCTTACAATATATAGGAAGAATGAGAGAAAGAGATAGAAGAATTTGAAATCCTTGCTCCAACCACCCTAAAATGCATTGAATTCATCTACAACAATGATAAGTTCCACTGCAAAATCCATACCCCCATGTACTATTCCTTGTTGGGAAAGAAAGGAAGCCCATAATTCATTATTTTGGTAGGTGAGAAGTCGACACCTCAAAAATGGTAGACTTTATTTCTTTATGTTGTGTAGAGGAGACTACAATCTTTCCAAAAATTCCTTTATTATGAAAATACAAGCTCCCATTCAAAAGTTATGGCCATCTAAAGGTCAAGGTGTCATTCTGCAAAAATTGTGAGTTCTTGATCTTCCTTTTTCGGAGTCCAAATGCATGCAACCTTCGAAAGTCCAAAATTTGGACTTTCAAACATTTTGATTTTTGAAGTTAGGTAAGTATTTATCCTTCTTGGGTGTGTGTAAACTTGAAACTCAAAACCCAAAAGTCCAAAATCTCATAATTTCAGACATTTTGACTTTGGAGTTTTAGTTAATGTTCATCGAAAAATTGGCCTGAGAGTTCCAAAACTCCGAAACCTGAAATTTTGAAACTGCCAATGCATTGAATCTGAAACCAAGTTTGACTTTTTGAAATCCAAAACCTTTCGAGTTTCAGAGTTTCAAGATTTTGGAATTTTTTGGTTAGTTTTCTGTTTCATCACCGAAGACTCAAACCCCAATTCGCATTTTCAAAACTCCGAAATCCAAAAGCCTGAAATTTTGGAATTTCATTTATTTGGACATTTCACTTTTCATACCTTTTTCACTATTCATCCCTTTGTACCCACCAAAATCTCCAAAACTATGAAACCCAAAAGTCTTAAATTTTGAACTTTTAGAATTTCATATTTTGGGCTTTTTGCTCACTTTTTTTGATCGCCATCCTCCTTCCCCGAAACCCCGAAACCCAAAAGTCCAAAATTTTGGACTTTCGAGTTTCAAAACATTTTGGTATTGGAAATTTTTTCCACTGTGCTTGCCGAGATATCTAAAACCCAAAACCTAAAAGTCTGAAACTTCAAACTTTCAAGATTTGAGATTTCAGTGCTTTTGATTCTTTCGAACTTTTTCCTTTTCGGGCTTGAAATTCACCTTTGGCATACCTCTGAAAGCTCCACCTTTGAAGTCTAAATTTTTTAGACCTTTGGAAATTATTGATTCACCAAAATAGCTCAAGGTCCCAAGCTTCTCTACAATGTGCTCGACCCTCTCAAAATGCAATCTCTCTTGATGAATCAAACTCTTTTCTTTTTTTGTGCAAATTCATGTTTGTTCGATTTTTCCTAAGGGGAAAAATTTAATAATAAGAAAAAATGAATTCATCAGTTGGACTAATTAATTAAAGACACACAATTCATTAGACTCATCTATCAAGCATGGAAGGTTCATTTACAACAATATGCTTACAAAGTGCATAAAAGAGAGAATAGAACACATGAAAGAGGGAAATGTAATAAATGTACATTTTATTTCAATTTTTTGGTGATGAAAATCTCAACACTCAAGTCACAATCGGTAATTGCTACAAAGACATAAATTTTTAGGATACTTTGGAACAAAGAACCCATCCAAATTTATAGCAATCTGAATTTACTCTTCACCTAACCCCCACATGAATCTTCATAGTCTCATTCAACTCATGAATTTTCACCTTCCTAGGAAGTGAGAAATAAATTCCCTTTTTATAAATTAAAGGGAATTTTACAATGTAACTTTATAAAGTCACTTAAGTGAATGAGACAAAATACAATGATTATACCCAATGAAGAATTAGAAAGGGGAGAGAAAGAAGAGGGAGAAAGAGAGAAGAAGGGAAAGGTTGTTATGTTGATGAAGAAGATACAGGATGAAGATATTTTTAGATTTATGGCTCCCGATGATGAGCCTGCTGAGTGGGATCATGTTCTTTGAATTCCTTGCTGAATCAATTTATTGAATTTTTCAACTTATCCTCCTCTCGAATGTACATGCACCCAAACACCTTTTTCTAGGTCCCTGGACATCACTGATCCTCTTATATTGATGAATTCATTTTTCGTAATCCATTAAAATCGTAATAATGAAAATTTTGATGTTGTTCGGGCACTCTAAGCTATATTTTTGAAACAAAGAGAGTCACCTACCTTTTTCTTGGCTGGCTCCTCGAAGGAAGCAATGAGTTTCTCTCGATGATGAATTTTTAGTGAGCGGGGGAACTCAAGTACCATAAAAAAATTGCAGACATCATTCAAGATCTCAAAAACACATTGTTCACAAGAATCTAACTCAGATATTGCATTCTAGATCATTACATATTTCATTTCCATGATGTGGATCCAAACTTTAAAGAAGTTATCTATAGAAGATGCGAACACATTTTTACTCATGAGGGTGTGAGAGTTGTAGGGGATGATCTCAAATACCATTGGAAACATATCATCCAAATGATTGACCACATTTACAAATTCCTCTCTTGTTTTTGTTACTTTTAACAATGTCACACAAACATATTTGATGAGATATGATATCTAAAAATAATTTCTTGCCTTGCACAATGATTTTCTCAATCCACTTCTCATTGGCCCTCCCCTACATTATGTATCCTTGGGCCTTCTTGAATTCCTCTAGATCAAAACTATTGATTATAGGAATGTCTTTTATTATAAGAGAGGATGTTGATACGGGTTCCGAGAAGGTTTGAATGTAAGCACTAAGAGCTTTTACCTATTCCTACAATTGTAAAAAAATCTTGTATTCTTCATTCCAAGCAAGAAGGAAGGAAGAGATTTCTTTGAATATATGGGAATCACCCTCATGAAAATATTGACCCAATGATATGCGGTTTAATTCATATTTAAACCGAGTCATGTCATCAATATGATTTTGAATCTTAGGCATAGAAAAGTTAACATCCTGATTACCTAAGGGGCCACTAAAGAATTGGGATGTTGTCTCGAGCGTTGTTTCTTTGTTTGGAATTCGTGGTTCTTGAGATTGCTTCAAGAATGGGTATAGAAACAAGGTGTGTTTTCCTTGGCTCAATGTTGATCTTTTCTTGAATCCATGGGAATGACTCATCAGGTGTTGACATGATGTTTTTCACTGGATCATTCTCAAGAGCTTATTATGGAATGAATTCTCGATCACCAAGGGGAAGATATAACATCTTGGATACTTGGATGCTCTTTATTGAATCACTATTGTTTATCTTGTGAGGTTCTATGATATCTCTAATAAAATTTGTCTCCGCTTATGATATCTCCTATAACATGGGATAAATTTGTGATATTTATTCATTACCCTCACTACATGATTGGAAACTTCTTGTTGCAATGATTTACCTCAGCCAAATTACTTTGAAAAACTCACTTCGCTTACTCGACCAGCTCAACTTAAGTAGCTCACCAAGCTCACTTATTCAGCTCACTTGAGGAGATGTGGATGGATTAAACCTGATTGATGAGTTATGATGACCTATTTTGCTTGAATCTCAACTGATATCTTGGCTTTTTCACTTCTTCTTTGATTGCACAATGTCCCTAGATCTTGCCTGTTGTGCTCAAAGTGATGTTCTTCCTTGCTATTATGACCAAAATGATGCCTTAGGCCTTCTGTGAAGGGTGAATTGAATTGTTTGAAATAAGAAACTATCCTAAAACCACGTGGATATGTTGAAAATAAACATGATGAATGAAAATTGAGCCTATTGTAACTTTCTACATGTGAAACATTGACTTTCTATTTTTAGCGAGTGGACAAACCAGGACTGTTATTTTGAAAAATTCATTGTTTTGATTAAATATGAACTTCTTAATCCTATGAAATACTTAGTTCAATTCTGTTGATGAAAATTTTCCATTTTCAAGCACTTTCTATTTTTAGCAGATTTCTTTTTTTTTTTCTTTATTATACTTTTTTGCTATTTTTGGAAAAATTTCCCATTTTATCATTTTCAATGTTTTCTAAGTGCACTATTCTCGAGGGGAATCACTACTTTTAGTAAGTTAATATTTTTATAAAGTGAGGATGTCAAATACTTATTATTTTTAGAAACTACATTTTTCCACCTTGGGTTGTAATGAAAATGACATCATTGAATTAGGTTTATCGTTATGATCTTCTCGCTCCGCATTTCAGCCCAATCTACCCACCAAAATTCCCAAAACCTAAAAAAGTGGATATTAGGGCATAAAAATAGGGTTTTCTACCATTATTTATTCATTGTATCCTTTGGTTTGATTCTATGACATTCTTTAAGGCTCTGCAACGAGAAGTAACCGAGAAAGTTTCACCCAATTTCCTTCATATGTTATAAAGATGTGAGCTTTTGAAATTTTGATGCATATGGCCATTCTCGAATAAATTTTATAGATTTTATAGATAAATTTCAAGTTTATTGGAGGTTCTCACTCAACCTTAATGGAGATATGAAGAAATAATGAAGTTGGCATGATTTTATTTCACGTTTAAAACTTTCTCGACAACATTTTTCATTTATGTGTGATGGCGGAAAGAGAAGTAGTAAGCTAAAGTGCTTAGTCAAAAAAATTATTTGAAAACCATGGGGGTTGGGGTGAATTTTTTTCCCAACTATCCCCATTTTCCCCGGGATAGTTTTGAGGGTAAAAGTTTTCATGTTCTCAAATGATGACAAGTGGCAAGAAATGAGTAAGGATGGAGGAGGAGAAAGAAAGGTTTCAACACATGATGAGCGAGGTTGGAGGTCATATGATGAACTAGATAGGTGGATAGGGGTGGAGTACATTTTACTGTCCCAACCGTCCCATAAATTTAGGATATTAGGGGTAGGAAAAATGAGCCTAGGGTGTAGGAGGTCAAAAACTTAACCAAATTTGCATGCTTGATCATTTAGCACCTGCCGGGAAGGTCTAGGGTCATATGGGGTCCAATGGATTAAAAAATGGGGTATGGTGCATTTTTGGTCCATATTCTCCCCACTTTCCCAACTTACCTGGACACTTGGGAAAGTCATGAAAGTCCAGACACCAAAATGCATCAGGCTTCCAACTACAAATTTGACTAACTCCTAGAATCTTGAAACAAACTTTCCCAGAGTTGTAGGAGGTATTTTTAGGTGAAATTTTATATCAATTTGACTCTGATAAAATTTTAAATATCAATGGTATGATTTTCAATACTTTATTATTCCTCCTTGAAAAAATGTTATTTTTTCATTCAGGACCACAAGGTGAGTCTTTACAAATTGCTCTTCCTTAGAAGTGCTTAGGCATTGAGAATAATATGATTTTTTCATCATGAAGTAAATTTAAATATATTTCCAATGGTATATTTTTTTCCTCTTGAATCATCCTAGAGCTCTCAGAAACTTCCATTAAATTTTACATTTTTTTCCACTACTTACTCCTTGCACCTTAAAAACTCGCAGTTGTACAACTTGTTCCTAAACCTCTGAAACACTCCCAAATATTCCTAAACCTATTTCAATATGTTTTTATCTCTTTCGTACTACTTATAGATGGATTTGGGCATTCAAATCTTCCCAGATGAGATACACCCGTCCCAAAAAGCTAAAAATATCCTTTCTAGGGCTACTAGAGAATTCTCTCTCAGAAGCATTGTACTAAATGAACTGAATGACCGTGTTTTCAAATTATAAACATCAAGGAAAGCATAAAAAACACATATGAGGGTATATTGATCTAGATAGGTGATTAGAATAGCTCTTAAGAAAAAATTTCAACACTATGATATAGTTGTCATGTTTCAGCATTGAATTTTTCCCTTACAAAATCTCATGACAACACTTAGAAAATGTGGAATGTTTGATTATTGAGATTTATGGTTTTTGATCTAGTTTTGTTGAAAACCAGTTACCACGACATGACATGTCATTTAATGAGGTTTGTTTTAAAATAAATGGGGAGAAACACCTTCGGGACCATTCACTTCTTAGAGAAGTTAATGAATGCAAAGTAAAAACACTATTTCATTTTCATTATTTATTTTGAGCTCTACATGGATATGTGCATGGAGGTTTTGGGGGAATTTGTTTTGAGTGACCGTGCATGTGATGTATTGTTTTTTTCTTGTCATCATAGCATTTTTGTTATACAAATATGTTGTTAGTAGATTTGATGTTTTTTTGGAAGCATTTGACTTGGAAGGTTTTAGGGAGCTGGAAGAAAAATATGGGAATGGGTTTTCATAATTTCATTCTTTTTGTTATTTTTATGATGTAATAGGATATGTTTTTAGGTTGGGATCATTTTGTCGAATTCTGTATTCATTTTATTTAGTTTTTATTGTGAAATCCACAAAATTTTGAAGGAAAATGTAGAAATGTTTTAAGATATTGATTGTTTTGTGAGATTATGAAACTAAAATTTGTTTTTAATATTTTTTAGGTAATCTATAAAAGAGAAAAAAATTCTTCTGAAGGTTATTATGTGAAACTAGAAAGAAATACTTGCTGGGTTTTGTTTATTTTGTGAAATTTGGGTAAAGAAATAATAATTTTCATCTCTTTTTAGAGCATGGACATTATTATTCCTCCACCTGAAATCATTTTTGTATCTGGGTATTATGATTTGGGAAAGGAAAAAAGAATTATATTTTATGGCTCTTTTTAGATAGCTATTGTATGAAAGGTGAATACGATTTTTGGTTTGATAAAAAATGCAAAAATGGTAAAGGGAATACATTTTTGGTTGAGTTTTTGGATCTGTAAAAGAAACAAAGGAAGGTTATAAATCTTCTTTGAGCTTTGTTAATATCATTTTTTATAATATCTTATAGAGCATGGATGTTATTAATCTCTCCCTCTACAAACATTTTCCATTTTGATTATTTTGTGAATTTGGAAAATGAGGAAAGCGTTAGAAACATCTCCATCTTAAGCATTATTTCTATCACTTTGCTTATGTATTAGGTTTTATTATTTTGTTTGAATTAGGGAAGGAAGAAATATTTTTATGGATCTCTTTTAGATTATAATTGTTATCATTCTCTCTCTAGATATGTATTTGGTTTGGATTATACGATCTTTAAAAATAAATTGAGATGATTTCATAGCTCCCGTCATAATATTGGTTGTTAACATATAACATACATTTTATTGACTATGTTTGTTGATATTCAATTTTAGGATCTACAAAAAGGAAATAAAATATAGTTTAAATATCTCCATAATGTAGCCAAATTATGAACAAACTTGATATACTTGAAAATAATATGAACTCCAAAAGAAAATAGATGTCCTTAATTGTTATTAAATAATGAATTAAAATGTTTCTGAATAGGAAAAAAACTCCCTACTCGAGTTTCCAAGAAAACTCTAACTAACTTGACTAAATCTACTCTAGGTGGCGAAATTACTATTTTTAACAGGTTTACTAGAACCTCGTTATTCTTAATAAGTTTGCATGCTTATTCGTACGGGCATAGAAATTTCCACGCATCTTCTAAATTCCTAAATTATAGGAATTTCCAACTTTAAAACTCATAATGCAACTAATACACTAAAATTAACTAATGCCCAAAAATAGGATAAAATCGAACTACAACTTAAATCCTAATTTTTGCTTCAAGATGGCGGATTTAGGGCCCAAAAATGTGTCGAAACTTTCCCCTACCGGTAGGATGAGTTTCCATTGTGTTGTCTCATAAAAACACATGACATTTAAAAAAATGGACTCAAATGGACACCCGAAGCTCAAGTTATGACTTTGTCAAGTTCCTGCTAATTTTGGCGCATCACTTTGATTTTGGTTGATATATTTATTTATTTGATATGAATAAATGGATTAGGGGGTTTATCACTATTCATTATATTTCTATTGGAAATAATTACATAATGTTTCAATTCTAAATTTAAAAGTATTTCATGCTTAGGAAACTTGAAAATATGAAGGGCATACGTTTTGGATTATTATTGTTTCAATTTTGAATTAGAGATTTGTAGGAACATGATACATATCCAATAAATGAAAACATAGTGAATAAAATGATATTTCTTGATTTGAATGATTATGACTTAAGTTCGAGACAATATTTGGATTAACATTGTTAACATAAATATTAAATGGTTTGATTTTATACTACCTAATCGTGGTTGTTTTGAAGTTAGTTGGAAAACATTGTGAGTTTTTACATGTGTAAGTATTGTCTAGTGATGCATTATATGTTATAATATTGTCTAAAAGTCTAAGATTTATTAAGATGGTTGTAAATAGTGATAGTGAACATATTTTTATATATAATTATGAAGTTTTATTATTAGATGTGTAAGTAATAGATTTCTTAATATAAACTAGGAATTTTATAATTATAACTTACTGATTAAGAATAATCTTAGCCATAACTTATTCTATCAATACATTATAATTACAACATGGAATAAGAGTATGTAGAATTGTGCCAATTCATATGAACTAACCCATATTTATTTCTCTCTCCTACAAGTTTACAAGAAATGTTGACATACTTGAAGTAATCATTGGATTTGATTTGTGATTGTTCTTACATCTTAAGGTTATTTTGATATAAATCCGAAAATAATTATTGTAATCAATTTGTTCATGTGATTGAAATATCATCACATCATAAAAAGGGCATTGAGACCCAATGTATTATACTTGTTGATTATGTATATCATTATTAATGGATATTGGGATAATTATATCTATTTGAAATGTGGTTTATGAATTATATTTTTATTGAGCTGAAAATATGGATGTTTTATTTATTTAAGATGATAATATATTAAGTTAAGAGATTATTTATGATTTCATTAATTCAGATAAAATAAATGAATATCGATAAATAAACCAAAAGGAAACATAGGAATTTAAATAAAGATGTTATGTACTTAATGGTATTAATGAACTATTCATGATGAGTAAATGTAATAAAGTAACTTGGTATGGGAAAATTAATAATTAACCTACACCTAACAACAATTACTAAGTTTCTAAAAGTACAATAAGAGGAACTAATAATAGTTAGTAACTCGTTGAGTTACTATGACCCTCTTATGAGAACCTATTAAACATTGTGAAGCAATACTTTTAAAATCATACATTAGGAAAGACTTATTTATTTTATCTAACTTTAAGGTAAGCTATGAATATAATAAGTGTGGGTGTAATGATCTCATGTCTTATCACTATAAGATCAAATAAGTTACAACTTAGGATGGCTACAAGAAGGGTAGTGAGGACGTAATGATGGTAATCATTATGTGGTCCCTATCTTTCCCATAGGAATCCTAAGATGGTATGGATGGGATTCTCTTCGTTGAGGGAAATGATCCAGTAGTAGAATATCCCTATTCTTAAATAAATCACCTTCTTAAAAATAAAAAGGAATATAGATAACTATATTGAGATGGTTGTGTGGTGGTGGAAGATGAGTTTCATATATTTGTATGCGATCTAAAAACTAAGCTTACAAAGCAATGATTGAAACTTTGGCCAGAGTAATGTATTAGCTAACTACATTTTATTTTCCCCAATCCCCTTATTTCTTGGTGTGGGATACCAGATGAAAGTTGCATGATTGTCTTCCAGGTAGGCACTTAGGAGATGCACATAGTTCTCATAACTTGTAAAATTTTTAACCAAGTATACATAGTATACACACTCGATAAAATGACTTAAGGGAGATCATGGAGATCTAGATATACCCTTATAACTGCACATGGTTATTGTATGTTATCATATGGATTTTGAATATTTAATAATGATGGATTATTTAACAGCAAGCTAAATAAAAATCTTAATCATTAATAACATTAATAGTACATTAAGGGTAGTTTTTTTTAAAAATAATTCCCCTTAATTTGAATGATCATAAGATGGGTGTTACACTTATGTAATGTTTTATGATTCCATTAATTTCATTACATTTTTATTATTTATGATTCAATATTTTAGTAGTTGATATTCAAATTATTTCTTATAAATACATTTGGTTGTTTTCTAATGGATTTTACGGGGTATTGATAATAACATGATATAAGATTTATAGAAAAATAAATATTTATATATGTATGATTCAAGTAGATTATTGATCCAACAAACTTCTTAAAAAATTTCCGTAAACTAAAGGAGTAATACATTTGGTACAAATCTTAACCCCTGATTGAAAAGTATTTGGTGTGGAATTTTCAGTTTTAGATGTTAAAGTAACACATAATTTCTTGAATGCAGTTTTGACTAATGTATGAAATACCTTTTTCATACTATTAAATATGAAGACCCAAGAAAAATATAGAAAAACTAAATCATCCACTCAAAATAATTCTTCAAACATGATTTCAAATAATGATTTTTTTGTGTGGAAACTCCTATGTTGATTAATTTGTCAACATAGAGGACCATGCTAATGATATTTTTGTCTACTTTATTAGTATATACTATAGGTTAGAGGAACAACATGTAAATATAGAATCGGTAAGACATGTGTCAATATTTCATACCAATCTCAAGGATCTTATTTCAATTTTTACATGGAATTATTAAATTTGCACACATAACTAGAGTTATCACTAACAAAAAAACTTATCAGGTTGGGAAATAAATATTTCTTGATATAAATTAATAAGTAAGAAGGACAATTTTAAATCAATTTTGTGGACTTCTGATCCTTGTTCGACAAACAAAGAGATTATTATCTATATATATACCTCATGTTTAACGTTTGTTAACCATTTATTTTTGTAAGGTATTTTCATGTGTCTAAATCCTAAGTGGGTTCCTCAAGGATCCTACCAAGATTAGGGTTCCTCAAGGAGCCTACATAATTGGCCATGTGGGTTAGATAATTTTTTTGAGAGATGTCCATATTATGTCATAGTTCCCTTACCCTTTCCTAATTTCTTCCTTTTGTTCACACATTACATATATCATAACTATGTGTCTCATTATGTCTACTTATTGACATATATTACATTCTATTATGATGCAAGGGTTAACAAACTTCTCACACTTAACTTATAATATTGGAAAACTTCCTTATTTAGGATTCTAAACAAAATTCTTGGAAATATTGGAGAGTAAAATCACTTAGAAATATAGGACCTTCTTCTTCATGGTTATATCATCCTTAAAAATTTATTATAACTCCAAATATTAGATTAAAACATGTTATATATTTTCTTAATCAAGAAATACAAGACTATGCCCTTTACACCTAATGGACTAAGTCTTCCTCCTTAGCTTGACTTGTAACTTCTTGTAATCCCCAGAAATTTCAGCCAAAAATGATGATTTCTTTTTTGTTTTACACACCGTGATACGACATGTGGTTAATGGTTTCCGATTTGAGTGTCATACTTTCGTAGGGCCATGCAAGACTTCTCTATATTGTTCCAATTTTATCAGATGTCTCCAAAGAAACTAACATTAGGTTATATGGATTTTCTTATAGTGTAAACGTTATAAACATTATAATTGTATTATATCAAGTATGATAACTTACACATTATATATATTATAATGCTATAATATTTTTGGATTAGAATGCTAACACTATAACATTGTATGTTTAATATTATAACTTTACAATACCTTATAATTATTATAACGTTAAAACCCTTCACCATATTATATCAAATTATTCTCTATAAATCCCATCATATCTTACATTATATATATATAAAGAAAGAAAATGCTATTTCATTATTTAATAATTTATTTATATTATTTTCAGGTAATAAATTATATAATGGTATACCTCATAATTTATATAATATATACAAATATATAACATATCTTATAATTTATATAATATATAACATTAACTTTATGGTATATAAAAATATAACATGTATAAGATATTATATACTAATCCTTTAATCTAACCCCTAATTCCTAACTACTCATATTTTTTTGATGAAAATGATCTTATATAATATTAAATGAAACATGAAACAATATTCTCTCAACAAAAAAGAGGCAGTATGAGAGGACACCCTAAGCCACAAACACACTAGGCCAAGCCTAGAGAGCAACAAAAAATAAAAATAGTTAAAAATAAAATGATTCAAAGGAACATAAGGACCAGGAGAACTCAAGGACCCCGAGAGGTAGGGGTAACAAAGCATCTCTTCTTCTCCTTATATTTGATTACAATAGTCCACGAATCCTGTGGAGGAGCCAATACAAGCGGAGGGAATAAGCGGAGGGCTATCCAGACTCAGTTCAAAACTAGAAGACTCAAAGACATGCGATTGCTTGGTACCACCGGCAACCAAGGAAATCTCAACAATCATATTTTTAGAATGTTCTGGGGGAATCACCGACTTTTGAATTTTTCCCGTTATAAGGAACTCGTGGGGAATGTACTCATGAATCCTTTCCCCGATTCTTTGTAAGATAGCTCTTCACGTTCCTTAGAATACTCCTCCTTATTCTCCATATTCGTAAAAGGACTGCTCCATCCTCCCTTATGTGATGAATCCCTTTTATGGATACTCTTCTTTCCTTGAGGTAAATCTTCCTATAAGTGTCCTTGAATTTGACATGCCCGACATATATGAATGTTGTATTTTCGTAATTTAAAATTTGGAAATACCGATGGTTCCCTTTCTCAAGAGGATCTTATCGGGTAGCCTTGTAGACACCTAAAATCCACTTACACAACCTTTAATGCTAATATTGCACTAATTATCCTCTTTCTCATCATTTCTGTAATAATTAGCACTTTTCCGCTAATTAGATAGCATTCCTCTTCATATTCATTAATTAACAACCTTTCATTAATTAATTAGCCTTCCTATCATTAAATATGTCAATTAATGACCTTTTCGTTAATTAATATCCACTTTTACTTGGGCTAATTAATTATTATTAATTAATTACACTTGCTGACTCTAAATCAATAAATTACCATTTATTGGATCAAATTCCTCTCTTACATCCCGCAAATCATACTAATTTTCCTCTAATTATCTTCTATAATCTTACCTCTACCTATTAATTAATCACCTTTGATTAATTAAAACATCCCCCAACTCTCATGACTTACTAATGACAATTTAAACTCTTCTAAATCAAAATTACCTTTTATAAAGAAACCTTATCCATTCCTAATATTGTCTTACCTTTATCCCACATTCATCAATTTTCTAGCCTTGCCTCTTCATGCAATATTTATAAGGAACCATCCTTATTACCTTTATTATTACACCATGCTTTTAATAGTGTGAACTATAAGAATTTTGATCTTGAACCATTCTCTATTGTTGAAATAGATTCTCCATCTTTCATCATTTTACTAAAAATTGAGTAATATAAGAAGATCTAAAATGGCCTTGTAGACATTCTTGGTGAGATTCCATTCTCAATCCTTGAGATCAATCAATAATCCACTTTGATTTCTTATGTTCTTCATAGGTTCATAATTTAAGTTAGCAATCACAGAGAGTAGGAAATAACTTAACATGTAGTTTCATTTAAGAATTAAAGAAGCATTTCCTTTAAGATCTTATCTTGATGGTTCATTGTTTAATTAGCATATTATTTTGAAGCTATAGTTGGGATAAAGTTTTTGTAAAATCTTCTCTTACACCTTAGGGTGATCTTGAGAATCAACAAAAACTTTTGTCTTCATTTTATAACATTTGGTAAATTGGAAAATTCATCTTTTGGTTTAAGGAATGAACATTTATCAATCTTTTTGTATGGTTTATTGATTGTAAAGATTTTCTTTACTTTTTTAGTTGGATTATTTATTTTGTATGCTATTCTCTTGCATCCTTGGATGATCTTGAGAATCAAAAGCAACTCTCAATCCTCTTTTAAATAATGTGATTTTCTTCGAGAACTATTAACACTTTACTACAAGACCTAAAAATGATTGTCAAAGAAAGGAGTTTGAAATAAAAATAAACTACTAATAAATATTTTGTGTAGGTTATCAAAAGGTGTTAAAATAAACCACATCCAATTTAAAACATATAAAAACACACCACAATCAACACACTATATTTGCAGGTTTGGATAAGGGTACGTCCCGTCCACTTAAAACTAGGACATAACCCCTTTGGCATAAGCCTTAAGCTATAACAATGGGGGTGGTCCTAGGAACCCCAAAGTAGTCCATACAAGAGGGAACCTTGTGGATGAAATAGGAATTTCTCTACATAATATACTTGATTAGTACTACCATTTGTGAGATTTAGTGTCATAAGTTGTCCGTATGGCAACCCCAGTGAGAGTGCATGATGGACGCATTTATTGCCCACTATGCTTGAAGGGGGTAAAGTAAAGCCGAGATAATCCCAAATTAGTCAGTGTGACTTTTTGGGTAAATTGAGCTCACTTAAGATGGTCTTGGTGACACCTAGTTGAGTGAACCACCCAGGAAGCCATCTTTGACTAGGAGCCCACTTGGACCACATCAAACCCAATTTTGAGTTAAAAGCTATTGTTCATCATGAAACATGTGAAGCGTTACTTTTTCTTAGTTTTTCACTTGCCCTAAGGTGAGGAAAAACTCTTCTAAAGTGAGGAAAACATTTTTTAACCCCTATTGATCTACTTCTTTCACTTTCTTTTGACACTTTGTTGATCAAAAGAAGAGTGACTACCTTTGTGTTATCAATTGATTTTTTTCACCACTTTTTTATCCATTTACACCCATCCATGTTTGCAGCTGGGTTGTTAAATGTCTAAAGTGTGTGGAGATGTTTTTATATCATTGGTAGCCTTTTTGATCTTGATACCCAAGTCAATATTGTCATCGTAGTTAGGCTTGGTTCATCACTTTGATTCTCCTTTGAATGATTATCTTGTTTATATCGTGACACTACAATTTTGGTATTTACGTCTTGTTTCTTGTAAACTTGGCCTAAATATCTATATTGTAAGGTTACGTTGTATACACTTTAACAATTCCTAGGTATACTATCGCTTTAGTTTGATTTCAATTATTACCTCGATTCTGAAGAGTGTTAAGCATTACCACTTGTGTGTGTTATATCAATATCATCTTGATATTAATACCTTACTTTATCATAAATTTTGGTTAACATATCTTGGTGAAATTGTTGTGTCACCCACAATCATAACTGAAACCATTTGGAATATAGGTCTTGATTGAATTTGGATTCAATCTCACTTTTAGTATACTTTTTCTAGGAATCGCATTAACTTATTATTATTACTTGTGGTTTGTTAATTTATTTGAACTTGACATAAGTGGTGACATTTTATTAATCATCTTAAAACACCAACTATCATTTGGAAACAAAATTAGGAAGTAATTCGATGATTGATCGGTTTAAAACAAACCTTGCATGATTATGTCTTGTGATTATTCATCATTTTGACTTATCCATTTATGACAATCACTTTGATCCATTAATCCTTTATCATTCATTATTATTTGGTCATTGTTTTATCACTTAAGTTTGAGTGGTGTTGTGTTTTGAGCTTGCATGATTGTTCCTTGTGATCGTTCACCTTATAGACTTATATTTCTAAGGAAAATCCTTTCGAGCCTTTGATTCTTTACACTCACAACTTGTTGTCCAAACCTTGTTGGATTGTTGAAATTACGTTATCATGATGTATGTTTTTCTTAGCTTCCCTTTTTGGAAAATCACACAAGCATCCCCATCTTTGCGAAATGTCTAGTTGGTTGTCATTATGTTGCCCAAATCAACATGAAACCTTCTTCACTTTGAAGAAGTTTTGATCATACAATATAGGTGTAGGAATTTGAACCCAACATGCACCAACAATGACTGATTATCGTAAGGTCCCTTATACATACGATAATAAGGAATCAAAGTTTCGGTGTTCACATCAAAATATGCCCATCATGACCAAACCTTGATTGGTTCTTCGTGCTAGAGAACCCATTCAGGTAACTCGTTCCCCACCTTCATCTCATAGTAAGTGGTATGATTTGGACACTTCTGATCCAAATTATTATTCGAGTTCCCCCACTCTTCTTCTAATTCTAATCCAAACATTTCCTCTTCTTCTGAGGATTCCAATCCAAATATTTCCTCTGACTCTTTTGATGACTCAGATCTAAACTACTATTCAGATTCATCTAATTCGACTCAAAAGTCATCTACTCGTGACTCATATGTCATGGTCCTCCCTATCTTTGTAGGACCCTCTTCATCATACATTTAATATGACTCATACATCACAGTCCTCCCTTTCTTTGTAGGACCCTTTTTATCAGTCGCCTCAACGACTTCTTCTTCCTTTGAAGATGCGCGTGATTCCAAATCCCTCTAATTAAACATCTAATACAATTCTTGAATCATGTTCATATATTTATTTGTAGGACCCTTGTTATTATTCATCCAATGTGATTCTTGAATCACATTCCTCCCCTTATTTGCAAGACCTTCTTCATCAATCACCCCCACTAAGTCTTCCTTCTTTGAAGATTTGTGTGACTCAAAGTCCTTCTAGTCAAATGTCTGAATCGACCCATGTGTCGCAATCTATAGACTTTGGACTTAATCCTACTAGTTTACAGACAATATACCATCATATAGGTAGGTGTAAACCACCTTCTTCTACTCCTCGGACATCTAGCTCCACATCTTCTCCATCCCTCACATCATCTTCTTCTATCAATCATCATCAAACATCTTCTAAGTCTTCCACACCAATTGATATATTTCTTCCAATCAACCCTTTGTGGTTGATCAACAACTCATACCAATTGATATCTTTTATAATGAAGAAACAATTAGGGAATTTATAGGGGCACACGAATATATGCCTTTAACTGATTAAAAACAAGGATTCTCTTTAAACTTCGCTATGTCCACATATTGTGAGGAAAAAAATTGATTCCTTTTATTAAGAAATAGAGGAAGAGCCTTAGATCATGCAACTTAGTCCTCCTCTTATTCTTCCATCTTCACATTCTTCATTACGTGAGGAAACTCCTAGGTCTTGCATTAATCCATGGCATATCTTCTCATCACCCAATCACTCTTTGTCTATCATAATTCCTCAATCAAAATCTCTTATGGGTTAACACCAAGTATCCTTTCATCTTCATCTAGGTGTGGGTCACATTCTAGTCACCCTCTATCTACTATTTATGGGACATTTTCGAGTGGTCCACTATCTTCTATTCTTGGGGCATGTCCCACTATCCCCTTGTCTTCTATGTATGGATCACCCCACATATTCCATAATCTTCTATTCTTGGAAGACATCCTAGTAGCCCATCATCTTACATATATGGGTCATGTCCTAGTAGCCCTTATTCTTCTATTATTGGGCCACATCCTAGTAGCCCTTCATCTTCTCGTATATGGCTCACCTCATAGTTGCCCATATTCTTTAATCCTTGGACCATATACTTTTCATCCATCACATTATTCTTCTACCACATATTTTGGCAATACCATCACATTTCCTCTAATAAATTCTAAACATCCACATTATTTTCTCACTTTTCGTGGATCATAAAATTCAGGCATTAGCTTATAAAAATACAGACATGTTTTTATAAATCTCGATCAAAACTCCGAAGAGATCCAAATCTCCCAACAACTCAAATGATTATAAAATTCAAAATCAAACACCATTCTAGAATTCACACCTATGCACCCATCAAGTATGGCGCAAAGTGATGAAACCTATGGATAGGGAACTCAATCTCCCAGATAAAAACCCATTTTTCAAAACAAATCACAGTCATTTGTTGAGTGTGAACTCACCATGATCATTGAGATCGGGAATAATATAACTCTTGATAAACAAATGTGCTTAGTATCCCTTATCAAGGAAGTCACACACATCGTTGTTGGATCCTATCATGTAGATTGACATTTTTGGTCCCAAATTCCAAAAATCAACAAAAATCATAAAACAGTTCAAAAATAAAAAAATCATAAAATAGTTCAAAAATACAAAAATGAGAAAACATTAAAACATTACAAAAAAAAAATCAAAGGTAAAAATATCAAACATAGTAATCAAGTATTATGTACACATGGATGTTATTTCTTCCCTTTCTTTCATATCCCTCTACAAGTCATCCACCATTTTCATCCCTTCGATAATATTTTGGTTAGCTTATTTTACACACATTTTGTGACATTTATATCTATGGTAGCTATTTGACCTTGGTCTTTCCTAACCGTGGTAAATTAAAGAACGAATTACCTCTTAGATATCCTATCACAAGTCTCATCTAATAAACTTGTTGTGAATAATTTTTGCACGTATTTGTTGACACTAACCAATGTCATCATCACAATCACTTATGTGTCCTTCCATCAAGCCATTAGTGGTTCTTAACCCTTATCTAACAAGAGATCTGAAATAAGTTTTCGAAAGTAAAAGAATCAAAATCAATCAATCAAAAAGAAAAATCTAAAAATCAAAAGCAAGTTGATATATAACTCTCTTGGGGTATTTCTAATAATCTCTACCAAGGCTATAAACTCCTAACTAACTGTAGAGAAATGTTGTGATTAGAATCAAATGCATCTCTGTCGGGGCTATGGATGCCTGACTAGCAGTGGAGCAATGTATGGCTCTCCTTCCACAATCCATTCACATATCACCTTTCAAACTAAATCATTCAAACACATTGGCTAGTGTCTTCACTTATTTTCTATCAACTCTTTCCTTCAAAAGGTAATTCATTTCCATGTGCACACATAGGATATCAATGAATAAACAAGATTAGTATGTTACCAAGTGTTACTTTTTGGACCTTATTCAAAATCTTTCTTTAGCACATGTCTTTTCTCATGATTTGTGCCTTGGGCTAATCACTTTTTCATTAACCGCCTTCTAAATATTTACATAGCATCTTCTATTTTTTGAAAATCATTTAGAACATCCATGTGTATCAATTGTCCTCTTTGCCATGTTTGTAGGCACCTTTTTCCCCTTTTAATAAATTAATCACCCACTTCCTTTCTCTCATGTGTTTCTTGGTCAGCTTACGTTTGGGGCATCCTATCGCATTTATGATTTAACCTATTTTATATTTTCCTTGATCCCCCTTCTACGTGTGAAGAGTTTATCTTTGAATACTCCCACCTAATCGTTGGGGCATGTCACATCTTCACTTTCTCACACGCATGGCATTCTTCCCTTGTGCATCCCATCTATCATTGGGGGCATCCATGTTTCTTGGTTTCTTGTACATAGTTTCAGAAAACTTTCAAAATAAAAAACATTCAAATATGTTTCTAAAAAATTAAAAACAATTAAAATCATTCTGCAAAATCTCTCTCTTTGGTTCTTGCTTGTTCTTGTGTGTGAATCATGGATCATCTTGATCTACCTCCATTAAAAAATATGGTTTTCTTACTATGTCTATACTCTAGGGCACAATGAGTTACTTGGTATTGTTTCATAGTGCACTACTTTTCATATGACCCAAGTGTCCTCCATTATTCCCCTTACTTGTATCATTTCTTGGGGAACCATATTTTAACCCTTGTCATTAATTCACAGAGGTCGTAATCAAATATTGATAACAAAAACATTGTATTATGTTTCTCTGTCAGGTTATCTTGTTTACTTTCTCGTATTGCATTGCATTATGTATGTTGCAAGGAGTTAGAAATATTTTACTTTGTCATATTGCATTGCAGTTTGTATGTTGTATGGAGTTGGTGTTTTTGGCTATGGTCATTTGTTCGTATATGGATTTAAATTTCATACTACAATTCTATTCATTCATTTTACTAATGACCGATGACGTCGATCATAAGAAAAATGATGAAATAAAGTTGGTTTTTACATCAACAAGATGATAGCTATATCCATCTCTTTTCATCTTCATTTTTCTTCCATATCACTCTCCTTCTATCAACACTTTTCTTCAAAAGAAACTTGGGGAAATAGGGATCAATTCTTCTACTTCTTCTATTATGTTCTTTCATCTTTTCGATCGTCAATCACCCTCTTTCATCACCCCATCGACACTCGAGGGGGCATCCTTCATTATATTAATTTTTTCTTCTATCTCTTCAAAAAAAAATTGTTTGTACTTGTCTACTATCTTTGAAGTGGCGTCACTTATGCCACCCCAAAGAGGGGAAAATGTAGACACCTAAAATCCACTTACACAACCTTTAATGCTAAGATTGCACTAATTATCCTCTTTCTCATCATTTTTGTAATAATTAGTGTTTTTATGCTAATTAGCTAACATTCCTCTTCATATTTATTAATTAACAACCTTTCGTTAATTAATTATCCTTCCTATAATTAAATATGTCAATTAATGACCTTTCATTAATTAATATCCACTTGTACTTGAGTTAATTAATTATTATTAATTAATTACACTCGTAACTCTAAATCAATAAATTACCATTTATTGGATCAAATTCCTCTCTTACATCCCACAAATCATACTAATTTTCCTCTAATTAGCTTCTATAAGCTTGCATCTACCTATTAATTAATCACCTTTGATTAATTAAAACATCCCATGACTTACTATTGACAAATTAAACTCTTCTAAATCAAGATTACATTTTACTACGCAACCTTATCCATTCCTAATCTTGTTTTACCTTTATCCCACATTCATCAATTTGCTAACCTCACCTCTTCATGCAAGCTATATAAGGAAACATCCTCCTTACCTTTATTCTTACACCATGCTTTGAATAGTGCAAACTATAAACATTTTGATCTTGAGTCATTTTCCATTGTTGGAAATAGCTTCTCCATCTTGCATCCTTTCACTCAAAATTGAGTAATATGGGAAGATCTAGAATGGCCTTGTAGACATTATTGGTGATATTTCATTCTCAATCCTTGAGATAAAGCAATAATCCACTTTGATTGCTTATGTTCTTCATAGGTTCATAGTTTAATTTAGCAATCATAAAGAGTAGGAAATAGCTTAGCATATAGTTTCATTTATTCATTGAAGAAGAATTTCCTTTAATATCTTATCTTGATGGTTCATTGTTTAATTAGAATTTACTTTTGAAGCTATGTAGATATTAGTTTCAATGTATAGCTTTGTTAATAAAACCCGAGCACAAGCCCTTTTCTTATATTGATTTCAGCATAGAATCTGAAATATGTTCTAAGGCCTTCCTCATCCTTGAATTATCCACCCCGAGGAATCTTCCTAGAAAATTCCCTATATCTTCCAAATAACTCTAAAAATGCAGAGGGAGGTTCAAGAGATGCACCCACACCGGTATCGTAGTGATCATACGAGTATTTTGGTCAAACAACAAAAACCACGACATGAGGAATAAACCAACATTTCCCCAAACCTAGGGACCATCTCGATAGACATTTTCTATAATCCTCTTCCTCCTCAAAATGAACCACAAAGAATCAATTTGAGAAAAAATAAATAACTCATTTGTTTGACCTGTTATCAAAAACCCACTATGTGATGACTGAATAAGTAGGCCACATTTCATTAAATATTCCTATCATTGCTAATTGGGCTAGTGAGACGAGATGGGCACAAACCTATGACTTGTTTAAACTAAGCGTTGGAATTTCTTCTACCAAATACACAATATACACCTTCGTTCTAGTCGAAATTTCACTCGCCACTACAATGCCTCCTTGAATGAGTTAAATCAAGTTTATGTTTTATGGAAGGGTCTCCCCCTCTTGCCATAACTTAAGAATTCATCCTTTGCAAAGCCTTGTCCTGGTTCCTACTACTGAAATCCTCCACCCAATAGATTTTCTACTTGTCATCTAGGGTTACAGCTTTAGGTTAGCTTCATCGCTCATAGACATCTCCACCTTTTAAAGTTTTTAGGTCCCTTTTTTTTATATTTTATTCCCTAACCCTTTTTCTAACCCAACCCTAAATACCTTATGCGGCTAACATTTAGCTTTTCTTTATGCATTTTTTTACTCTATTTTTTTGTTTGGTTTATGGTAGGGTAAAGAATGGAGGCAAAGGCACAATAAGGGGGAATGGGGAGATGAGAAAGAAATGGAGTTGATGAAGGAGGGAGCAGTTGGGCATGGGCATAGCCCACAATTTTTTTGTTGTTGTTTTTCTATAGTAAGATGAGAGACATTAGGGTTACATATTTTACTCTATGTGTAGGATGAACTAAATCTATAATGGTACTATTTTCTTTTTACATGGCTATTAGTGAGATGTACATTTAGCACAACCATGAAAATGTTTCAGGTTTATTTAAATTTTTGATTGTAGACTCCCTTCCTTACTACTATCCAATTACTATTAAATTTACAATGTTAACTAGGGTTTGCAGGTGCTTAACGCCTTCGGATTTCAAATAAGTATTGGTATTATTATGTAAGGGAAAATGAAAGGTCGAAAGCCCATTTAGGCCATGTTATCAACTCGTGTTATACTAGGGTTTTGAAATTGTTCAACTTGATTTGTGGGTTTATTTTCCATGGGTCTATATATTTTTTAATATATATCGTAATCATTACTTTAGATAAATGATTTTAGAATAATAACTTTTTCATAAGTTGATACTAGAATCTGATTAAGTATTTTATTGCATAGTCATAAAATTGTGGAAGATAAAGTATTTTATCCGGTATAATATTGATATTCAAACATAATGAGATTCATTTTCCTCCCATATGCCAAGAATGTAAAACAGTAATATTGAATTTGCAAGATGTCAACAACAAAGTGTCACAATATATTATGATTCCCAACAACATTTAAAAGTTTCATTTCTACAACAATATAAAATGCAAATGCCGTGTTTATGAAATATTAGACAACAATAATAAAATTTTATAGACATTAAATGAAATTATTATCCAATTATGATAAGGTAACTAGTTATAAGTTCCATTCCTTTACTAAAAGATAGACTTTGAGAACAAATGATGAACAACTCAAATTTCCATTTGTAGTAGCAAGATAAATAAAATGAAATAAGACCAAGAAGGAGCTCACCATGGATATGGTCATCCTTCCATGCAAGATGCATGGAATTATGGCTATACCCATGTGCATCCCATCTAATAAAAGAACATTTTTCTCACAAATCTCCTATTACTAGCTTGAATGCACCAATTGCTCCATTTGATTTTCAACCAAGATTGAAACATCAAAAAACATGTAACCCATAATGATTATATTCAATCCACATATTTTATTTATTAAAGGGATTAAAAAATGAAAGTTTAACAAATAGGTAGTGCTATCCAATTTTATACACATGCAAAAATTGGACAATGAGGTCCTATTACGAATAAAATATGAAATTGGTCCCAGGGGACCCATTTCTAGTAATCACGGAGATAAAATGATTAAAATAATTAATAAATTGATAAGTTAGCTCTTCTAGCTTTAAAAAGATCAACTTGGAGCCCAACTTGGGCTCAACTTAGTTGCCATCTCAAATAGGGTGCTCGGTGTGTAGCTCGATGGTGGGAAGATAACAAGGTAATGTTGATTCTTTCATCAACTCGGTCGAGCTGGTGTAGTCATCTTGGAAGGTAAATCAAGCTAGGTGGAGTCACTTCAATACAAAGCTCATCTCGATAAGGAAAAATTCATCGAGGTAGAGGTAGGATGGCTCGGTAGTCATCCAAAGGAGCCAACTTGGCTATAATAATATTATGAAGGACAAAGCTCAGGATTCATGCCTTGGAGGCTTACATGACGAAGCTCAAAGTGTTAAGGGTATAGCTCACTGGGAGCTCAAGACCTATGTCGTGGTTGTCTCAAAGTTAGAGTACATGGAATATCTTGGAAGGGCAAGCTAATGGTATAAATCAGGTAGCACCGAGTAGGTCACTCGATGAAAGACTATTGTAGAAATGTGTTGGGCCAATGCGAAAGAAGAACCAACAAAGGAGCTCGGTTGATGGTCACAACGAACGAGTAGGTGAGTGATGTGGCTCAAGTTCAAAGCTCACCTCATAAGGAACATGCATAGACTTACAGGAGAGTTCAACATGGAAGTGAAGGATTCAATGCTTGTGAGTAAGGATCAATGCAAATAGTTCATAGATCAAATGATTTGCAGGATATAATTTATATGAGTGATTTGAGCATTCAAGGAAAAGGTATGGAGTATCGAGTGGCTCGAGATCGATCTATAGGGCATGCCAAGATCAAAAGGGACTCGATCAAGCATTTTAGAATCCACGAGTCATCCTCGGTTGAGAACCAAGTAGAACTTGATAGTGAAGATATCATTTCCAAATTTCATAGTCGCAATTAATCTTGATTGACTTAATTCAGTGGCATGATAAGGAATGAATGATGAGGTTTTTGACAGCACCATTCAAGCTCGAGAGAAGGAATTTGGTGCATGGATCATGTTGATTTTTTCATTATATGCATGATACTCACTTGGCAAAATTCGTTCAACCTCGTCGAGTCAAAATTTGGCTCAAAAATGGAGCTCGAGAAAATGTGGAGAAACCTGAAGAGAAGCCCAAGTCGGGATTGTTTTGGTCATTTGTCATCCAAGTGAGCAGAATGGTGTTTAAACCCCGTACACCATCATCACCATGGGGATCTCTGAGAGATTAGTGACCAAATGGCCAACAGGGATTTTGATGATGGCAAACCAAGTCGGTATTCCCATGCATAGGGTAAATTCATTTCATTTTCCATGGTGGGAACCTTGTAATGGAAATCCATCATGAGGCTTCCGCACAAAGGAAAATTCTAAGTTAGTTTCCTATTTAGCAAGCAAGTCATTAGGGGGGTTTCAAGTGGAAGAATAGGTTGAATGATCGTGGTGAGTCACTAAGTTATCCACTAGATTCTCAAGATGGTTGGCTTGGTGAACAAGTCCTGAGAGGCCACCATTTTCTAAGGAACTAGTTTCAGGTTCCTTAATACATTTGGCATGGTGAGTTCACCAGAAAACACTGCAAGCTAACTAAATTCATAAAGAAGGAAAATTCATTGTTTGAATGAAGGAATTTTTTGGTGGATGGAACATTGAGGTATTATATCCTCTAGTAGGAAATTGGAGATCAATTTTTTGAGTTACGATCTAGTAGGAATGGTGATCACCATGAGAATTTTGGAGCATCAATTTGTGATCTAAGGAAACATTGATTGGAAAAGAGTTCATAGTATAACTCGACATATTCATAGACAATTGGTAGATGCATGTGAATGGAAGTGGTGAGCTTAATCAAAAGAGAGAGGAAGAAATGATTGACTGAGATCTTAGATGACTCAAGTGAGTTGTGCATCAAGAACTCAATGAAAGGATTGACAGATGGACATGGAAAGGATATCATTTGATCTTGTAATACTAATTCGATGAATTGGTACATAAGTGAAAGGAAATGATCATGAGTTTAACATTGAGATACTCAACTTGATTTGATCATGCTTTGGAGTGTCGAGGAGGTTGCATACATTATAGGAAACCAAGTCGGTTCGGAGCTGCTAAGGTGAATGCTGAGTTGGGACCACTTAGGATCTAAGCTATGTTGCAATGGAGTTGAACCATGTACATATAGGGCTTTTGGGAGATGAGCTAACCGAAACATGAATGGAGGTTGATTGCATTAACAAGGAACTCGGGTGGCTTGATGTGGTAATGAGTCACGTGAAGAAATTCATATTAACACAATCTTGTGGAAGTCAACTTAGAATGAGCCACATACATATTAATTCCAAACTAGGCGAGATTAGAAGACTAGCCATGTAGGCTGAGTTACATCAATTGAGCTTGTGGGTTGATGCATTGGAGGTAATATCAGCCAGAGTTTGGTGGCTCGGTTATGGTGAGTACACAAGATTCCACTCGGTGGTGAGCACGATGCTTAATTAATTCACAACAAGTAGAAGGTAGCTTGTGGAAAAACTTTAAGAGCTCAATTTGGTAAATACAAAATAAGGTTGGGCCATGATGGAAAGATCTTGGCAAAGTGGAAGAATTTTATATAAAGCTCACCGAGTCAATGGTCATGCACCAACAAGGATCCCATCGACATATGTAAAGGGTCGAGGAAATTACGAGGCTTGGTAGGAATAGGAAGAGCTCGGTGGAAAGTTCATTTTGGAAATTCGATGGTGAGCATTGGAAGCGATGGAGAAGCCATGTTTCAAGACTGAGCCATCAAGAAGTGTTTGACGTAAGGGAGCTCGGTTTTGTTGAAGTGTGAAGGAGCTCAACCTGACTCGGTGAGTTGGCTCGGTGAGCCAACCACTAAGTTGGGATCTTTTTTTGACTTTTCCTCATGATTCCCCCTTCAATGTGAACTGATTTTCAATGGTCCCGCTATTAATCAATTAATTTAATATTTTTATTTAAATATTTTAATAATAATATTTTTATTATTATTTAAATATTTTAATTAAATATTCTTTTAATTAATTAAGGAGAATTAGGTGAACAAGAAATTAATGACACATGATGGAACCTTCTCAAGTAGCTCAACCAACTATAATAAATGAACCATCATGTACCTTCAATTTAGAAAGGGAATTTATGACTCCTTCTCTCCTCTCTCTCAATTTATTCTATAAATGTAAGTTAGAATCTCATTTCAAGGGGTTCCAATAGGTCACCATCATGTTGGATAGTTAGATATCTGAGACAAGTGTAAATTTTTCAAGAGTCCTCTCTCTTCTGTAAGTTGTCCTTGTATGTTGAGATAACTTTAAAGCATCCTTTTCAAGACTATAATGGAAATCATTACCTCTCCCAAATGTATGATTCATTGTGCACGTTGTTGAAGAAAAAAAAGTGTTTGTTTTGTGACTAATCTCACTCCTTTCATTCTTCTATACTTTATTTTTCCTTTTCTCATGTTTGCAAGTACACTGTGCAAGTTCAAGTTTCTATTGTAGGTTCTTGGACTTATGTGCTTATCAAGTGGTGGAGTATTGCATGCAGTTGAGTTGTGGTGCTTATTCACCCTTCTTAAGTTCATCCTTCTTCACTGGAAGACTGATAACTTGTTTTTCTGATCAAGTTTAACAAAGGGAACACATGCTTCCTAGTATTTGGTATTCTATACCCTCTCTAAGTTATAGTAGGTGAATTTGACTTGTGGTGCACACACCCTCTTCAAATTAACCCTTCTTGATTATGGGAAAACCCTTTATTTGGTGCATTACCATCACTAGTATAGTTTTATTTCTACAAATCTCTTTCCCTAAAACCCATGAAAATGTTGGTATAGGTATAGATAACCATTTTATTACACTAGGAGTAGTAGAAAACTTAGTTTAGGAAGAGGAAGTCATCCTTCTCTGGAGGTTCACCTCGATCCCAAGTCCCATAGCTTAAGAGGTGATCCCATGTGTCACAATCACACCAAACATCCTGTTCACATTCGGCCATTTGGATGGTACAATGATTTGGCAACAATAGGTAGAGTTTACAATGTCTCCATTAACCAAAAGAAATGACATTACAATTTCACAACTACATGTGAGTTACATGTTTTACAATATCTCAAGAACCCCTTTAGAGTTTACAAGTCTCTTACAACACATTACAACACTCAAAATACTTCATTTCAAAGCTCATGAAGTAGAAAATATAAGTTATGTTACAATATGGGACCAAATTACCCACAACAAAAAAAGGGAGCTACAAGAACTAGTCACTAGTATCTCAAACAATCTCTAAGAACATGAGGGGGGTCTAAGTGATTTTATTCTCCTAACAAAAACCTATTGGGGAAGGGGAGATCTCCCAAAATGGCCCCTGAGCCCCAACAAGTGAACAATAGTTGAACCAACAAGCCCTTGAGCAACATAGATGGTCTAACTCCATAAGACCCAACACACAACCATAAAACACACAAATAAATGTAAACAACCATAAAAATAACAAATGTTTTCAAAAAAAAACCAAGTGGGAGAGGGAGGAATGTGGGTTAGTCTCCTTTTGTCTCCAAATGGGTAGGGGATTTTCCTTGAAGCTTCAAGTTACCAACCTCTTTATTCTACACTACACCTTATACCTCATGTACAACCCATTTTCTCTCAGCCAAAGGCCAACCCCTATCTACCCCAACTCCCTCTAAGTTAAATTCAAGAATCGTACATCTGCAACAAGCCTAAAATAATCATTTTCCCTCCACCAAACTAACCCCACATACTCCCCTCCAACACCCCAAATCTAGAGGCTCTCTACCCATCCAACTTATTTCAATGCAACAAGAAAACAATCTAAAAAGAGAGAAAAGGATAAAAGAACCAAGATAAGGAAATCAATCAAACACACAATTTCATCATGCAAGATAACAACAAAAAGGTAAAAAAAAGTTTTAAACCCTACCTCAAATCCATAGCTCTAGCCTTCCCTTTCTCCAAACTTCTCTCTCTCCAAGCTTCCCAAAGCACAAGAAAAAAATCCAACAAAATAAAATAAAGATCAACTCGTCGACCCCCAAATATTAAGGCCAACTTTTATTTATAGAATAAGAAATGAGGAATGATGAGTTGGCTCCATATGGATGTCAACTAGGAGTGATTTCTCCAAGTCACCCAAGGTACACTCCTTTTCCCATGCACATTTATTTTTTTCGCAAGATTTAATCAAAGAAAATTATTTCACCAAATTAATGACACATAAAAATTCTAAAAGGGAAACAAATTAATTAATTAATGAAAACAATAAATTCATCACCTTTCACATCCCCCACCAATACTCACATCAAAATCAAGAAAACAATATTCACCTAACAATGAAATCAAACCAAGAAATGAAAGTGTATTTAAACCTTATGAAAAAGTCACATAAATGAGTCAAAATTCATAAATAACCCTACAAAATTACCCTACCTATGATAGGCTATGGGTATGGGCTCATTTAAAGTAGTAAGGAAAAGTTAGGTGACAATATGGTTTTGGAACTCATTAATTGTTCCCACATATCAAGAAGATCATAGAAACATCAAATCAACACATGAGGTGAGGGGAAAATTCAAAAATAAATTCAAAATAAATAAATGCAAGAGTGAATATTCAAAAGGGGCCATCAACATAGGATAAACAAAAATTAAATTAAACAACCACAAGAAAATAAAAGGCCTAACCACTTTTCTAATTCACACTCCATGTTATTCAACATGGCCAAGGGTCTTGGCCCGAACATTATTCACTGTTGTTCCCTTGATCCCCATGTGGGATTTATATATTTAACATGTACAATGTTGCACAATACACACACACACACACACACACACACACACACACACACACACACACACACACACACACACACACACACACACACACACACACACACACACACACACACATCAAATCTATCTAAGATATTTCCAAACATACATTGCATATACTAAGATAATCAAAATCAAGATACATCAATATCAATCATCAATAATTGTTATTAGAACAATTACATGTAATACAAGAATTTCAAGCACAATGGTGTTAGCAAAGCATTCCATCATTTAAAGTTTTCAAAATATAAACATTAGAACATTTTCACAATAATCAATTAATCACATGATCAATATAACACAATAATACCATAATCCTACATCACAAGATTAGCGTCATCCATGCATATAATATATACACATATATAACCATCACTCCATCTAATTAAGTATGTCATGTAATGCTGATATAAATAATGTTCCAATATCAAAGTATAAATATTAAATTCCGCTAACAATGTGTCCAAAAAGAAATAGATAAAAAACTAAAGTAGTTAATCGATATCATAAAAGGTCTAAGGGAAGTGGAAATTACACTTATCAAGATATATAAATTCTCAATGACCACCCTCGAGGATTTAAAAAATTCTTAGATCCTACTAGATGACTTTTTAGACTCAAAATCCAGCACTTGCATAAAACCATTGTTTTCTAGAAAACTATCTTATATGACTACAAGACCTAATTGGTAATATTCATTGTTGTCACTAAATATATGAATTTGTAAAATTTTATAAGGAATGTATACATCTAATAACACTTTTAAAATGATGATAAAAATATTTCATATCTTTCCCCAACTTATAGAATCGATAAAATGCAATGTTCTCTCAAATTAGCCCTCAATTAGGCCACCTAAAGACATGTAGAGGTTATGTCAGTTGTATCTTAAATTGTATGTCCTAAAAACTCTAAGACCACTAAATTTTTTTCTACTAAATCCAAAAATACCTTCCTCCCAAATTCAAGAAATTTTGACTAGTTATAATTTGAGATATTCAAGTTTTGGTGCACGACAACATCTTTAGGCATTACCAATTAGGCTTGGAACTATTTTTTTGCTATAATTTTTGATGCACTTATCCAAATAAATTATAAAATCTTTAATTTGTTTTATAACATCCTCCTCCATATGATCACTAGTTTTCATGAAATCTTTATGGTTAATTTTCTTTTTATGCAAGTTTTTCACTTGTAAACCCTTGTTAAGGGTTCTATAGGCCGAGAACACTTAAAATTAAATAACTTGATTAAAAAGAGGTATCAAGATCTAATTAAAATGGAAAATTTTATATTTTGAGATTATATATCTCCCGTAGAATGTATGTTCTATCATACATTATATGTAACGTACAACATGTTTTATCCTAAATTTTGCACACATAACCCTTACAAATATGTAATTTCAAACCTTGCATTTATAAACAAAAAAACATGCTAGATATAATCAAGTAGAATTACTAAATGATCATCCATTCCTATAAGATCATAAGACAATCTGTTAGTGCAAATCAGTAGCACCCCTGGATGTTTATCAAATTTCTAGTTTGATAATGGACATCTAGTGTGATTGCACAACATTGAATCTTTTCCCCAAGTGTGGGACTTGTAAAAATGGGAAAATAATCTCTAGATTAGAGGTTGGTTCCTCAACTCCTCTAATCAAATGTATTTCTTGAAAATTGCAAAGGTTTAAACTCAAAATCCTACTCTAAATTCCAAGGGGACAGAGATGAAAGATGCAAAAGAAATAAAACTAAGACTAACAAGGTGATACACCAAAGGAGTGGTGAACATATACTTCTGTAAATTGACATAGATCATAGAAATGTAACAAATACCATGCAAAAACTGATAAAAATGTAATGAAAGACCAGAAATGAAGCAAACAACACAAGAACAGGACTTAAAAATCATTCACAAAGCTTGCATTGTCATTTCCAATATCAAAATGCATGTATTACAATAGCAGAGAGGCAGAAAACATGTTGCAATCTTGGAAGAGGTCTGATATTCCACAAAATCACTTTCCAAGGTGAAAGAGGGAGTCTACAAAACATAAAATGTCCACCCTTTACAAATGAGCCGAGATCTGGCTTTTAACAATAAAAATTCGAGCTCGGAAGGAAGAAACGCGGAAAGTGAAATGATCACTCAACCACCAAAAAATTGCATTAAAACAGCATGGGTGCCCTTGAAATTTCATTCCCCGATGTTTTTGTCCATACTGGGAGAGAATGGAAGCCATACTTCATTTAAAATGGTGGTTGAAATGGCAGTTCTACTTTCTTTCTTGTGCCAGAGGCGTTTTGATTTTCTCTCTCCAAACCCCACCAAAACACAAAATTGAGCCCTCCATCATGTAGAGAATTTCACTAGATTTCCAATGACACCAAGAATGTAAAAATCCAAGCTCTGGATCAAAATTTATGCCCTTCTGAAGATTTAGGGAAAAACTAGGGCAAATTTGAGTTTTGGTGGGCCGAAAGTTTAAAATTTTCCCTCTTCCAGCTTCGAAAAAATTTCCCCAAAAATTTCCGCCCCCTGAAGCTTTGATGACACGTGGCAGATTTTAATTGGTTTGGGGCTTTAGTGGCCATTTTACAATCTTTTTGGACTTTGGAAAAATTTCCAAAATTCTCTGTCACCCAAAGCTCGATGCCACATGTCATCTTCGATTCGTTGGTGGGCCTCTTGCTTTAAAATTTTCCATTGCTCTACGACCACTACCCCAAACAAGACATGTGGCACCTTATCATTGGCTCGGGCTTTAACTTGAAAATTTCCCTTTACGGACCCACCTTAAGATTTTAAGTCGGCCACATGGGCACGTGGCAACTCTTTGATTGGCATGGGCCATCGGGGGCAGGTTTTCATTTCATTATTTTCCATATTTTGGCAAAAAGGAAAATTGCCTTCCACCCCTCTACCTTCTGACACTCCAAGTAAATGTGGCACATTTTGATTCATTAAGCGGGCCTTCGGGCGAGAGATATTCCATTTGCACCAACTTTGGAATTTTTTCTAATTTCTCCTTGCCGAGCCGATCTCTAACGGGCCTATAGAAACGTGGCTGCTTCCTATTGGCTGGCAGGCCTTCAGGCCAAAAACATTCTTTGTGCACCCTGCCAATACTTGGAATTTTTTTCAAATTTCAATCCACCACCCGCCTTTCCGCTACTAACGTGGCGCATTGTGCTTTACCGGTGGACTTCCCATGGGAAAATTTCCTCCAAAACTCCACCGAGCCATAACTTGAAAAATACAAGGAGTTAGAAGGAAAAATTTACCTTTACGAAAATATGAGAAGATTCTCTATCTAATGAAGCTATTTCCGTAGAAAAATTTAAGTTCCTAAAAAGTAAAAAATTTCAACTGAGGCACAAGGGATGAAGAAATGAAGGGACTTAGCCAAAAAGTGAGCAAGGGGCTTATTTTGGATAACAATTTTGGTGACTCGGAGGGGGTCAACTGCTTGCTGGATGAAGTTACCGATTACAGAAGCAATCCATTGAGCATGGAGTCATCAAATTTTCTACTTGGAACCCCAACTAATAAAAATATTCTCAAGAAGGAAAAGTGAGAGTAGAACATCACTTGATTTGGAACTTGACCTACAAAACTACATTTCTGGGAAAATAAGCTTGTGTCAAAGCACTTAGGGAAATGGAAAACTAAGCTACAAAAAAACAATGTGCACAAGCACTTAGAGGAATGAAAATCTAAGCTAATATGTGCAAGGTGGAGAGTTCCCTTCTATTAGCAATTCTTAAGATGGATTCCATCAAATGGAATTTACAGTTCTTCACCATCCAATGTAGACAATTCAAAGGCATTGTTGTTCTTACACTTTGTGACCATGTAGGGGCCACTCCAAATGGTATCAAACTTTGAATGACTTCTGGCTTTGCTTGGTTTGCATCCCATTTCAACACTAGATCTCCAACTTGGAAGGCTCTAGCCTTAGCTTTCCTATCAAAGGTCTTTTTGATCAAGGCTTGGTCCTTTTGCATTACTTGGGCTGCATGTTCTCTCGATTTCTTGGAGCTCCATCAATTCTCGCATATCTTTTAGAAATTAATCGATCTAATACAAAGAATCCATGATATGATACACTGACAATAATTGAAATCAACAACTCTATATTAAATTTTCATTAATTCACTATTTCAATACACTCCATTATATAGGAGATGTAAAATAACAATCCTTACAACAACATTTGTCTTCATATACAACCATACACCCATATGGTTTCAACCTCTCACTAATATAATAATAAAACAATACTAATTGTTTTATTATTCTAACTTACTAACTTACCACATACTAACCACATTTTACATTTACTATTTACATTTACATAGTAAATGTACTTTCACTAATTTACCATAATAATAATTACACATGTAATTATTATTCACCCATACAAATGGAGCACTAATATATATTTCCTAACATTCCCCCCCTTAGTGCGAACATGGGAAAACCTCGCTTTGTCTTTGCAACGTGCCGCTCGTAGCATGCTCATGATCTGGATGGTTTCAAGGACAATACCAACAACCTCTCGGATGGTTTTTCTGGATAACTAACAACCACAATATCATGATGATGCAAGTAGTATCAACAACTCTCATCACCTCCTCACCGCAGGGAATAACATAGGAAATTCTCTTTGAAATCATTGCATCGTACATACATAGAAAAAGATGACATACTGGAAATGGAACATTGGATCATGTTCCCCCCCTCAATGTGAAATTTCCACTTATTGAAACACGAACACTGCAAACAGGAACACTGATACTGGAACTCGAAAAAAACATGACAAGAAGCACACGACACAAGTAGAAAGCAAATACACCACAAAATGTCACCAAACCATCTGTGCGGCCATCGTTGGTGGTGCGAGATCGACGAGAGGTCGCTGAATGACCTCCAACCTCCGATGCCTCCTGCCTCCGGTTTCATGCTCAGAACAAGAAGTCTTCAGAGCCACTGTCTTCATTTACTTGTTCTTCCTCATAATCAGATTCATCGTCTATGCCCATATTTGCTTCTTCCATTTTGATTGTTCCATTTAGAAGATCACGAGCTCATTTTTTACAAAATGGAGTTTTATGCCCCTTTCTCTTGCAGTAAAAACATTCAATTTCCTCCTTATTTTTGGAGAAATTCTTGTACTTCTTTTTTAGGTACAATGCAGTTTCTTCTTCTACATCTTCTTTAGTTCTTTTCTCTTCAGCTAGGAGAGCTGAAATCATGCCCTCTAATGACTGAGAAGACATTTGCCCTAGAGTAAAGACAACATTATTGTACTTGGATGGCAAACTGTTTAATAATATGGCTTTTGCATCTTCATCATCAACAGGAGCTTTAACTTCTGCTAGTTGTCTAAGAAGAGATCTCAATTCATTTATATGACTTGACATTGTGACTTCTTCATTCATTTTCAATTTGAATAATTGCAACTTTAAAGAGAATTTTGCATTATTCGCTTTAGCCCCAAAAGTTTTGTTTAGTAAATCCCATATTTCTGTAGAAGATTTTTCTAAATCTACATGATGTAATTCAGAATCTGAAAGACCAAGTCCAATTATTGCTTTGGCTTTGTCATCTCTAGTTTCCCATTCTACAATTTTACTTACATCTGTAGGTTTTTTTTCTTTTCCATCTACTATCCTCCATAGATTTTTATTCATTAACTGCATCTGGATTTTTACTCTCCATGTATGGAAGTTCAGCCCATTAAATTTATCTAATGGTGTATCCATTTTACTTGAATCTAAATATCCAAAAAAATTGAATGTAGATTTGAATTACCTTTGATTCTCTGATTTCTTCAAAAAAAAAGCAGTGATCAATGTGCTGTATAGTAAATTGCACGTTTCTCCCAAACTGTGAACTGGGTTTTGCTAAAATTTCTACTGTAGCTTCCTGTATAATAGATCGTTCCACACGAATTTTTTTGGAGAAACCCAGATTGCGAAACAAAAGTTATGAGATCATCTTTGAGACAGATTTAACCTGCTCTGGTACCAAATGTAGAAATTAATCTGATCTAATACAAAGAATCCATGAAATAGATACACAGACAATAATTGAAATCAACAACTCTATATTATATTTTCATTAATTCACTATTTCAATACACTCCATTATATAGGAGATGTAAAATAACAATCCTTACAACAACATTTTTCTTCATATACAACCATACACCCATATGGTTTCAACCTCTCACCAATATAATAATAAAACAATACTAATTGTTTTATTATTCTAACTTACTAACTTACCACATACTAACCACATTTTACATTTACTATTTACATTTACATAGTAAATGTACTTTCACTAATTTACCATAATAATAATTACACATGTAATTATTATTCACCCATACAAATGGAGCACTAATATATATTTCCTAACATATCTAACCTCCATGGGTTCAAACTATAACAACTCTAATTGCTTCATGAGTTCCAATTTTGGCAACTCAAGTGACATGGGAAAAATTACCTCTCTTCCATAAACAAGTCTAAATGGAGAGTTACCCATGGATCTCTTAGGAGTTATCCTATTAGCCCATAAGGCTAATTTCAATTTGGTGTGCCAATTCCTCGATTTTCATCAAGAGTCCTCTTGATGATCCTTAACAAGTTCTTGTTGGTAGGCTCATCTTGGCCATTACCTTGAGGGTAATAATTTGATGAGGTTCTCGGATAAATCCTATTTTTGATAGCCCATTCAGTTACCTTTGATCCTATGAATTCCAAGGTATTATCTGATATTATAGTGGCTGGTATACCAAATCTAGTTATTATCCCTTCATAGAAGTCTAGAATGCTAGATTCATTTGCTTCCTTGAGTGCCACCGCCTCACCCATTTGGTGAAGTAATCTATGGCTGTTAGGATCCACTTGTGTCCTTGGCTTGATTTTAGGTTAATGACTCCAATGAAGTCCAAACCCCATTGCATGAATGGCTAGTCAACTGAAATTGGGTTCAATGGAAGGGCTGCTAACCTTTCTTTGCCTATGAAGAATGCACAATTTTTTCACCTCTTGATCCATGCATAACAATAATTGAATACCTTGGGCCAATAATAGCCATCCTTCATGATCTTGAGGGCTATCACTCTAGGGGGAAAATGACCTTCATATGGTCCATCATGGAACTCTTCTAACATTCTATTAATTTGGTTTGTCCCAATGCATCTCAACAACACTCCATTTACATATTTCTTGAACAAAACACCATCAACAAGCGCATATGGGACAACCTACAATATGAAGTGTCTTCTCTTGGTTTTTTCATCTCTAGAGGGAATAGGCCTATGTGTAGGAAGTGCATTATGTCTTGGGTCCAACAAGGAGTGAGGAAACCATCATTCTCTTCTTGAATGCTTCTTGGTTCTTGGCTATCTTGCAACGTCAAAACAACATCCTTCTCATTGCATGCTTTCATTGATTTGCTCAAGACCAGTTGTTCACATAACCCCTTTCCTTAGACCATCTTGGTGACTTTGTTCTTAATTTCATACTCCATGACATGAGTAATCCACCCTGCACATTATTCATTTAAATCTTTTTTGAGAAGGAAGTCTTTAAATCCCACATAAGAAACCAACAATTGAACCTTGTTGTTTGAAACTAGATGCTTAAATTTCTTCAGGGATCCTAATCACTACAACAACTTGCTTCTTAATGAAAGAATATCTCGCCTCATAGTCCTCCAGGCTTTGGCTAAAGAAGGTAATTGGCTGCTCTACATTTTCTTTTTTCTGTTGTACTAAAATTGCAGAGATTGTATTATCACCCCCAAATGCATAAAGGATGAAATCCTTGGAGAAATATAGGTTAATGAGGGTTGGAGCTTGTAAGATAGCATCTTTGATTGCCTCAAAACTTTCCTTACCTTTGGCTATCCATTTGAAAGCCATACTTTTCTTCAACATCATGGTTATTGGCTTGACAAGGGCTGAAAAATATGGAACAAACCTAAAAAAAAATTGATCCTTCCCAAGAAACTTTGAAGGGATTTCTTATGACTTGGTAATGGTAGTGTTCTTATGGCTTCAACCCTCTCTAGATCAATTAGTAATCCTACTTTGGAAACAATGTGGCCAAGGAGCTTTCCTTCATGAGTTAGAAAATACATTTCTTGGGGTTCAAGATTACCCCAAATCTTCTACATCTTTGGAACACTTGTCTCAAATGGAAGAGATGATCTACTTTACTTTTCAAAAAAAATAGTGATATCATCTAAGTATACTATCACTATATTCTTGATCAATCCCTTGAACGCCATATCCATTTCCCTTTGGAAAGTAGCTCCAGCGTTGGACAACCCAAATGGAATTTTTCTATATGCATGAGTTCCCCATTTGGTGGTGAAGGCTGTTTTGAACTAATCATCCTCCTTTACCAAGATCTGATTATACCATGAATAACCATCTAGTAATGAAAATCTCTTAGAGCCAGCAACAACTTGTAAAATTTGCTCCATAGAAGGAAGTGGGTAATGATCCTTGAGAGATGCTTTATTCAAATCTCTAAAGTCTACACACAATCTGATTTCCCCACTATTCTTTTTAACTGGAACAAAGTTTACTACCCAACTAGAATGTTTGATGGGAAATGTGATACTTGCCTCTATCAACTTATTCAATTCCTTCTTCATGAGAGGCTCCATGTGTGGATTGACTGGCCTTTGTTTTTTCCTGATGGTCTTAGCACTTGGATCCAATTCAATTATGTGCTAAGCTAGCTTGGGATTGAAACCCTTCAAGTCTTCATAGCTCCAAGAAAATATGTCTGGGAATTCTTGGCAAAGTTTCATGAACTCATACCTTTCTTGCTCGGTTGTCACTTTACCAATTTGAAGTGACTTGCCTTCTCCAACCAAGATGGGCATTGAATCTTCTCCCTTGACTTGGATATTTGCTTTCTCCTTCCTAAATTGATCATTAGGATTAAAAATGGACTCCAAGGTGTCAATTCCTTTTGGAAATTTTTGGTTCTCACTTACACCACACGATCACCATATTGTTGTTCCAACTTTTCTTGATTTTTGGCTGAGAACTCAGCTTCTTCTTGCAAGAAATTGATGATTTGTTGGTCATTTTCAAACACCTACCAACTTACATTATTGTCTTGCACTGATGGCCTTACAACCACATGAATTCTTGGCTACACCTTGTCTTCCTTGATACTTTCCACAACATCAAAGGCTTCCCAACTACTACAAGTCTATCAACAGCTTGGTTTTTTTCCTAGGAACGGAATTGATGCCAAAGCCTTCAAAATCCTCAATGAGGTCCCATACCCTATTCTTATAACACTTGAGTAGATCATTTTTGGAAGCATTCTGCCCTTAACTTGATTAAAAATAAGCTCACTTTCGCCAAAGACTTGTAAGTTCTTGATACCTATTTTGATTGACCAATGCAATCCTTGTATCAAAGCTTCATATTCAGTAGTGTTGTTAGAACATGCAAACTGAAATCTAAAAGCTAAATAATATTTGATGCCTTGGGGTGAAATAAGCATAGCTCCCCCTCCTGCACCTTGTCTACTTCTTGATCCATCAAAAAATAGTTTCCATACCTCCTTGTCATCCTTATGGTCTGGCTTGGTGATGCTAGGAATAGACTGATTTTCTTCATGTATACAATAGAATCCTAACTCAGATTCTTCTATTTCTTGGTAGGGATCAAAATCATGTACCTTTCTTTCCCATTCATCAAGATTCAAATCTAGGATGTTTCCAACTTTGGTATCAGCTTCATCTATGCTTGGATATTCTTCTTGATCAAATGTTGAATAGTTTGCATTGATTTGGCTTAGAGTGTGAGGCTAAATGTGAAAGTTGGCACTAGGTTCAGACCTAATTGTGGCCTTAGTTCCATATTTTGTTCTAAACAACATGTGTGACCAATCAGAAGATAAGTAGCCTCCAATTATAGCTATGAAATCCCTTGACAAACATAGGACAAAGAGTGGTGGCAAATCTATCACTGACACATCTTACAAAATAGTAACATTGGGGCATGCATGCAATGTAAGCTCAAATTTTTAATTACTCCCATTGTTGTTACTATTTCCCCATCCAGTTGCACCACTCCTTTGGATATGACTTCATATTGGAGACCCAGTTGATCAGCTATTTGCTTGGGCATTACAGAACTACTTTCCCCAAAATCAATCATACAATTGTGTACTAATTTATCCCCAATGATTAATGAAACATAGAATGGGCAGGCTTCACAACTTTACCTTGCTATCCTCCATGATTCCCTTCAGGTTGGGAAGCATTTGTGAGTACCTTCTCTTGCATTTGAACTTGTTGATTTGAAGTTGACTAATTCTTCATGGCATCTTGTAGAAGATCCCTTTGGCCTAGGATGGATAATGATTCCCACATTGATATATTCACATTTTTCTTCTTCATCTGATCAATGATGCTAAATGGGGATGAAACATCTCTTTTCTGCCCCTTAGTCTACACATTCTTTTCTTGTACATGGGCTGCAACAGCTGGCATTTGAGCTGGTCTAGAAGGTGGCTTGGGCTGTCCTTGCATGTTTGGAACTACATTTTGCTTACCAACACTTTGTGGAGTGGTGGAAGGTTGTGGATCACCTGGAATTAATGACTTCCCTTCACCAATATTCCTCTTTTTTGACCCTGTATTAGCTGTTACACTCTGAGACATTGCTTGATTCATACCACAAAAATCCTCAGCTTGCCAATTTAGTAGTGTAGTCTCATTTGGAGCTACATTTTGCTAGGATGTTCCTTGTTGTTTGTTTGTTTCCTGGCTCACCTCACCCTCTACGCCAGTTGTTATCACCATCAAAGCTTGGTTCAAGGTGTCATTGAAGCACATAGATTGGTTATGAGGTTCATTGCATGGGAAACACCATTCATACTCTTGGGATTTATTATTTTGCACTAGCACTAAGGCTTTAGAGGCAGATGCAACATTAGGATTATAGGGCTGAAATGGTCTATTAGCAGGAGGCCTTGCTTGATTTTGATTTATAGCTAGATTGGGTGGCCTATTAGGCTGATATGGCTACCTATTAGGCTGAGCTTGAGAGACTGATAAGAGGGTCTGAAACTTTGGGCCTGCTTGCCTCTTGAGTGTAACCATCTCATTACCTAGATTTTGCAATTGTTTCAGGACTTCTTAAAGTTCATTTGAGGCACTAGAGGATGAAGTAGAAGTCTCATTTGAACTCTAATTTATAAGAGTGGGGATAGGAGTTATAGTAGGTGCTTTACTAGTGTTTGGGCTTTCTAAATTTGGATATAAGGGCATGGGAGGCCTATGAGCTAGCTTACCAGCTTGAATCAGACAATTTTCAGCTCTAATGGCAATGCTTTATAAGTTACGGTATAGTTGTACCTCCCATGGATTGAACTAGCATAAAAATATTAGAATTTAAAGCTTTGGGATAGTATAGAAAAGCACCTTCACTTTGTCAACCTTACTTTGCGCCACCGGAATTCTATCCCAAGTCCTTTGAAATCTGAAGTTGAAGTCTGTTAGCTGCTCATTGGGAGCTCTTTTGATGGTTTTCAATTGTTCCAAAAGAGACAAGTTATCTCCCTTTTCTCCAAACTGCTCATGGAGAGCTATGCATAACTAGTTCCAATTTTGGATAGAACCAGCCCCAAGGATCCTAAACCATTGCAATGCTTTCCCTTTGAATGATGACGTTAGTAATTTGATAGAAATTTGCATCTCAATAATCTCTTGGATTGCACAAACATTAGCAATGTCTTTGACATGATCACCAAGAGTGGTCTGATTTTCTCTAGTAAAGTATGGAATATTCTTCAATACTACAACTGGAACTAGATTTTGTGAATTGAGAGCAAGTGAGTTGCTGCCAGTGAAGTTGACATAAGGGTTTTGTTGTGCCATTCTGATTGGCTTGAGAACCCTTGTTGATTGAGTGAAAGGTTTAGAAGGTGCAGGAGTTGATAGAGTTCTTTGGTGGAGATGGAGACCTTTGGATCCTTCTTCCTCTATGCCTTATTTCAAGAGATAGTTGTAGGTACTCGAACAACCCTTCTTCTCTGGCTCTTGACCTTGTGTTGATTCTTCTCATGAATCTTCAGACTTGGACTACTAAAAACAGTTGATTTTTCTCTTTGGAGTCGCTAGATGTGCATATCGGGGCTCTTTTTAAACAATAAACTTGAAAAAATGCCCATCAACTTTTTACAAATGAAGATTAAGACCTCTAAGGTCCCACCGGGTGTACCAAAACTATTAGTGTAAATCAGCAGCATCCCCTGGATGTTTATCAGATTTCTAGTTTGACAATGGACATCCAGTGTGATTGCACAACATTGAATCTTTTCCCCAAGTGTGGGACTTGTAAAAATGGGAAAATAATCTCTAAATTAGAGGTTGGTTCCTCAACTCCTATGATCAGATGCATTGCTTGAAAATTGCAGAGGTTTAAACTCAAAATCCTACTCTAAATTCCAAGGGGACAGAGATGAAAGATGCAAAAGAAATAAAACTAAGACTAACAAGGTGATACACCAAAGGAGTGGTGAACATATACTTCTGTAAATTGACATAGATCACAGAAATGTAACAATACCATGCAAAAAATAATAAAAATGTAATGAAAGACCAGAAATGAAGCAAACAACACACAAGAAAGATCGAAAACTCATTCCGAGCTTACATTGTGATTTCCAATATCAAAATACATGCATTACAACAGCAGAGAGGTAGAAAAAGTGTTGTAGTATTGTAAGAGGTCTGATATTCCATAAAATCACTTTCCAAGGTGAAAGAGGGAGTCTGTAAAACCTAAAATGTCCAACCCTTTACAAATGAGCTAGATATGGCTTTTAACAATGAAAATTTGAGCTCAGAAAGGAAGAAATGTGGGAAAGTCTAAGGAATCACTCAACCACCAACAAAATTGCATTAAAACATCATGGGTGCCCTTGAAAGTTCATTCCCCAATGTTTTTGGCCATGCTGGGAGAGAATGGAAGCCATACTTCATTTAAAATGGTGGTTGAAATGTCAGTTCTACTTTCTTTCCTATGCCAGAGGTGTTTTTGATTTTATCTCTTCAAACCCCACCAAAACAAAAAATTGAGCCCTCCATCATGTAGAGAATTTCACCAGATTTCTAATGACACCAAGAACATGAAAATCTGAGCTCTGGATCAAAATTTATGCCCTTCTAAAGATTTAGGGAAAAACTAGGGCAAATTTGAGTTTTGGCGGGCTGAAAGTTTAAAATTTTCCCTCTTTTTGACCTTTGGGAAAATTTCCCCAAAAAGTTTCACCCCCAAAATCTTTGATTACATGTGGCAGCTTTTGATTAGTTTAGGGCTTCAGTGGCCATTTTACAACCTTTTTGGACTTTGGAAAATTTTCCAAAAATTCTCTACCAGCTCGAAGCTCCGATGCCACGTGTCATCTTTTGATTCGCTGGCGGGCCTTTGCTTTCAAATTTTCCATCATTGCTGACCACTACCCTGAAAAAGACATGTGGCGCCTTATCATTGGCTCAAGCTTTAACCTGAAAATTTCCCTTTGCGGACCCGCCTTAAGATTTTCACCAACCACATGGACACGTGGCGGCTGATTGTTGATTACGCAGGCCATCCTGGTGGGTTTTCATTCCATTATTTTCCATATTTTTGCAAAAAGGGAAATTCCCTTCTACCCCTCTACCTTCCAATGCTTCGAGGACACATGGCACATTGTGATTTGTTGGTGGGTCTTTAGGCTGAGATATTCCATTTGCGCCAACTTTGGAATTTTTTCTAACTTCTCCCCGCCGAGCCGATCTCCGACAGGCCTCTAGACACGTGGCCGCTTCCTATTGGTAGCGGGCCTTTAGGCCAAAAAATTTCTTTGCGTGCCCCAAAAATACTTGGAATTTTTTTCAAATTTCAATCCACCCCCTACCTTTCCACCGCCGACGTGGCGCATTGTGATTCACCGTAGACTTCCGATGGGAAAATTTCCCTCCAAAACTCCGTTGAGTCATAACTTGAAAAATACAAGGAGTTAGAAGGAAAAATTTGCCTTTCTGGAAAGCTAAGAAGATTATCTATCTAATGAAGCTATTTCTAAAAAATTGAGTGCCTGAAAAGTAAAACATTTTAACCGAGGCACAAGGGAAGAAGAAATGAAGGGAGTTAGCCAAAAATGAGCAAGGGGCTTATTTTGGAAAACAAATACCATGGAAGATTTTTATATTCATTCATTTCTTGGAAACTCCATACAATGCATGCAACCTTATTAGACATGATCAACCTATATTCTTTAGAGATGAATCTACATATCCTTAATATGATGTTTCATGGCCTTCCTTCTATTAAATCTAAGAATATCAGGTTTTTTTAGTGTATATAATGAGTTTCAAATGATTGAGGATCACTATGATCTTCTTAACAAACAATACTCAATACTATTACTAATATAAGAATTTTTCACTATTGAAATCCTCTTGGCCACATTTTCAGGAGATTTTGTTGTTTCATGACACCTAATACAATTAATTATACCTTTAAGGTCCCACTCAAATGAATTCCACTTTTATATCAATCCCTTAAACCTATTTACAAATTCAAATTTCAAACTTTCCCATTTATGAGGGAAAATTAAAACACACAACTATGGTCCTAAAAATCCTAATGAAGCTTCTCAATTACTTCTTATTAGCCTAGTAGATCTTTCATTCCTCTTCAAGGAAAATATCATCATGATCATGCTCTATGTATTGATGCACTTACATTATACTCCCATGCTTAGAAATGTTCCTAAGACCCTACTCATGATGCTTCATGATTTATTCTATCTTTGTCATGGTTAATTATTCCATGCAGTTCTTATTATTATCCCCTTCATCATTCCTCTTCTCTTATGCACTCTTGTATTTCATGTCTTCTTAGGAGTGATAAGGATTGGTTTCATTTTTCATGTTGTTCAAGCAATAAAATTTCCTTCTTGATGTCGATACTCTCTTTCATTATCTCCAAACATTATTCATTTGTACCTACATATGCAACGAAACATTAAAGAAAACCACTTCTTTATCATAATCCTTTCTCCAATCCTTTAAATTTCTCCATTCTTTGATGTACTCAAAATTTCCATTTTCATAATGGACTTTAAGATGCTAATCCTTATCCTTTACTTGGTTCATTCTCGCTTCATTCTTCCTTGTCCTAAAAACATAATTACCTTTTTCATTGGTCATGCTAATATTCTCCTTCAATTTCTCATCATTCACTATTATTCTATCCTCAAGAACATTCCCAAACAATCTCTCGTTTATCAACTTTCTCTACCCCGCTTTGACATTTTCTTTCTTCATTCATTTTGGTGTTTACCGATGAGTCTCTTAGATTTCCTTTTACTTAAAATTTATAAATTTGTGCTAATTATTTTCAATATTGAGTTTTCCTTATTATTTTAAGCCCATTCTTGGGTTCCTTATAGGTTTCTAACCTTATTAACGCACTAAGAAACAATTTCCAAGCTGCTCTCCACTTCTTGTTTTATTATGCTTCTTGATTTTAACCTCTCTAATACCTCAAGGACTGAAAATTTTTCACCTTTGACTAAGACATACTACATATCCTCTATTTTTTCTTCAATCTCCCATCCATTTCTCATCTCCTCATCTTTGCATGTTATTTTTCTATGGTAGTTTACTCAACCTTCTTGAGGTTCTATAGGATTTCTATATGCATACTCCTCATCAAGTTTTTATACACACTCTTAATTCGTTCTTTCCATCTATTTTCCTTATCTTGTTCTCTTTTTTTAAGTCCCCAAAATCTAAGATCATTGATACAAATTAGATATGATTCCTTAAATTATCTTTGCACATGCATCCATAGCTCACCAAATACTTGTTTTAAACTAAAACTACATAAAATTGAAACTTATAAATAGTTTTCTTACATTAGAAGGTGTTAAGAACCTTCTTTCTCCACTATATTTCTCTTCATGGCCTTTTGAGGTCTGCACCTCCAATTTTTTTTCTCAACCATGGAAAATGGATTTAAAGACTTCTTGTTTACCCGTAAATCATCAAATTTCTATCTATCTTGAATGTAAATTGACATAATACCATTTCATTTCAAAACTCTTTTTACTTCATAAGTTACTATAATCTCATGGAAATTGAATAGTAAAATTCATTGCAAATATTTTTACCTTTAACCTAATATTTTGACCCAAATACTTGTGGGGTTCACTTCATTATTATTGTTTTGGAATGAAGATCAACTAGACTCTACTCCTTTGCCATCATGGTCTTAGAATTGATATCCAACTTGATGAAACCTTACAATAATTATTTGTTTCTTTCTTCTCTAAGTTTGGACTAAGATATCTCCCTTCTTGTTCTCATCTCATCTTCATAAATGTATTCTTTACTTTCAAACTCTACTACTGCATCGTCATCATGGTTATAACATGCAATAATGAAAATTTTAATATGCATAGCCCCAATAGAGCTTTGTTTTCTTCTTACAAATCTATTTATCCTTCTCGTTGTTGTTAAATTGGCCTTCTTATCCCTTATGGATCTTCAAATATCTTAGAAGGATCATTATACCTCTATTTTCTTCAAGACTTTTCATATGTTTCCCTAGTTTTAAAAACTATAAATTGTATTTTCTTTCTTTCTAACTTTTCTTCCTTTCATGGTTTATAACCTTATTATGATATATTCAACTTATTCATCTAACTTATTCTTGAGTAGACTCTTCATGATCAAATCATTCGATACTCCATAGTGTTCTACCATCATATTCTTGCTTTCTTGCTCCCTTGTAGGTTTAAGGTACCGATTTATTGAACTCTCCTTGGGAAAGTTCACAAATATGGGGGCCAAAAGTAGACACAAATCCAGTTTTTGGCCATTTTGGTCATAACACGCTCACGTTAGGGCTCGGACGCATTATAACGTGACAAAAAAATTCAAGGTCACACTATAATGTAAGCACATTATGGTTTGGTAAATCAAGCCATAATGCAAGCATGCTATAATGTGCTTGTGTTATAACACACTCACATTTCAATGTGTTATGTGGTATATGTGTTTGTGGCATGCTTTTATAGACTAAAATAAAAAAAATTCTTTTATTATTGTTTATATTTTATTATTTCTTATACTTTAAATTAATTTTAGTAAATATAAGACGTTAGGGTCACTCTACACCTTATGGAACTAGTCTCACAACTCCATCTGTCACGGTTTAGAAGAGATTTTTTCGATTCTAATTTGGTTAGTGCATAGGTATTTTTAAGGATTTCAACAGTCATCCTTAAATATTTTAGGGGCCTTTTGGCTTGGTTATATACATTTTTAGGAGTTTCAGATGTGTCAAAACTATATATTCATAAGAACCTCTTCTTCCTTGAAAGTTCATAGTTTTTATCAGTAATGATGTCTCCTTATATCCAAGGATCAAGGATTATTGGGGTATGTGGCAAGATTGGACATTCAGGACTCATTGAGTGTCTGAATCAGAATGTCATTTTATCTGGAGAAATTTTTTTCAAACATGGGAGTAATGAATCTTGGAAAATAAAATTGAACCTCATAAATCCTCTCAAATTGCCTACTTACATAAGCATTAGACATCTCAAACTCTGTTATTCGAATGAAATCTTTGTTCCCGAAAACTTGCAACTGAAGAATTATTTAAAAGAGCATAAAAAATGATCAAATTTTCTTGGTATCCTAATATGTTAGACCCAAAAATACCACTAGACTTTTTATTCTCAATTTAGGGTTTAGGGTTTAGCATTTAGGGCTCATGGTTTAGGGTTTAGGGTTTAGTGCTTAGGGCTTAGGGTTTAGGGCTCAAGATTTAGGGTTCAATGCTTAGGGTTTATGGTTTATGGTTTATGGATTAGGGTTTATGGATCAAGGTTAAATACTAAATGTTTATGGTTTAGGGTTCAGATTTTAGATTTTAGGGTTTAGGGTTTATGATTTAGGGTTCGGGGTTCATATCTTAGGGCTCATGGATTAGGGTTCATGGTTTATGTTTTATTATTTATTATTTAGGGTTAAGGGTTTGGGGTTTAGTTAAATAGGGTTTGGTGTTTAGGGATTAGGATTAAAGGTCTATGGCTTAGGGTTTAATGTTTGGGGTTACCAGTTTAGGGTTTAGGATTTAGGGATTAATACTCTAGGTTCAAGGTTTAGGGTCTAGGTATCGGGGCTTAATTTTAAGTGTTAAAGGTTTAAATTTTAGAGTTTAAGGTCCTTCATTTAGGTTATACATTTTAGGGATTAGGTTTTATGGTTTAAGGTTTAGGGATCGGGTTTAAGGTTCAATGTTTAGGGTTCATGGTTTATTTTTTAAGGTTTAGGGATTAGGGATTAGGGTTGATTGTTTAGGGTTTAGGCCTCAAGGTTTAAGGTTTAAGGATTAGATTTTAGGGATTAAAGTTTTAGAGTTAGGGTTTAGGGTTTAGTGTTTAGGGTATAGGGTATAGGGTATAGGGTTTAAGGTATAGGGTTTAGGTCTTAATGTTTATGGTTTAGGGTTTAAGTTTATGGTTTATTGTTTAGGGCTTAGGGTTTGGGGTTTAACTTTCATGTTATAATTTTCTTCACTCGAAATCGTGGTAGGATAATAAATTTTTACCACGTTCCACCTCCAAATTCTAAATTTCATTTCATTTAAATTCACTTCAATAAAAGTTGGAGGAAATGAACTCACCATTTTCTTCATGCCTTCATAGGTACATAATGTCAATTCTCCCCAAATTTGGAAAATACAGAGAAATTTGAAAGCTAAATTTCATTTATAAATATAAGTTCAAAGCAAAGGAATGCATTTCGTAAGTAATTCTAATCAAATTTTTTTCTTTTTTTGTTAATACCCACTTAAAATAGCCTTGCGATTACATCTTGATAAAAAAATTTCCCAGGAGCTAAGGGAGATTTTAAACTTATCACACAAGCATGGGGAGTTCTCTTTGATAATACTAGAAAGGCTACCTATGATGCCATGAGGAAAAACCAACAAGGGCACAACCCCACCTTCCACCAACCGAATTCCACAGGACTTGCCACTGACATTGGCATTACCAACAATCAAAATGGGAATAATTATTTGGGTGTGGATTCCTTTCCTAAAACATCCATAATCAATGACCATGACTAGAACTAGAACTAGAAATAGAAACATGGCCAGGAACACGACCTAAACTAGAAATTTAAGAGGATTTTTGAGGTTTAATTTTATTTTCTAAGATGCATTACTCAAACGTTTGAGAATGTTTCTCCGATGAAACTACATTCTGATTCGGACACTTGATGATTCCTGAATTTCCAGGTCCTACCACAAACCCTAGTTTTTATAGATCCTTGGATACAGGGAGACATCATTACCAAGACAAACCAAGATCTTTTAAGGAAGAAGAGGTTCTTATAAATATATAGTTTTGACACATCACATCACACCCTTCATTAGGATTGATGAATACCCTTATCTTTTTGAAGGAACTTTTGAAAACATCCATGGGTTTATCATAGAAAGAATTATCAATGAATGGAAGACCACTAAACCGTATGCCAACTGCCCTCCCATTCAGAACTAAACAAGAAATATTTATTAGGATATTAATAACTCCTTTGTGTTCTTATCCATATCCTTATTGTTATGCTTAATTTTCACAAGTAGACTCAATGATGGTTTTAGGAGCGAGACCAAGAGATATGATTCTAATATTGTCATGGACTCCTAGTCAAGTAGCTGGAAGCCATATTAGTTTTGTTGATACTTAGTACTAATTACTAATGAAATATAATTCTCTATCTTTCATTTTATTTACTCATCTTCCATGTCATATTGAATAACCAATTTTGATAGGGAGTTTCCTCTTCAATGGTGATACATGAAATATGAATATGATCCTCAAGAGAGGAGTTGCACCTAGAGAGGTATCGTTGGATCCTATACTTGAAGCCCTAAACCATAATCCCTAAACCCTAAATCATAAACCTTGAACCCTAAAACCTAAAACCTAAATCCTAAATTCTATTTTACCACCTTGAACCCTAACCCTTAAACCCTAAACCCTAAACCCTAAGTGATAAGCCATAAACCCTAAACCCTAAACCTTAAAACTTAAACCCTAAGCCGCCAACCCTAAACCCCAATCCCTAATCACCGAGCCTTAAACCTTGAGCCCCAAACCTTGAGCCTTAAACCCTAAGCCCTAAACCCTAACCCCTAAACCCTAAATCCTAAACCCTTAGCCCTAAACCCTAAATCCTAAATCTTATGCTCTAAACCCTAGACCATAAATAATAAACCTTAAACCTAGAGCTCAAAACCCTAAACCATGAGCCCTAAACCATAAACACTAAACCCTAAATCCTAAACCCTCAACCCTCAACCATAAACCCTTAACTCACGAACCTTGATCCCTAAACCATGATCCATGAGACCTAAACCCTAAACCTTATTTTTACCACCATGAACCCTAAACATTGAGCCCTAAACCATGAGCCCTAAATCCTAAACCCTAAACCATGAGCCATATATACCTAAACCATGAGCCTAAACCCTAAACCCTATGCCTAAAATAATATTCCTAAATCTTCTAAAATTTCCTCCAACACTTCCAATATTCTATGACATCACCTCCAAATTCTTAATATATTCTTCAACTATCCTATAGGGTGTTTTATTAGCATAGAACTATTCAAGGATTAGGTTTTAGGGTTTAGGGTTTAGTGTTAAAGGTTTAGGGTTTATTATTTAGGTTTTAGGTTTTAGGGTTTAGGATTCAGGTGTTGAGGATTTATGGTTTATGGTTTATGGTTTAGCATTTAGGGCTCATTGTTCAGGGTTTAGGGATTAGTGCTATGGGTTAAATGTTTAAGGTTTAAGGTTAACAACTAAGGGTTTACTATTTAGTATTTAGGGTTCATAGTTTAGGGTTTAGGGTTTAGATCTCATGGTTAAGGGTTAATGGTTTAGGTCTTGGGCTTAGGGATTAGGGTTAGAGGTCGATTGTTTAGGGTTTAGGGTTTAGGTGTCATAGTTTAGGGTTTCAAGTTTAAGTTTATCATTTATGGTTTATGGTTTAGGGCTTAGGGATTAGGTTTTAGGGTTTAAAGTTCAAGTTAGAATTTTCGTCTGTCAAAAACAAAATCTGGGGTGTTAGGAAGGTGTTTTCAACTCACAAAAATCGGCCTTATCCTCATGAGATCCTTACCCATGATAAACAATAGTATATCTATGATAATAACCAATCCTAGAGGTAATTATCAATGTTTACGAAACCTATCACCATGTAGTGATCATATCCATGTATTGCTTACAAATTTAGGGCCATTTTTTCCATAACCGAAAGGGGTACCTACACTATCTTGAAACTCTTCATGAAACATTCAACTTTTAAAGAAAAATAGATATAAACAACATGTATAAGATTAACATATATTTCAAAGTGCCTATTTATTTTTCTCCTAACTCCTTACAGAGCTCCCAAAATCATCTAAAGAAGTCACATTTCACCATTAGAGTGTTTGTTCCCTGCACCTAGAAAACCCATTGTTGAGAATATTTCCCTTGAATGACTAAAACTTTCCTAAATATTCCTAAAAACTCCTATAAATGTTAATAACCAATTCAAAAGGACCTAAAACATAAACAATGACCATATTATTTCATAAAATAGATATCAATTGTATAATTTAAACCCTAAAAGATTGAATGTTGAAATCTGAAAAATACCTATGTGACCCACTGATTAGAATCTAAAAAACTATATTCTAAACTCGTGAAACATGGAGTTGTGAGACTAGTTCCATGAGGTGTAGAGTGACCCTAACATCTTATATTTGCTAAAATAAATTTAAAGTATAAGGAATAATAAAATATAAATAATAATAAAAGAAAAACTTGTACTTTAACATACATTTTTGTCAATAGAAGCATGCCACAAACACATATAACACATAACACATTGAAACACGAATTTGTTATAGAAAACTTGTGTTTCAAATTTTTTGGGTTTGAAATTCCCAATCCATAGGCTTGGATTTGCCTTGGATTTCCAAACCAAAGGTTTGACTGTTTTGTGTGAATAAAACCGTGTTTGACAAAAAAAATCAAAATTTCATGTGCGCACTTTAATATCTCATGCATTAAAACATAATATTCAAAAAAAATTATACTATGATGTCAAGCTCGGTTTTACCTTGATGACGATATAATTATTTCTAAAATATGATTAGTTTAAGACTTTCATCCAATTTTTTTTTAGTACCTTATTTTCTTGAAAAAACCTATGTATACATTTTGGTGAACGATTCCCGATTTTTTCATCAATTTGTTTTTAAATAGTTTTTCCTAAACTCCATTCTACACGCATTAAAAAAACTAAAAAAAGATTATTTTTCTCAAAGTTATGGCAAAGTGTACACACAAATATTTCATTTTCAGGATATGTGCACTTTGAAAATTAATAAAAAATAATATATTCATCCAAAAATTATGAAAAATTAATGAGACCTCGTACATCATCTTAGCTAACTTTATACACTAAAGGGATTTGAAAAAAATGTAGAACTCAAAAATGAGGGTACACACACACAATAGGTTATTATCTTTTCGACACAAAAATAGACATACTTTTTGTGTGCACCACATTGACCCTCTTAATCTCAACCATTAAAAAAAACTAGTTTAGAAACTAGATTCCGAGCTCTATGGTACTTATTCTTAACACTTTGTCAAATTTTTAGCATAGGCATGCCAAATTATTTGATGAATTTCAGGTTTCACTAATTTTAGGAAAAAGGTGTCCCTTTCTAACACCCTTTTGGCCCCCATTTCCATACATTTACCCCCTTACTACCAACATTATGAGGATCATATCCTTTCTTGGAATATATGACTTTCTATCAATTCTCTACCTCTTCAAGACCTAAAAACTCATATTTTTGAATTGATTCTATAAGTAATGTACTCCTTTCACTTGAAACCTCCTCTTTATTTGTAAATTTTTTTACTCTCTTTTGGTCTTGAAAAGAAACTTCATTCATGACTGATATTTTTCTATATTGGAAAATATTGAAACTCTCTTTTGTTGTCTTCCACCTCTATTTGAGGTTCATGAATCTTACTTTCCTTTTTCTTTCCTTCAAGAGATACTTCTTCCTCTTTCTCTTTTATGAAAATTTATTTTGATTGTTCATCCTCATACTCTTCACATCTAATCACGAATTAATATAAGTAGTAATATTGAAAAATTTAAGGCTCATTTTCCCTCTTGATGCCTCTAAGATTATCATATCTCCTTCATATTGGTCTATAGTTCTTAAATATTTCAAGATACTCTTATCTTGTATCTTGTCCATTTATTCTTCAGCAAACATTATTTATCTCTCTAGTTCACAAATGAACATTATTTTTCTTCCTTCAAATACTAATTTCCATGTCTCTTTCTGATTTTAAATCCTTATTTCTTCATACCTCTAGACTATATTAGCTTCCTTCTTTCTTTGTTTAACAAGGAAATAAAGTTATGCCTTCTTCTCCTTGCAATCAATAGCTTTATAGGCCATTTGAATTTTCTTCTCAACCACCAAAAAATTTCATTTTATTCTTCTTGTAGTAGCTTTATTAGAAAAATAAACCTCTCTTGTATCTCAAATATATCTTTCTCTATATCCAACTCCTTAGATTGGCATATTATTTCACCTTTCTATGTAATTGTCCTTCTACCAAACCCTTCATCTTGCTATCAATGTCTTATCTCAACTTCTTTTACCTTCCTCTAAGCCTCAATGTGGTCACCCTCTTATCTCTAAGCCTCAATGTCCCTACTCTTCCCCGAAATTATTTCTCTCGTAGTCCTTTTTTTTCATTCTCGGTGAAGGTGATGGTTTCGCTACATGGAATAACATGTTTTAAAACAATAAATAAATACATTATTTTACAAATAATAATAGTAATAATACAAATTTTTAATATATTTTTAAGTAACTGAAATGAGAAAAATATATTTAAAATAATAATCATAAGAATAAAATATATTAAGATAAATAATAAATAAGTAAATAAAATAAGTTTAAAAAAGTGGGGCAATGAGTAAATGGTGGTTTCGGATATAATAATTTTAGTAATGGGTGAGAATGTGAAGGGATTTCCATGTGAGTAGGTGGGAAGAGGAGGCATGTTTGGAGGAGGGAGCACCTTGTCGATTTAGTAGGGCATGGTCACTCTCACCAAGCCTTAGTTTTCACCTCCCCAATCTGATCCTTCCACCATTTTAAGTAATCCTCTCGGCCTTTAGACCTGTAATTTTTCTTGCATAAAAAGACAAGAACTTCATAAGAGATCCAGAGGCATTAACCATGAAAAAACCCATGTTTACGTTGTAAATATAGTAGTAATTGTATAGTTTCAATGAGTGTAGATTTCTATACTCTCATAATTAAATAAACAGAAATGTGACAGGATTGTGCTAAAGGGCTAAATCAGCCTTGCATGCAGAGATAAACATGCAATCCCGATTTCTCCTCAATTTTATATATACTAATTGATTCATTTAGATCTATATTTGCATCTGAAGTGGGTTCATTTGTCTTAGATAGGGAAAGGGAAAATGACTTCATGCCCCCATTTTTTTTTGTTGAAGTAGAAGAAGAAGATTGAGGATTAGGAGGTGCTTCTTTTGGCATAATGTATAGATATATTTATTTCTACTTATAAACACATTTGTTGCATGCAATTTAATATTTGAAGCACAAATCTTAGGGTATTCATTGGCTGCCACTTCATTTTATTTCTCTTTACCTATTTTTTAAGTAGTTATTGTATTGGTTAAGACATTGGAAGTGCTCTTTCCTATTATCCCATGTATGTATCTTCCTAATTTATCTCTTTCACTCTTCCTCTGCGTGAAACCCTTTGTTTCTCCATCCTCTACATTTTCTAAGCCACTATAAATAGAGATCCATGGTTGCATGTATGTCTAAATTGGATCTTTGGAAAACATTAGAAACTTTTAAGCAAATGCAGCTATAAGTGTCCTAAATAATCAAGCAACATCCTCTATTGGGCGCACTTCTTATTCTCGGAGTTTGAATTAGTACTTTAGTATATGTGGAATGTGGGGGGACAAGTGTTTAGCCTGCAATTATTTGAAGATAGGTCAAGTAAATCTAACAAAGCATGAAGGTTAGAGGCGGAATCAATCAAATATTGTAGTTACAAATGCACGTGTAGGAAGATATGCAATAAAATGGATTGTTTATAAAATGCACAAAAGGAATTTGGTCTCATGGAATGCAATATTTATTGGTGATGTAAACGAGGAAGCATAAGAAATCCCACAATTTTTTTTTCTAGAATTCGTTAAGGTGATGCGGTCTCATCAATGCGGTGATCACAAGTTTTGTACAAGAAAACTATGGTTTTCCCCTTCCTTCTGATACTAAATTTTATGTTTTCATCATTTCCAGAATTTTGATATTAAATGTTAAATAATAGGGAATTTAATTGCAACAAATGGAAAAATATTACCTTAACATGAACTTAAAAACATCAAAAAAATCTGACCTCTAAAGTCATGTGCATCAATGCCACACCCAAATATACCATGCGAATTTGAAACTCCTAGCATGACATTTGGTAATGTAGGACATCACGGAGAACCTTAACTAAGTTGTTTGAAATTATTTAATACCCTTGCAAGTTGAATTTAAAATCCCACTTAGCTTATCAATCACTTGTAGTGACATGCTCCTTTTAATAAAACATGATAAATTTTGGTTTCCGGTTATTGCTTAGCTTGAGTGAAACTAGAAACCATTACCACATACCTCTAGACTTCCAACATGAGAATTGTAATCAACCATAAGTTAAATTAAAATTATTTTAGGGATAGTTTTAAGTGGGTTTCAAGGCCCACCGATCACTGTGCGATAAGAGTTCTTGATGTAATTACTATAATCGGCCCTTAGTTTCCTTGTAACTTAACCTCTACTCATCGTAATCAAGTTGCATCACACACGATGAATTTTATATATATGGGAGATTAAGTACGAACCATAAAAATTCGTGTTCAAAATTAAAATGAGTGTTTTCGAGGCTCAATCTGTAAGCGCTTTTAGATGTTTTGGCTAGCTTTCACCAAAATTACAACTTTAGCTAAACACACCTTCTAAGGGTCTCATTTGACTCCTCACTAATCGTGCAACAATGAATATATAATTTCAATAATTTATAGAGTATGAATTGATAAAATTATTGTATGAATGGTTTTTGGGAAATTATGATGTTTCTCTCTCTTCCTTTCTCTATCTCTAGAAGTAACTATGAAATTTTGACTAGTTCTAAAAATGTAAATGAGTTATAAATGTTTATGGGTTGAAAAAAATGAAAATTGTATAATGTATGTGGTTATGATATGATGAATAGAAAATAAAATGAATTCTATACTTTTCTCTCTTCCCCTTTCTCTCTCTAGAAATAACTATGAAAATTTTGATTGGTTTTGAAAATGTAAATGGGTTAAAAATGTATATGGGTTTGAAACAAAATGGAAAATTGGATACATGATGTATGTGGTTATTTTATAGTGAATGGAAAAGAAAATGAAATTTTAGACTTTCTCTCTCTTCCTTTTTCTCTCTCTAGAAGTAACTATGAAATTTTGACTGGTTTTGAAACTGTAAATGGGATTAAAATGTATATGATTTTGAAATGAAATGAAAATTGGATACGAGATGTATGTGGTTAGGATATGGTGATTTGAAAATAAAATGAATCCTATACTTTCTCTATCCTTCCTTACTCTTCTCTCTAGGAAAAAAGGGGGCAATAGAATGAGGAAGTGTGAATGTGTCAAGAGACGATCTCTCTCTCTCTCTCTCTCTCCCTCTTTGTCTCTATTTTCTGCTTCAAACACTTAAAATGATGGATGAATGGAATTTATACTTGAGTGTAGGGGATTTCCATACTAGTCCTAGGACTGACCCTACGTTGGTTTCCTGTACTCCAAGAAAGAGGAATCCACGATGTGATGTGTTGTATTTAAAGAGTTTCCATTGTAAAGTTATATTCATCTTTCAATATATGTATTACCATAGAAAAATGATATATAGTGTTTGATTAACTAAAATATGGATTTTTGGAGTTAATCTAATTATTAAAGCAATGAAATAAATAGTATCAACTGGAATGTAAATGTTAACTAATTTTATTTAATATTTAAATGAAATAAGATAATTGAAATGGGAGGGAAAAAGGTACTAACCTAAAAGTGACTTACCTTTCTATGTTTTTGGACCGAACAAGATGATGTGTAGAGGAATAAAAGTATGATGGTACTACCCATGAAATTATAGTAGATGGATATTTGATCGATTATGGTGCTTGGAAGAGGATCGGGGCACTGTGGGTGCCCTAGTTTGCAAAATGAGGTGCTCAGTCTTGCACAACAACTCATGACCTAAATCGAGTATCACTAGATATTCACAATATCTCGATCCTTGTCGCATGATTTTTGACATAAATTCATTGATGTAATTGTAGTTCTTCAATGAATAATATCCTACAAAACCCCACACATAAGCATAAAACCCTAAAAAATGATGCAAATGAATGGGTTGTAATGTCCTTAACTACTAAATGGATGGAATTACAACTGAGAATTTTAGTACATCTCAAACCTACTATATTTCTATGTGCATATGTTTACAATTATGTACCTAAGGTTCCCTAACATCAATGATGCAGAGATAGCAGGAAAAATCTAGATGTAATGCAAAATGGTGGATGGAATATAATAGACTTCCCTTTTCTATGTAGTGTGTGTGATGTAATGATGCCCAAATTTTGTCTTTTCCTTAGTAGATAGCTATCCCTTTGATAATAGATGGTATTCCCTGAAAATAGTGTGTATGTTGTGTTTGTATAGGGATCTCTTACTAAAATTGTGACACTAATGACCTAACATTCTGACTAGTTCCTAAGGGAATGGGAGGGAAAATTCTAAAGACTGACCTCGAAAATCTAAATTACACCCAAGTGCTCAGGGACCAAGGTGCCTAAAATTAAAGATTGGGGTACCCATGGGTTCCCTAATCCTACCCTAGGTGCCCTATTTAAAGACTAGAGATGACAAATGACCAAATAATGACACCTGAGACTCCCTGAGAGATGACCAAAACTACAAAAGCAACTAACGAATGTGTAAGAAAAATGATGATGATGAAAATACTAGGGGATAGGTAATTAGTGAATACTTTTCTTATGCAAGATTTGTATATAAAATAACATACTCGATTCGGTACAAATGTAATATTAAGTGCATGATTTTGTGACTACATTTGCCCACACTTTTTATTGGTGAGAAAAAATCTTGGTAGCATAAATTAGATAGAGATGTATACCCGAGAGAAATCCAGAGAATCCCATGCTATAGTATAACACACATATGTGGTAGTAAAATCATTCTAAAAGAACTATATAGCGTGCCAACCATGGATCTTTGGGTTGATCCATGCAACGTAGTAAAAAATATAATAGTGTGATGAAGTGCACAAAACGAGAGTGATTGTTGTAATTCTGTATGATTGATGATTTTGAATGTGTATGATGACAATAATATGGGCTAGGGAGTGATCATTTCTCAACTCGATTGTGTCTATACAAATAATCAACTCAAGGATTAAGGCATCCCGCCACTATACGAAGAGTGTAGGGAGAAAAGTGAATTATTCTCTAAACTCTAACTACATCCTCAAGATCTAGCCACTACAGATGGACTTGTATCAAACATTTGTGTTTTTTGGATCCAAATAATTTTGATCAAAGAGTTGACCAATATATAAGTGACATAGGAAAGACACTCTTTCCCCACTCCATGGGTGTCTCCACAATTTGATGTATTCTAAGTTAGGTCATCAGGAAGAAAATACGAAATGTATGATGACTTCTAAGTTAGGTCAGCTGAAGCAAATGCCAAATAAATAGAATATCTTCCCAAGTTGGGTCATCTAGAAAAGTAATGGATGTAATCTCCCAAGCTAGGTCAGCTAGGAGGCCACACATAACTCCTAAGTTAGGTCAGCTAGGAGGCCAACTATGTGAATTTGTATTGATTGAATGATATGATTTTGATTGTTAGAAATTTGAATGTATTGATTGATTGATTGATTTGATTACTCATTGAGAGATTTTTACGCTAGTTAACCCCATATTAGGTCATTAGGGGGAATCAATATAAATTGGTGAATGATCACATGGAAATATTTTTAATCATTTTTCCCTAGGTTATGTCATTAGGGGGAAGTGATGAAATGTTGAATAAAAAAATTGTATATTTGTTTCCCCCAGATTAGGTCATTAGGGGAATTAATGGTGAGATGTTACACATGAAATTAGTAAATGTTTGAAAATGATGGATTAGTAATGTTTATTAATCACATGGTAATGTAAGGGGAATTATAGGATGATCTCAATGATATTCCACCCTTTCGGTGAAATGGGAAGTAATGAAAAGAATGAATGCTAAGCTAAAAGTAAACATGAAATAGATTGAAAGTTGTTAGAAATCATAAAAAAGTGTATAAATTTAATGGAAGAAAAATTAAAGGAGAGATAATACAAGTTTAATTTGTATTTCATGATGGTAGGTAGAATTATAAAAATAACTCCACAAACGGGATGTAAATTGGAGTAGAAATGCTCAAGATATGAAGAAAATCGTGTAGTGTGTATTTTTTTTTTTTTATTATTGGCAAATAGTTTTTTGAAAGGGACTATACCCTTGAATACAAAAGAAGGCCTGAGAGCCGAAATAAGAGTGAGAAACAAAGAGAATGGATCAAGATCCAAGTGTTACAATGAAGCTCAAAGTAGCTCAGAAACAGCTACACAAACGAGACATAACAGCAAAACAACAGCAAAAAAACAGCAAACCAACCGCAGAGAAACAGCAAACAGAAGCTCTGCGACTGTTACCCTTACCCAGGCGAAGCGTTACCCTTCAGAGTGGTAGATTTTTTCTTTTTGCTGACCGTTACCCACCCTGATGGAGCCTTCGCGGTTGGAGAAGAAGACAAAGGAGGAGTATTTTCCTTAGTCGCAAATGTCCCATTTGGAACAGCCAAGTTGTTCTCCTGAGAGATATATTTTTCATTTTCCATGCTGCCCTCAGCAGCTTGTGAATTTTCCATGTTTCTAACAATCTGAGTTTCGGATAAATGAGATAAATTTGTTGCAATTTCCTTGCTGTTGGAAATAGGATTTTCCAAAAAAGGAATTTCAGGGACAAACCCAGATTCATCCTTAGCATTTGAATTTGAATCAAGGTCCTCTTTTGCATCGAAAACCAAATGTTCCGGGAGGGCATCCTTCCACCAACTGCGTTTCTCATGCTGGCCCTTTGCCAACCCACAAGCAATAGACGTATGACCTAAACAGAAACACTTTCTGCATCGAAATGGAAGGCCCTCGTAATCTAAAGGTTGTGACCAAGTTCTGTTTTGCACCCTAAGATCAATGGTTGCTGGGAGGTTTTTAGCCGTGTCAAGTTCCACCAAGATTCGAGCAAAAGCATGAAATCGTGTAGTGTGTATTAGTTGTGAGGAAAAGCATGAAATAATCACAATAGTAAAGAGGTGAAAAATTAATTAGAATTAGTGAAGTGAAAAAGTGTTTAGTCACTTCACTTTTTATTTACGTAGTTGTGATATTGAGCACAAAGTGAGTGAAAATGTCGTAAGTTAGAGCAACACGTTATAGTCAGGTTGGAGACCGCATGACCGTGGAATTGGTAAGTGTGTTGTTTGTCAAAAAAAAGTATGGTATAGTAGTATTTTCTGTTGAATTTTTGTAATTTTGAGATTTTTAGTTTTTGGTGTTTTGTACCTCTACAACAAGAGTAGTGAGTGTGGTAATGACCCTGGGATAGGGGCACCCGAACTAGGTGCTAGTGTCCTTCTCTTGGGCACCCCAATCCTACATCTGGGTGCTCTATTCCAAAAATGTGTATGTTTCCTATAATGGTTAAAAGTAGATTTACGGTGTATAGTAATGTGATAAGAGAGTGTATTTGGATTTGTATAGTGTTCTAACACTTTGTGTTTGTTGTCATTTTGTGGTGTGTAGAGGGATATTCACTCAAGGGAGTTCTGCGATGAGCATCATTTGAGTAATTTTCTTGGGCCGGGCATGTTGGATGGTGAGTGGGATGTTATGGACCATGTCATCCTGTAACATATAGTACAGATGGGGGATGTGTCCCACAATTTCCTATGTTGATTGCACTATGCGAGAGATGGTGTGCTAATACATGCACATTTTGGTTGCCTACGAGGGAGATGATAATTACTTTGGAGAATGTATATCATATATTTCAATTACTAGTTGTTAAAGAGAGAGTATAAGTTATTTCATTGGAGGATATGGAGTGACATATGTGATCTGCTAGATGGTATTTTTTGGGAACTCGAGTACCTACCAAATCCCATATAAGTCTAGATTTTATCTTATGATCTAGGGTTCTGTGCTTGCGGAAGTTTAAAGCAGTTGTGATTAATTCATCTATAGCAAAGATAGGTAGGAGGTGTAGGAATCTTGTATAAGATGGATGATACATTCTAGTGGATAGAGGATGAGGCTACTAGATATGTGTGGGAATGTTGTGTGTTGCTCCACCTATATAGGGAATCATATCGGTTTACTCATGATGAGCATGGTGGTGGGATATGAGCTATTATGTTTTTGTATGTGTGGGTGTATGAGCACATTGTAATATTGAGACTAGTTGTAGGGCCACGATGAGAGTGGGATGGATAAGAGATATATGCGGGGAGGTGGATTAATATTCATCAACGTAGGATGGACACAGATACCTATAGGGCACTGATAGATAGGATGGGGTCTGAGGTAATTATATGGAGGCCATACCTCGTGTTGGTGCCATTCCTGAGCTTGCATAGTGTGCCCTAATTTTTCATGTCCATTTTTGCTGAGAAACATTTTACTTCTCAAATTGGTGATCTATAATTCATCCCCTCTAGTTGAATTTTTTAAATTGCCCATAAAATTGTTGTTTTTCCCTAGTTTATAAGAAAAATCCATGTGTGCTCTTATTTGTACCTTAGATTTTTCCAATTTGAGGGTTGTGTCATTTTCCCTTTACCAGATCATGAAAAATATCGAATTTGACCAATTCATACTTGTTTTTATTTGAAAATATGGTCCCAAGGTTGAAGATAATGTCAAAACATGATTCAGTTATTTTAAAATCAAGAAATTTGCAATCCTTGTTGAAAATTTTGATTTCTAGGGCATCCTTTAAATTTTTCATGTTTTGACGGTCATACAGGTGTCATTTTCCCATAAAATTCATCATCACAAGGTAATGGCAACGTGGTGGGTTCCTATTGGCCAGGGGGTGTCGGGAAATATTTCTAACTTATCATTTTTTGAAATTTTGGCAAAAAGGAAAATTTGATCCATGGCTCCGCCTTCTGCAAGAATTGTCTACATGGCATGTTTTGATTGGCTAGGGGATTGGCGGTGGTAGATTGTCCTTTGGAAATTTTGATTTCATTTTGCAAAATTTTCAAAATCAAATTTTGTCCCAAGAGCCCGTAGCAAAATAGGGAGAGAACACATGGCACATATTTGGTCTAAGGGCATGTGGATGGAAGAGGGACTTAGAGATTTTTGTCTCTAAATTTATAAATTTCAAAATCAGTTTTCTCCCCGCTCCAATCAGAGGAGGACACATGGTATTAGTTTTAGGTGGGTCAGGCATGGTGGATGAAAAATCGAAATTGTTCCTTAGCAAAAAAGGGGGACTAAATTGAAATTTTGGGTCGAATATTCGCAACGAATTAGGAAAGGACGTGTGTCCAAAATGGAGAAAGGCAAAGGAAGGGGCTGAAGGAAATTTTTATAACTTTTGGCGTTTGTTGTCTAAAATGTACAAAATGAAGAATGGCTCCACGCCAATCACAGGTGGACACGTGTCCAATGGAGCAAGACGGGATGGTAGACTAACGGAGGTAGAAGGGAATTTTTTCCCTTTATCAGAAAGGGGTTCAAAATCAAAATTTGAAGCACTGGCTTGCTAGCGAATCACAAGGAGACATGTGGCAAGGAAAAAATTGGAGGTGCAGGCCTATGGGGAAAAAAGTGAAAATTTTCCTAGTTTCTAAAAAAAATCAAAATGTGTAGAATTGAAGCACGATTTAAATGGGACCCACCATATGCCACGTTTCAGCTCCAAAATTCAAAGGCAGAGGGGCGGAGGAAAAGGTCAATTTTTTTCATTTTTTCAAAATGTCAAAAATTCAAAAAGAAGTCCGAGTTGATTTCCAATCATTTTTTAACACGTGTCCCACCTTATCCAAAGTTTAAAAAGGTAATACTGAGCTTATTTTTGGATCTCATCTTCCACATGGGGGGCTGGTATTAAAAGTTAATGTAAGATCGACGGTTACTTCGTGCATCCATTTGTTTTGGCCACCATGGGAGCTCCAAGAAGCTTGGAAATCACGTTTTTGCATCAAATTTCATCAAATCTTATATGATTTTGTGTCTTCTTGGCCTTCTGACAACATTGGCTTCATTTTCATGACTTAATTCTTTGATCTATGGTGTTTTTGATGTAATTTTTTCTCAGGCCAGTGAAAAAATGTGAAATGTCAAAATTAAAAGTTGTAGAGGTAATTTGAAAAGGTGAAAATGATGAGTCAAAGGTGTTTGCATGCCTCAATGATAAAAACGTGCCTCCAGGATGAGTAATGATCCGATATTTGTAATGATTTAATCCTTTATGGCACACTTGGCACTCTGCTAGTGTTTTTCTATTTGATGTCATTTTCATTAAATCATGAGGAATTGTTGTAACAAACTTGATCCCATGGAATATTATTTTCTTAGGAAGGAAGGTTGCAATGTCTCATAGGGTATATAGCACATTTTGGAGAAATTGTAAAAGGGAGGGGAGTTGAAAATTATGTGCAAATTCTAAGAGAAAGCTCATTTTCTGAGAAATCCACCAAAGAACTATGTTAATGTCTCATATGTTGGAAATTCATGTATGTGAGTTGGTTACAAGTGTATAGACATCACACAACTTTGAGATTTTTCATGTAACTTTCCCCTACTGTTGAATCTAACAAGTTTTGAATTAAATCTATGTTTCTCTTTGGGCAATATAATGTCATTATTAATTTGAAATGCCCGCAAATAAATTTTATTCTTCTTGTTGCAATCTTGCATTGAAAGTCATTAGAAGTCACACATGATCTCCATTTCTGGTTGATATTTTAGTGGAATTTGCAATCTCATATTCAAAAGTGCCTTCATCTAATAAGGAGATAAACAAATTTAAAATTACTTTACCTTCCTTATCGCAAAGAATTCTTGTAAGCCTTTGGGGTACCTTAGTCGTGGTTTGATCATGGATTTTTGTGTTTAATTTAGTTATTTACTTCAAGCTTTTGTGGTGAATTCTTAAATATTGTGTGAAGAGTGCAACCTAGGCTTCCATTTGTGCCTCTTCTAGTTGAAAGAACATCCTGATTATTTTAGGCATTTCATCTGATAGTTGTTCAAGTATTGTATAGATTGTCAAAGATCTTATCTATCACAGTTTGTCTTGTCAATACCCCACCAAAAACATCTAACGACAAAGATCCTATCATGTACTATCCTTGATTTGCATGTGTATACCCACAGAAGATCAAAATATATTTGTAAAAGTATGCATAATAGATCGGGATTTCTAATGTCTCTAGTAACCTTTGCCTTGTTTTGAAAACATACCCATGTTTTGAGAAGTGACAACTTGTGAGAGTTTAGATCTAGGGTGATGATCATGTTTTCATCAAGGTCTCCATCATAGAATTTCAATCAAAGAGAAGGACATCTTCATCTGCTTCACCACTACAAGGTTACTGAGAATAGGTCCTCTTACCTTGGTTGCAAGGCACAACCTAAAACAGCTAGGACAAGATCAAGTCCTATTGGAGTGCTATCCATTTCTTCACAAACCTGAGTGTTAGCTAGACCATACCCCCAGCTACCAACGACATACAACATGGTATAATATGTCTTTAAGCTCCATGACACATCTATGGTGCTACTCAGACTGAAAATGAGAACAAATTTGGATACCAATATGAGTGGTGCCATTGCCGGGGACTTCTTGGAGATTCTTGGTGTTTTTGAAGTGTTTGAGGAGTTTGAGCATTTGTGTATTCAACTATTTGATCTGCTACATTGTTAAAATATCATTCTATGCTTCAGATCTGTAAGTTTTTAAATAAGGGTTTCAAGTTTTGTCTGCCCTTTTTCCATTTACTAGCAGTTAATACACTTTTCTTACATTGTGATTGATTGATTTAAGAGGAAGAAGGTCTTATTTATAAGGCTTTGAAAAGTTTTCAGTACTATCAAGCATTTGATAGATTACTTTAGTGCATTCTTGCACAACTAAGGTGAAGTTGCTTAGTGGCGAATCCATGCTGATTTGATCTAGAAAATACTAGTGTCTTAAGATTTCTGTCATTTATTTTTGTGTTGCAGATCTCTACAAAACTAGAGGGAAGAAGATCTCTCTTCCTTAGAGACTCTGCTAAGAAATTGTTCTCGATTCAAGAAACTCAGAGTTTGAAGGAAGAAGAGTTTAGAAAGTGGTTAAAGGTCAGACATTAGGCAAAGATATAGCCATTGGTGAGAGACATTAGCCTTTGGTAGAGGATTATCACTCTTCTTCAAGTGATTCTGAGTCAAGCAATCCTCTCTCAAACTTGTTTGCCTCAGCTAGTGATGGCCCTTCTACTATACCTGGTAAGATCCTTCTCCAATATGAACCTCTATGTTTTAATTCAAGTAAAAATTTATGAGAAAATCATCACTTTGAGAATACTAGTCTTGTGAATCACATTCTTGAGTCCCAAAGACCTTGCACTCCTCATCAGCTTGTTTCACCTCCAAGATCACCTCCACCAAACAATATGGATCAGCCTAGACCTCCATTTGTCTTTAACACCTTTGGTCCTATAAATTTTAGAGGAATGGATGGTTACGCAAATGTTGTCCCACAAGATGTCAGAAATAGGTTGCCAAAATTCTAGGGTAACAATGCTATTACTGGTGATGAACATCTCAATATTTTTGATAATATGATGGAATATTTTGAGATAGAGTTTGAATATGTGTATATTAATTTGTTTATTCATACACTAGAAGAAGATGCTAGGGAATGGTACAAGGCTCTACCTAATAATTCTATTGATTCATGGAATGAAATGAAAAATGCATTTAGGTTGCAATATGGTGACAGGACTGATCCTAGATTTCTTTTATCTGAGTTTGAGAATATAAAGAAGAACCCTAATGAATCAGTCCATGACTTCAACACAAGGTTTAAAAAAACTTTGAGAAGGCTTCCAGTCAATCTAAGGCCTTGTGATGAATCTTGTTTAATCAAATATGTAGATGCATTTGATAAGAAGGTAGCCTATTACTTAAGAGACAAGAACCCAGCCAATCTAAGACAAGATTTCTCCATGGCATCAAATTGAGAACAATATCAAAGCAATTGTAAAACCTCTCAAGAGAGATGGTGTAAAATTTATAAACCCTGAAAAATCTCAAGCTAGCAAAGGTGTTGATTTAGAAGAGGTTGTGAAAACTTTGGTAGGGGTTGTCAAAGAAATCTCATACAAATTAGCCTGGGTTGAGAAGGGAATTGGCGGACTTCACAAGGTCGGCCTAGGAAGCAAGCACAAGATAGATTTGGCAATCATCCTAGGGTGATCAAAGGGTAGATGATACGAGTAAAGGACCTATGGAAGGGGGAAATAGACAACCCCAAGCATGTGAAAGTACATTGGTTCCCGATCCCCTAACTTTTAGGGTTGTTGTTGTTGATCAAGTTATTGATATGGATTGGTGTGATAGATGTTTCCTTCCTCATCCTCCATGTGAAGTGGACCAACAGGTTGGTGAAGCGATAATGAGGATGGAACTAATGATGATATTTGCATGATGGATTTTTCTTCAAGCTCACAAGGAGGAGAAACATCTACTAAATTAATAAGTGCTAGGACTACTACTACCTTTTGGGATTGCATCAAATGGGTACAAGTCTCTGTCCCCCTCATTCTCTTGAATTTGATGTAGTGCAAGCTTTTGAAATTCCTAACAATGAATTTGAATATTTAAGAGCTTTGATGATTAAGAAGTATGATGGTGGTATCCCTTCGGAGGAAGATAGATAATTTTTGATGAATGTTGTTATAGTTCAAGAAAAAGATTATAACACTAGAAGCAAGGTTTTTAAGGGAGTTGGGCCTTAAGCAAAACTAAAACACCCTTTCTCACAAACATTCCCAAAGAAATTCCTAGGAAAGAAACAATTGCCAAACGTTCTGCTATCCCAAAAAAATTACAGTCCTCCTCATGCCCAAGCTGCCAAAAATCCTTCTCCATCTGATGAATCTTCTTGTTTCCCTTCCAATGTTGTCCTACCAAAGAATGTTCCATATGACATAGCCCAAGTATTGAGCCAAATTAAATTGAGTGTTACAATCATTGAGTTTCTTAGAATTCTGAGCATAAGAAGAGAGCATGTGAGTACTTTGGATTGAAAGAAGAGAAGTTTAATCCATTACGAAATGTAAATGTTGTTGAAACTCCACCTCGAGATCATTGTTGATTTTGAAACACCACCAGGTAGTAGAAGATCCGGAAAAGACACCGAGGTATATTTGGGGACATATTTGGTTGATTCCCGGTTGAATGTTAAACCATTCTTCACAACTTTTCTCATAAAGGATAGGCTACTTCACAATTTTATGTTTGATTCCCATGCATCATGTAATTTCATGCCTCTAGAAGTCATGAATGAGTTGGATATCAAAGTGAAAAATACCTATGGGAAGTGTACTACATAGATTGAAGAGAAGTACTGGTGGTTAGTTGTGTGTAGGGTTTGGTAGTGCAACTTGCAACCTATTTGGGTAAGAATTTTAAACTGGATGTTGTAATTATTGACTACCCTGCCAAATGGGGTATGCTTTTGTTAAGAAAATGGGCTGCAAATGTTGGTGGTAGTGTTTAGATGGATATTTCTCTTGCCAACATTCCTATTAAGGGAAGCCTTGTCAAACTTTATGGTGAAAAGAAGATGTTGCACCTAATTGTAGATCCCAACAATGCTTCTTATGGAGTTTTTTTGCTAATGTAGATGCTGAAAATTTCATTGGTTTTGTTGATGGAAAAGAACTGTTATCCAAAATTCACCCTCAAGGTAATTTTGATAACATGCATCAAATTATTCAGTCTTGAGCAAGTAGACTTATTCGAGGCCCAAAATCATGTTTTTTGGAGTCCACTCGGCCTTTTTCTAACTCTCCCATCCAAGAAGAAATCCCAACGAGTTAGAAAAAATGGAAAAAATGCAAAAATAAGGTCGCAGGACTGTTTTAAAGCATTTCGGGTCTGAAGGGTTTGGGTCATACTGAGGTTCATCGTACCAAGCTTGGGGCTGAAAAAGAAAGAAAATTGGCTAAGTCTTTTGTCCCAGGCAGTCCACAAGATAGTCGGGATGTTGGGATGCGAGGAACGTGAAAAGTCGAAATGGCTGAAAACAAGAAGAAAAATCGTCTAAGTCTTCGTTTCGCGTGGTTTGGCACATTGGGAAAAAAAGCACGCGGAGGACACGAACCGACCGAATCGGGCTGAAACCGGAGACTTTCATCTGGGACAGTTGGGACAAAGGTACGCGGAGGACGTGAACCGGCCGATTCACAAACAAGAACAGTCCATTTCAGACGGTTCGGAGATATTTGTCCCAGACAGTTTGGGACATCCAAGCCAAAAGTACACCTGGGACGCGAAAATATGAAAGAGCCACCAACGAATGGAATCTTGCCACATGTCTTCACCTCAAATAGGAACAAGGAAGCCCGAATCGGCAAAAGTAGGAGACTTTAATCTGGGGACAGTTGGGACAAAGGTACATGGAGGACACAAACCGGCCGATTCACAAACAAGAACAGTCCATTTCGGATGGTTCGAGATATTTTTCTAGACAGCTTTTGGCCGGCTGCCCTGCCAACGAATCAGTCATGCCACGTGTCCAAGCTGCAAGAAATTTTCAAAGGATGAGCCCACAGATGAACCAGAGCCTGACACGTGTCATCCAAGTGGCGAAGTGTGGAAAAAATTCAAAATTTTCCAAAATGCGAAAAGAGGTAAAATTCAAAAAAATTCCCGCCGATCCGTTTTGGGCCTGTTTTTGCCCTAAATCTTCAAATGGCCATAACTTTCGATCCAGAGCTCGGATTTCTATGTTCTTTATATCAATGGAAATCTGGTGAAATTATCTACATGATTCCAAGGTCATTTTTGAATTTTGATGGAGTTTGGAGAGATAAAATCTAGAAATTCCTCTGGCACGTGGTAATGGCTAGAAATGACGTTTCAACAACCAACTTTAATGCAAAATACAGTTCGCCACTTTTGCTAGGGTTCTCACCCACCATCATAGTGAGATGAATTAAATGCAACCTATAAGTGGCTGGGGTAGATTTGGATTTCCTCTCTCTTCCCTCTCTCATTCTTCCTATAAATTGTAAAGAGGGGCTTCTTTCTAAAGGTCGAACATTCCTGTTTTGCCCCTCCCTTCTTCTCTTTGGCAGGTGAATTTGTGGAGTTCGAACCTCCCATTTAAAATTGTAATGCAACTTTGCCTCTTGGAATTTTGTAGTGTATTGTATCAATCTTTGGAGCAAGTAATGCATGTCTGTGGATGATTCTCAACCCTCTCTGTGTTCATTTGCATCCTCCTGATCTTTCACTGCAAATTTTGTTATCTGTGCATGATCTTGCATCACATTTTAATGGCTTGTGTTTATTGGCAAGATAGGTGTTCTTCATTCCTCGGTGCATCACCTTTGTTAGTTTAGGTTTATTTTTATGCATCTTCTTACCCTATCTCCTTGGCAAGTTAGATTAGATTTTGAGTAAACCCTCTACATTTTTCATGTGCACCTAAATAGAGGAATAGGAACCAGCATTCTCTGGAGATTCCTTTCTCATATTTGCAAGTCCCACACTTGGAGAAATGATTCAATGTTGTGCAATCACACTGGATGCTTAGAATGATCAAACTAGAAATTTGATCAACATCTAGGGGTGCTGTGATTCCGCCTAACAAGAACACAAGATGGACAAATCAAATTTCCTTGATATGGTAGGTTCTCCTTGGACCTTGCTATTTGATGGAGCTTGCTCCAAATTCATAAATGGTGTTGGTATAGTTATTCTTTCTCCTAATTTGGAAGATTTTGCATTTTCCTTCAAACTTAAGTTTGAATGCACTAAAAATTCTGCTTTGAGTATGAGGCATTGTTGTTGGGGTTAAGAATTGCATGGAAGTATGGAGTGAAAGATATTGTTACAAAAAAAAGAGACTCGATCTGGTTGTCAAACAAATAAGAAAACTATATGCTACAAAAAAATTAGCGTATGAAACAATATAAGCATGGAGTTTGGGATCTAATTGAAATGTTTGATTGCTTTAACATTGTGTATCATGACAGAGGTCTCAATTATGTTGCTTTGACAAGTTAGCGAGTGTGTTGGGGTCGAGATTTGGAGTTTTCACCATTTCACCTTATTGTGAGTACAATGTTGAAGTGTTGACCAGCCAGTTGTCCCGATAATATGAAACATTGGCAAGTGTTTGATGGTGATTATCAAGTGCTAAGGTTCTTACAAAAACAAGGTGTGTTCATAAATTAGAATATTGATTGGGATCCAATGGTATGCACCGATCAAGGAAGAGAAACTTTGTTTGGAAAAGATATCATCCAATTGAAAACAAACACCATTCCTAGAGGTCTCGTTGCACTTGAGTCAAATTTCAACAATGTTGATTACATCATAAATAGAAACATGTTTACCTCAAGGGATGTGGAATAACATGACTTGGGAACAAAGGAAAAACCAAGGAAGGTTTGGTTCGGCAGCAATTTAAGTAAAGAAGAAAAATAGTCCTATGCCCAACTCTTGAAAAATATCAAGACCACCTTGCTTGGTCTTATTCAGAGCTGAAAGCATACAGAGAAGATTTATTTCAGCATGAGATCCATCTTGAAACAAATGCCAAACCATTTAGATAGAGGCAAAGGTAAATTAATCCACTTCTCTCCATGAAAATGCAAGAGGAGTTAAGGAAGTTGAGAGATGGGGGTATTATTCAGCCCACTAGGTATTCATCTTGGGTTGCAAACCTTGTGCCGGTTAGAAAGAAGAATGGAGACATCAAAATTTGTGTGGATTTTAGAAATCTAAATAAAGCATCCATGAAGGACAATTATCCCTTGCCAAATATGGAAAATATGTTGTAGCTTGTGACGAGTGGTCGAGTTACTTTCTACATTGGATGGTTTTTCCGATATAATCAAGTGGTTGTCAAAGAATCGAAAGACTTAAGATAGCATTCACTACTCCTTAGGGAACATATGTTTTTGTTAGGATGTTATTTGGTTTGATGAATGTTGGTGCCACTTTTCAAATAGTAATGGATGTTGCTTTTATTGGCTACATCAATGAGTTCATCAGTTTACCAAGATGATATGACTATGTTTTCAAGGTAGAGGGGTGATCATTTGCAACACTTGGAGAAGATGATGATCATATTTTGGGAGTATGGCATTTCTCTTAATCTAAAGAAGTGAAATTTTGGTTTGAAAAAGGCTAATCTGCTTGGTCACATTGTTTCAAAATATAGTTTTATGATAGACCACGAGAGAGTGGAAGTAATAAGTAAGGTCTTGTTATCCAAAATGTGCCCCCCTTCTCATTTTGTGGCTAACTCCTTTCATTCTTCCCTCTCTTGTGCCTCATTCATAATTTTTTTCTTTTTAGACACTTAAAACTTTCTGGAAATGACACCATTGGATAGAGATTTCTCTCGGCTTTCCGAAAGGTAAAGTTTTCCTCCTAACTCCATGTATTTTAGAAGTTATGGCACAAATAGAGAGGTTTTGGGAAATTTTCCCCGGAAGGCCTGTGGCCAATGGAATGCCGCCATGTGTCCGAGGAAGTGGTGGGGGTCGGAGGAAAACTTGGTTTTTTACCAAGTGTTTGGCAAAATTTCAAAAGGAAGATTTTTCCCGCAGGCCCACCGACGAATCAGATGATGCCACGTGTCTAGGGGAGAAATTTGAAAATTTTGGCTAAGTGTTGTGCATGGAAAATTTTGGAGGGAAGGTCCGTGCCCAATCATATTGTGCCATGTGTCCTATGGCGTGGGAGTTTCGGAGGCGGAGGAGAAGTTGGATTTTTGGCAAAGTGTTTCACCAAATTTCAAAAGGAGTTTTTGGCCCGCTGCCCCGCCAATCAATCATGTTTCGACACGTGTCCCCGGGGGTCGGAGTTGCGGAGCGCGGGAGGAAATTGGGATTTTTCCCAAAGTGTTGGCGCAAAAGAAAATATTTTCCCCAAGGGTCCATAGCTAGTAATATGTCACCACATGTCCTGGAATGGTGGAGTGCGGGAGAATTTGAGAAATTTTCCCAAAGGAAAAACAAAGGAATTTTTCAAAGGGAAAAGCCCGCCCCTAAATGTGAGCCAATGGAATCTCGCCACGTGTCCAGGTGGTGCCAAAAATCAAAGAAAATCCCACATGGAAAATTCAAAGGGGAAAACCCACATCCAATGGGGTTTCACCACATGTCCAAAGGGGAAAATGATCAAATTACTTGTGGAAAACTCATGAAGAAAGGCCCGCGCCCAATCAGCACATGCTACGTGGCCTCAACTCATGGGCCCTGCAGGGATTTTTTGGAAAATATTCCAAAGGGAAAAACAAAGGAAAATGGAGCAGGATGGGCCCGTGCCCAATAAAAATGTGCCACGTGGCACCTAGAAAGGCGGAGCACGGGGATTTTTTGGGAAATTTTCCCAAATGCAAAAAAGGTGAAAAAATTCAAATTTTCACCCGCCAATCCGATTTGGCCCTGTTTTGCCCTAAAATTTCAAATGGCCATAGCTTTCGATCAAGAGCTTGGTTTTTTGCGTTCTTGATATCATTTTTGCATTTTTGTGGAGTTTGGAGAGAGAAAATCGAAAAATGCCTCTCTGCATGTTGTCATGGACAGAAATGACATTTCAACCACCATTTTTAATGAAGAATGGCTTGTATTCTCTCCCGGCATGGGTAAAAATTTCAGGGCATGGGCCTTTAAGGATTCCCATGTCTTTGTTTTGATTGCATTTTGGTCAATGGTTGAATCCCTTCCACATTTTCCCATGTTTCTCTCTTGGGCTCGTCCCTTGCACTTTGTAAAAAGCTTTTTGGCTCATTTTCAAAGGTTGAACATTTTTGCGTATAGTAGGTTCCCTTTTTCACCTTAAAAGTGATTTTTGTGGAAAACCAAACCTCTTCCAAGACTGCAACCTGTTTTTCCTCTCAAGTGTTGTAATGCAAGTGTTTTTTTGATGAAAAATGACAATGCAAGCTCTGTGAATGAGTTTTAATCCTTTGTCTGTGTTGTTTGATTCATTTCTAACCTTCCATTATAGTTATCAGTTTGTGCATGAAGTTTTTTTGCATTTTTATGAACTGTGTCAATTTGCAGAAGTAAAAAATGCCCACCACTCCTTTGGTGTATCACCTTATTAGCACTAGTTATAGTTTTAGTTTTTTGCATCCTCTATCTTTCCCCTTTGAAATTTAGAGTAGGAATTAGGAATATAAACCTCTACAGCTTGTAAGTGATAAATCTGATCAAAGGAGTTAAGGAACCAACCTCTAATCTGCAGATTCCTTTCCCATTTTACAAGTTCCACTTGGGGAAAGGATTCAATTTTTCAATCATACTAGATGCTTAGAATGATCAAACTAGAAATCGATCAACATCCGTGGTGCCGCTGATTTGCTACAATAGGTACCTAACCCAAGAACCAAGAAAGGCATCCATTTTTGTGTATAGCAGGTTCCCTTTTTCACCTTAAAAGTGATTTTTGTGGAAAACTGCACCTCTTCCAAAACTCGTAACTGTTTGCCTCTCGAGTGTTGTAATGCAAGTGTTTTTGATAAAAATGACAATACGAGCTCTGTGAATGAGTTTTAATCCTTTGTCTGTGTTGTTTGATTCATTTCTATCCTTCCATTACTGATTATTAGTTTGTGCATGAAGTTTTGTTGCATTTTTATGAACTCATGTCAATTTTTAGAAGTAAAAATATCCACCACTCCTTTGGTGTATCACCTTATTAGCACTAGTTTTAGTTTTAGTTTTTGCATCCTCTATCTTTCCCCTTTACAATTTAGAGTAGGAATTAGGAATATAAACCTATACAACTTGTAAGTGATAAATATGATTAGAGGATTTGAGGAACCAACCTCTAATCTAGTGATTCCTTTCCCATTTTACAAGTCCCACACTTGGAGGAAAGGATTCAATGTTGTGCAATCACACTAGATGCTTAGAATGATCAAAATAGAAATTTGATCAACATCCAAGGGTGTTGCTAATTTGCTACAATATTTTTCGCACGCCCGGTGGGAGCTTAGAGGTCGTCATCTTCATTGCAACAAAAATTATGTGCATTTGTTGCAAGATTATTGCTTAAAAGAGCCCTAAATTACACATCTGACGACTCTAAGGAAGAAGAATCAGCTGGTTTTTGCATTGCAAGCCTGAAAACTCATGAGAAGAATCACCACAAGGTCAAGAGTTGGAGAAGAAGAGGTGCTATTTGAGTATCTCGCAGTTATCTCCAAGATGAAGGAAAAGAGAGAGAAGGATTCAAAGGTCTCCATCTCTACCAAACAAAACTCTCTCAACTCCTCCACTGGTAGGCCTTTTATTCAATCAACAAGGGTTCTAAGGCCAATCGAGAATGGTATAAAACAACCCCTATGTCAATTTCACTTTGGCAACAACCCACTTGTCATGTCAATGCAGAAAATCCAATCCCAGGTTGCGGCATTGAAGAACATTCCATACTTTCTTGGATAGAATCGACTACTCCCGGTGATCATGTTAAGGATATTGCTAACATTTGTGTAATCCATGAGATCAATGAGATGCAAGTTCTTTGTCAAACTACAGGCATCTTAATTCAAAGGGAGAGCTTTGAAACGGTTCAAGAGTCTTTCCTCGGGTTCTATTCAAAATTGGAACCAACTATGCATAGCCCTCCATGAGTAGTTTGGAGAAAATGGAGACAACTTGTCCCTTTTGGAGCGAAATGACAACCATCAAGAGAGCTCTCAATGAGCAGGTGATAGATTTTAATTTCAGATTTCAAAGGACTTGGGAGAGAATTCCGGTGGCAAATCAGGCCAATAGCAGAAGGTTCTTTCCTTTATTACCTTAAAGCTTTAAATTATAATATTTCTATGTTAATTCAATCCATGGGAGGCACAACTATTCCCATTGCTTATAGCATTGCTATTAGAGCTGAAAATTGTTTGATTCAAGCTGGTAAGCTAGCTCCTAGGCCTCTAATGCCACTATTTCCAAGTCTAGAGATCCCAAGCACTAATCAAACACCTAATTTAGCTCCTATTCCCACTCCTAGAAATCAGAATTCAAGTGAAGCTTCTACTTCATCTTCTAGTGCCTCAAATGAACTTCAAGAAGTCATGAAGCAGCTACAAAATTTAGGTAATGAGCTGGTTACACTCAAGAGGTAGCAAGCCCAAGGTTTTAGACCTCCCTTCCATCCTCAAGCTCATCCTAACAGGAAGCCATATCAACCCCAAAGACCACCCAATCCAGCTACAAATTTGAATCAAGCAAGGCCTCTTGCCAATAGACCATTTCAGCCCTATAATCCCAATGTTGCATCTTCCTCTAAAGCATTAGTGCCGGTATAAAACAATATAGCTCAAGAGTATGATTGGTGTTTCCCATGTAATGAACCTCATAACCAATCCATGTGCTTCAACGGTGCCTTAAATCAAGCATTAATGGTGACAAAAACTGGTGTGGAGGTTGAGGGCGGTCAAGAAACATTCCATCAACAGTCGCTCCAAATTATACCACACTTGTAAATTGGCAGGCAGAAGATTTTTGTGGCATGAATCAAACAGTTTCCCAAAGTGTTGCAGCCAACACAAGGTCAAAGAGGAGAAATTTGGGTGAAGAACAACCATTAGCCCCAAGCAATCCTCAATCTTCTATCACTCCACAAACTATTGGCAAACAAAGTGCAGTCCCAAGCATGCAAGGATTGCCTAAGACAACTCCTAGGCCAACTCAAATGCCAGTTTTGTTGCCCATGTGCAAGGAATAAACGTGTAGGCCAAGGGACAATAGAGAGATGCTTCATCTCCATTCAATATCATTGATCAGATGAAGAAGAAAAATGTAAACATATCAATGTGGGAATCACTATCTATCCCAGGCCAAAGAGATTTGCTACAAGTTGCCATGAAGGACTCTGGTCAACTTTAAATTAGTAGGTCCAAATGCAAGAGAAGGTGCTCACAAATGCTTCCCATCCCGAGGGGAATCATGAAGGACAACAAGGTAAGATGTTGAATCCCCCTCCATTCTATGTTTCATTGATCATTGGGAATCAATTAGTACATAACCGCATGATTGATTATGGGGCAAGTAGTTCATAATGCCCAAGAAAATAGCTGATCGGTGGGAATTCAGTATGAAGTCATATCCAAGGGGGTAATGCAATTGGATGGGACAGCGTAATAACATTGGAGTGATAAAAAACTTGAGTCTTACCTTGCATGCCTACCCCAACGTTGTTGTTTTGCAAGATGTCTCAGTAATAGACCTTCCACCACTCTTTGCCCTATGTTTGTCAAGAGATTTCACAGCCAAGATTGGAGGTTAATTATCTACTGATTGGTCACACATGTTGTTCAGAACAAGATATGGAACTAAGGCCACAATCAGATCTGATCATATTGCAAACTTTCACATTGAGCCTTACACTCTAAGTCAAATCAATACAAATTATTCAGCGTTTGATCAAGAAGATTTTCCAAGCACTGATGAAGCTGATACCAAAGTTGGAAGTATCCCAGATCTAACTCTTGATGAATGGGTGAACAAGGTACATGCTTTTGATCCTTATCAAGAAATAGAAGAATCTTAGTTAGGAGTCTATTGCATGCATGAAGAAAATCATCCTATTCCTAGCATCACCAAGCCGGACCACAAGGATGACAATGAGGTATGGAAGTTGTTTTTTGATGGATCAAGGAGTAGAAAAGGTGTAGGAGGGGGAGCTATGCTTGTTTCACCACAAGGAGTTAATTATTATTCAGCTTTTAGATTTCAGTTTGCATGCTCTAATAACACTGTTGAGTATGAAGCCTTGATACAAGGATTGCATTGGTCAATCAAGAGAGGAATAAAGAACTTGCAAGTCTTTGGTGACAGTGAGTTGATTGTTAACCAAGTTAAGGGGCAGCATGCTGTCAAGAATGATCTACTCAAATGCTACAAGAATAGGGTTTGGGACCTCATTGAAGATTTTGAGGGTTTTGGCATAAAATCCATTCCTAGAAAAGAGAACAAAGCTGCTGACAAGCTTGCAGCAGTTGGGACAGCCTTTGATGTTATTGAAAGCATTCAAAAAGACAAGGTATAGCCAAACATCCATGTGATTATGAGGCCTTCAGTGCCAGATAACAATGTAAGTTAGCAAGTGTTTGACAATGATCAACAAATCATCCATTTCTTGCAAGAAGAGGTTGAGTTCTCAACCAAAAATTAGGAAAAGTTAGAGTAGCAGATATGGTGACCAAGTGGTGTAGCCGAGAACCAACAAACTACCAAAGGGACTTATTACTTTGGAGTCCATTTTCAATCCTAATGATCCTTTTAGGAAGGATAAAGCAAACATCCAAGTCAAGGGAGAAGATTCAGTGTCCATCTTAGTAGAAGGAGGCAAATCACTCCAAATTGGTAAGATGACAACTGAGCAAGAAAGCTATGAGTTCATACAGCTTTGTCAAGATTTCCCTGATGTGTTTTCTTGGAGCTATGAAGATTTGAAATCTTTCAATCCTGAGTTAGCTCAACACACCATTGAATTGGATCCAAGTACTAAGCCCATTAGGCAAAAACAAAGGCCAGTCAATCCACACATGGAGCCTCTCATGAGAAAAGAATTAAATAAGTTGATAGAATCAAGAATCATATTCCCTATCAATCATTCTAGTTGGGTAGCCAACTTGGTTCCAGTAAGAAAGAAGAGTGGGGAGATCAGATTGTGTGTTGACTTCAGATATTTGAATAGAGCATCTCTTAAGGATCATTATCCACTTCCTTTTATGGAGCAAATTTTGCAAGTTTTTTCTGGCTTTGAGAGGTTTTCATTACTTGATGGCTATTCGAGGTACAATCAGATTATGGTGAAGGAAGAAGATCAGTTCAAGAAAGCCTTTACAACCAAATGGGGAACTTATGCATACAGGAAAATGCCATTTGGGTTGTCCAACACTGGAGCTACCTTCCAAAGAGAAATGGACATGGCATTCAAGGGTTTGATTAACAACACTGTGCTGATATATCTTGATGATATAACTGTCTTTTCAAAAAATGTAGCAGACCACCTCTCTCATTTAAGACAAGTGTTCCAAAGGTGTAGAAGATTTGGAGTCTCCTTGAATCCTAAAAATGTCTTTTCTAGCCCATACAGAAAGCTCCTTGGCCACATTGTCTTTGAAGAAGGATTAGCAATTGATCCAGAGAGATTTAAAGCCATAAGAGCACTACCATTTCCAATCCACAAGAAGGCCCTTCAAATTTTCTTGGGGAGAATAAATTTTGTTCGGAGGTTTGTCCCAAATTTTGCAGCCATTGTCAAACCTATCACCAAGATGTTAAAGAAAAGCATGGCTTTCAAATGGACAACAGAGGGCAAGGAAAGTTTTGAAGCAATCAAAGAAGCCATCTCTCAAGCCCCAACTCTCATCAACCTGGATTTCTCCAGGGATTTCATCATCTATGCATTTGGGGGTGATGATACTATTTCTATAATTTTGGTACAGCAGAACAAGGACAATGAAGAGTAGCCAATTGCTTTCTTCAGCCAAATCCTAGAGGACTATCAGGTGAGATATTATTTCATTGAGAAGCATGTTCTTGCATGAATCGGGAGCTTAAATAAATTAAAGCATCTAGTTTCAAACAATAAGGTCCAATTGCTGGTTTCTCATGTGGGAGTTAAAGACTTCCTCCTCAACAAAGACTTGAATGAAAAGAGATCAGGTTGGATTAATCGTGTCATGGAGTATGACATTGATATCAAAGTCACCAAGTTGGTCGGAGGAAAGGATTGTGTGAGAAGCTGATTTTGAGAAAACAAAAGGAAGCATGCAATGAGAAGGAGGTTGTTTTGGCGTTGTAAGACAGCTATGAGAAAGGAAGCACTCAAGAAGAAAATAATGGTTTCCCATTCCTTCTTGGACCCAAGACATAATGCATTTTTAGGCACGTGTCTATGCCCTTCGAGACGGACAAGACCAAAATAAGACACTTCAAATTTCAGGTTGTCCCATATGCCCTTGTTGATGGTGTTTTGTTCAAAAGAGATGTGAATGGTATACTACTGAGATGCATTGGTACAAATTAGATTCATAGGGTGTTGGAAGAGTTGTATGGTGGACCAGCTGGTGGTCATTTTACACCAAGAGTGATAGCTCTAAATATCATGAGGGCTGACTTTTATTGGCCCAAGATTTTCAATGATTGTTATGCATGGATCAAGAGGTGCAAGAATTGTGCATTCTTCACAGGTAAAGAGAGGCTAGCTGCTCTTCCATTGCATCCAATTTTAGTTGACCAGCCATTTATGCAATGGGGTTTAGACTTCATTAGAGTCATTAATCCCAATTCAAGCCAAGGGCACAAATGGATTCTAACGGCAATAGATTATTTCACCAAATGGACTGAAGCAGTAGCACTCAAGGAAGCAAATGAATCTAGCATCCTAGACTTCTATGAGGGAATAGCAACTAGATTTGGCATACCTGCTACAATAATATCAAATAATGCATTGGCATTCATTGGGTCCAAGGTGACTGAATGGGCTGTCAAGAATGGGATCTACCTAAGTACTTCATCGAACTATTACCCTCAGGGTAATGGCCAGGCTGAGTCTACAAACAAGAACTTGTTGAGGATCATTAGGAGGACTCTTGATGAAAATCAGAGGTCTTGGCATACTAAATTGAAATCAGCCTTATGGGCTGATAGGATAACTCCCAAGAGATCTACAGGTAACTCTCCATTCAAGCTTGTTTATGGGAGAGAGGCAATTTTTCCCATGTCACTTGAGTTGCCAACATTGGAACTCATGAAATAGTTGGAGTTGTTGGAGTTTGAGCCCATGGAAGTCAGATATGTAGAATTGATGGAGCTCTAAGAGATCAGAAATTAGGCATCCCAAGCAATGGAGAAGGATTAGGCTTTGATAAAGAAGACCTTTGATAGAAAGGCCAAGAATAGATCCTTCCAAGTTGGAGATCTAGTGTTAAAATGGGATGTAGACAGAGAAAAACCGGAAGGCATTCAAAATTTGATGCCATGTGGAGTGGCCCATACATGGTCACAAAGTGTAAGGACAACAATGCTTTCCAATTTTCTTCATTGGATGGCGAGGAACTGCATATTCCAGTCAATGAAATCCATCTAATGAATTGTTATTAAAGGGAAATTCTCCACCTTGTACATATTAGTTTAGGTTTTCATTCCTCCAAGTGCTTGTGCACATTTTTTTGTTGTAGGTTAGTTTGTTTTCCCTAAGTGCTTTGGCACAGGCTTGTTGTTCCTAGAGATGTGTTTGTAGGCCTTGCTCCATCAGATGATATTCCATCTTCCTCCTTGCAGTGTTCTAGTCAGTTGGGGTATCAAACAGAGAATTCGATGACTCCATGCCCAATGGATTGTTTTAGGCAACTGGTAATTTCATCCAGCAGGTAGATGACCCCTCTGAGTCGCCAAAATTGTTATCCAAAATGTGCCCCCCTGCTCATTTTGTGGCTAACTCCTTTCATTCTTCCCTCTCTTGTGCCTTAGTCATAATTTTTTGCTTTTCAGGCACTCAAAAATTTCTGGAAATGACACCATTGGATAGAGCTTTCTCTCATCTTTCTAGAAACGTAAATTTTTCCTCCTAACTCCATGTATTTTTGAAGTTATGGCTCGGCGGAGGTTTTTAGGAAATTTTCCCCATGAAGGCCCGCGGCCAATGGAATGCCGCCACGTGTCCGAGGAAGTGGCGGGGGTCGGAGGAAAACTTGGTTTTTTACCAATTGTTTGGTGAAATTTCAACAGGGAAGATTTTTCCCCGCAGCCCACCGACAAATCAACTGATGCCACGTGTCTAGGGGAGAAATTTGAAAATTTTGGCTAAGTGTTGTGCATGGAAAATTTTGGAGGGAAGGTCCGTGCCCAATCATATTGTGCCATGTGTCCTATGGCGTGGGAGTTTCGGAGGGTGGAGGAGAAGTTGGATTTTTGGCAAAGTGTTTCACCAAATTTCAAAAAGGGAGTTCTTGGCCCACTGTCCCCGCCAATCAATCATGTTTTAACATGTGTCCCCGAGAGTCGGAGCTGCAGAGCGCGGGAGGAAATTGTGATTTTTCCCAAAGTGTTGGCACAAATGAAAATATTTTCCCCAAGGGCCCGGCCAGTAATATGTCACCATGTGTCCTGGAATGGCAGAGTGTGGGGAGAATTTGAGAAATTTTCCCAAAGGAAAAATGAAGGAATTTTTCAAAGGGAAAAGCCCACCCCCTAAATGCGAGCCAATGGAATCTCGCCACGTGTCTAGGTGGCGCCAAAAATCAAAGAAAATCCCGCATGGAAAATTTGAAGGGGAAAACCTGCATCCAATGGGGTTTTGCCATGTGTCCAAAGGGGAAAATGATCAAATGGCCCATGGAAAATTCAGGAAGAAAGGCCCGCACCCAATCAGCACATGCCACGTGGCCTCAACTCACGGGCCTGCGGATTTTTTGGAAAATTTTCCAAAGGGCAAAACAAAGGAAAATGGAGCAGGATGGGCCCACACCCAATAAAAATGTGCCACGTGGCACCTGGAAAGGTGGAGCGTGGGGATTTTTTGGGAAATTTTCCCAAATGCAAAAAAGGTGAAAAATTCAAATTTTCACCCGCCAATCTGATTTGGCCCTGTTTTGCCCTAAAATTTCAAATGGCCATATCTTTCGATCCAGAGCTTGGTTTTTCACGTTCTTGATATCAATGGAAATTTGGTGAAATTATCTATAAGATTCTATGGTCATTTTTGCATTTTGCTGGATTTTGAAGAGAGGAAATCAAAAAACACCTCTGGCACGTGGTCATGGACAGAAATGACGTTTCAACCACTTCTTTTAATGAAGAATGGCTCGTATTCTCTCCCAAAGATAGCTAAAAATGTCGGGGCATGGGCATTTAAGGACACCCATGTTTTTTTATTGCATTTTGGTCAATGGTTGAATCCCTTCCACGTTTTCCGTGTTTCTCTCTCCGGCTCATCCTTTGCACTGTAAAAGCTAGTTTTGGCTCATTTTCAAAGGGTTGAACATTTTTGTGTATAGCAGGCTCCCTTTTTCACCTTAAAAGTGATTTTTGTGAAAACCAGACCTCTTCCAAGACTACAACCTATTTTTCCTCTCAGGTGTTGTAATGCAAGTGTTTTTGATGAAAAATGACAATACATGCTCTATGAATGAGTTTTAATCCTTTATCTGTGTTGTTTGATTCATTTCTAACCTTCCATTATAGTTATCAGTTTGTGCATGAAGTTTTGTTGCATTTTTATGAACTGTGTCAATTTGTAGAAGTAAAAATATCCACCACTCCTTTGGTGTATCACCTTATTAGCACTAGTTTCAGTTTTAGTTTTTGCATCCTCTATCTTTCCCCTTTAAAATTTAGAGTAGGAATTAGGAATATAAACCTCTGCAACTTGTAAGTGATAAATCTGATCAAAGGAGTTGAGGAACTAGCCTCTAATCTGGAGATTCCTTTCCCATTTTACAAGTCCCACACTTGGGGAAAGGATTCAATGTTGTGCAATCACACTGGATGCTTAGAATGATCAAACTAGAAATCTGATCAACATCCAAGGGTGCTGCTGATTTGCCACAACAGTACCTATCCCAAGAACCAAGAAAGGCATCCATTCTTTCTTTGGTCAGATTAATTTTATTAGAAGGTTTGTTTCCAACTTTGCTTGAGTTGACTCTTACAATCACAAGAATGCTAAAGAAGGACCAAGTTATCGGGGGGAGGAGGCTACCATTCAAGCTTTTGAAGGAATTAAGGATGCACTTAAACATGCACATGTTTTAGCAGCCCCAAACTATAAGAGGCATTTCCAAATCTTTTCCTTTGCCTCCGAGTATACCATTGCTTCTATTTTTCTGCAAAAGGATGATAATGGGGCTGAGATGCCTATTGCCTTTTTAGCAAGCCTTTACAAGTGTCATTCTTGAGTTAAAGTATACAATCATGGAAAAATAAGCATTTGCCTTAGTGAAAATAAATTTTTTTTTCAGGCCTTATATATTGAGTTCAAAATTTGTTGCTTATGTTCCCCACACCATCGTGAAAGACATCTTCTCAGAGATGGAGATCTCAAGTAAAAGATGTAGATGGGTGAACAAACTGCAGCAGGATGATATGGACATCCAAACCACAAAGTTTGTAAGAGGTTTGGGTCTTGCTAAGCTCATGGTTAAGAGCAACTTGCAGAATGTGGAAGTGAATCAACTAGAGGAAGAGAGAATAGATGTTCTTGCAAATTTGGTAAATTCTGAGTGGTACAAGGATGTAATCTTTTACCTTAGAAACCTTTGTTTTCCTAATCATTTGAATAAAAATCAGAAAATAACCCTCAAGTGGCTTCTCAAAAAGATACCATCACGAACTTGGGCTGGCTTGGAAGAACCCTGAAGGTGTCCTCTTGAAATCCATAACTAAAGATGAAGCTCCCAAAATAGTTTCTAATTTCCATGGGGGAGTTTGTAGAGGACACTTTGCTGGAAGAGTAACAACACATAAGATTTTGAGAGCTAGTTATTGGTGGCCTTCTCTCTTCAAAGATGCAACCCAGCTGGTTAGAAAATGTGATAGTTGCCAACATTTCTCTGGAAGAATGAAAGCTTCAGGATCCCTTCCTTTACAACCTGCATCAATTGAAGCTCCTTTCAAGTAATGGGGGATGGAATTCATTGGTGAGATTTCAGATCCTTCTAGTGCTGGCCATAAGTTGATTCTTACAGCCATCGATTATTTTATAAATTAGGTTGAAGCAATCCCATCTAAAAAGGCAACATACCAAGTTATAATGGACTTCTTGTTGAATCAAATCATATGCATATTTGGAGTCCCAAATCAAGATTATAGATGATAATGCCTTGTGTTTTAGAGATAAACGTTTAATGGCAATGTGCAATGAATATGGAATCAATCGACTTATTCTTCGAACTATAACCCCCAAGGGAATGGACAAGATGAGTCCACCAATAAGAATTTTTGAAGATCATTAGAAGAACCTTGGAGCAAAATAAGAAGAAACAGGGTGAACAGTTTGAAATTTGTAGTTTAGACTGATAGAATAACTCCTAAAAGAGCTATTGGTAAAATCCCATTTGCATTGGTGTATTGAACTCAAGTTTTTCGCTGCTTACACCTGTAATTATCTTCATTTCATTTTTCCCAACAATTGGAAGATCAAGATCTCAGCCCATATGAATCAAGGATAAATAAGATTATTGATCTTGATGAGGAGAGAATAGCATCCCATCAAAGGCATGTCAGATTTAGAGAAAAATTGAAGAGATTGTTTGACAAGAAGGCCACTCCTAGAGCCTTCAATGTTGGAGATCTGGTCTTGTTATGGGATAGTAGGCATGAAGACAAGGGAAAACATGGAAAATTTGATGCATTATAGATGGGCCCTTATGCCATTGATATCAAAATTGGTGAACATACCTTTTTTCTCAAAGATCTAGATGGGGAATTACTGGAGCTTCCTGTTAATGGTAGACATTTAAAACATTTCTTGGATTAATCCCCAAGTTGAGGTATGCACAAATTGTACAGTTGTATATCTTTTTTTTTGCTTTGTTTTTTGTTGTTTGTGGTGTGTGGTTTGCCCTTCGTTCTTGGCAGCCATTCTGGTTGTTTTCTCGGTTCATTTTTGGTGGTGGTTCTGGTTTTATTGCCTTGTGTGTTGACTCCTTTGCCCAATGGTATTTTGGCACTTGGTCTACATTTTTTCCTTGTGGAACCCACTGGGAGTGCCCATCCCCAAGCATGAGCCGATGTTGGTGCCATTTCTGAGCTTGCATAGTGTGCCCTAAGTTTTCATATCCATTTTTGCTTAGAAACATTTTAGTTATCAAATTGGTGATCTCAAATTCATCCCCTCTAGTTGAATGTTTTAAATTTCCCATAAACTTGTTGTTTTTCCCTGGTTTAAAAGAAAAATCCATGTGTGCTCTTATTTGTGCCCTAGGTTTTTCCAATTTGCGGGTTGTGTCATTTTCCCTGTACTGCATCATGCAAAAATTGAATTTGACCAATTCATACTTGTTTTTATTTGAAAATATGATCCCAAGGTCAAAGATAATGTCAAAACATGATTCAGTTGTTTTAAAATAAAGAAATTTGCAATCCTTGTTGAAAAAATTGATTTCTAGGGCATGGTTTAAATTTTTCATGTTTTGATAGTCATAAGAGTGTCATTTTCCCATAAAATTTATCATTGTAAGGTAATGGAAATGTGATAGGTTCCTATTAGCTAGGGGGTGTTGGGAAATATTTCTAACTTATCATTTTTTGAAATTTTGGAAAAAGGAAAATTTTGATCCGTGGCTCCGCCTTCTGCAAGAAGTGCCTATGTGGCATGTTTTGATTGGCTAGGGGATTGGCGGGTGGTAGAATTTCCTTAGGAAATTTGATTTCATTTTGCAAAATTTTCAAAAGCAAATTTTGGCCCAAAGGCCCGTAGTGAATAGGGAGAGGACACGTGGCACATATTTTGGTTTGAGGGCATGTGGATGGTGGAGGGACTTAGAGTTTTTGGCTCTAAATTTATAAATTTCAAAATTAGTTTTCTCCTTGCTCCAATTAGAGGAGGACATGTGGCATTAGTTTTAGGTGGGTTGGTGGCCTATGCAGATGAAAAATTGAAATTTTTCCTTAGCAAAAAAGGGGGCTAAATTGAAATTTTGGGCCAAATCTCCGCAACGAATTAGGAAAGGATGCGTGTCCAAAAGGGAAAAAGGCAGAGGAAGGGGTGAAGGAAATTTTTATAAATTTTGGCCTTTGTTGTCTAAAAGGTACAAAATGAAGAATGGCTCTGTGGCAATCACAAGTGGACATGTGTCTAACAGAGCAAGATGGGATGATGGGTCGGAGGTAGTAGGGGATTTTTTCCCTTTTTCACAAAGGGGTTCAAAATAAAAATTTGAAGCACTGGCCTACTAGCGAATCACAAGGAGATGCATGGTAAGGGAAAAAATCAAAGGTGCAGACCCACGAGGAAAAAATTTAAAATTTCCCAGTTTCCAAAAAAATTCAAAATGCGCAGAATCGAAGCGTGATTTCAATGGGACCCACCATATGCCACTTGTCAGCTCCAAAATTACAAGGTGGAGGTGTAGAGGAAAAGGTCAAATTTTTCCATTTTTTCAAAAAGTCAAAAAGGAGTCCGAATTGATTTCCAATCATTTTTTGACACGTGTCCCGCCTTATCCAAAGTTTAAAAAGGTAATACTGAGCTTATTTTTGGATCTCATCTTCCATGTGGAGGGATGGTATTAAAAGTTGATGTAAGATCGATGGTTACTGTGCATCTATTTGTTTTGGCCACCATGGGAGCTCCAAGAAGCTTGGAAATCACGTTTTTGCATCAAATTTCATCAAATCTTATATGATTTTGTGTCGTCTTGGACTTTTGAGAATGTTAACATCATTCTCATGACTTAATTCTTCTCTCTATGGTGTTTTTGATGTAATTTTTGCTCAGGCCCATGAAAAAATGTGAAATGTCAAAATTAAAAGTTACAGAGGTAATTTGAAAAGGTAAAAAGGTGAAAATGATGATTCAAAGGTGTTTTCATGCCTCAATGCTAAAAATCGTGCCTCTAGGATGAGTAATGATCTAGATACTTTTAATGATTTAATCCTTTATGGCACACCTAGCACTTTCGTGAATGTTTTTCTCTTTGATGTCATTTTCATTAAATCATGAGGAATTGTTATAAAAACTTGATCCCATGGCATATTCTTTGCTTGAAGGATCCAATGTGGCATAGGGTATATAGCGCATTTTGGAGAAATTGTAAAAGGGAGGGGAGTTGAAAATTATGAGCAAATTCTGAGAGAAAGCTCATTTTCTGAGAAATCCACCAAAGAACTAGGTTAATGTCTCATATGTTGGAAATTAATGTATGTGAGTTGGTTACAAGGGTATAGCCATCACACAAATTTCGACGATATTGCTCATGTAACTTTCCTTGTTGTTGAATCTAACAAGTTTTGAATTAAATCTGTGTTTCTCTTTGGGCAATATGATGTCTATTATCAATTTTAAATGCCCGCAAATAAATTATATTGTTCTTGTTGCAATCTTGCATTGAAAGTCTTTAGAAGTCACACAAGATATCCATTTATGGTTAATAGTTTAGTGGCATTTGTAATCTCATATTCGTAAGTGCCTTCATCCGATAAGGAGATAAACAAATTTAAAATCACTTTACCTTCCTTATCAGCAGAGAATTCTTGTAATCCTTTGGGGGTACCTTAAGCATGATTTGATCATGGATTTTTGTGTTTAATTGAGTTATTTACTTCAATATTTTGTGGTGAGTTCTTAAATATTGTGTGAAGAGTGTAACCTGGGCTTCCATTTGTGCCTCTTCTGGTTGAAAGAACATCCTGATTATTTTAGGCATTTCATTTGATAATTGTTCAAGTATTGTACAGATTGTCAAAGATCTGATCTATCCTAGTTTGTCTTATCAATCCCCCACCAAAAATCATCTAACAACAAAGATCCTATCATGTACTATCCCTGATTTGCATGTGTATACCCACAAAAGATAAAAATCTTTTTGCAAAAGTATGCATAATGTATCAAGATTTCCAATGTCGCAAGTAACCTTTTCCTTGTTTTGAGAAAATACCCATGTTTTGAGAAGTGACAACTTGTGAGAGTTCAGATCTGGGGTGTTGATCATGTTTTCATCAAGGTCTCGATCAAATAATTTCAAGAAAAGAGAAGGACATCTTCATCTCCTTCACCATTACAAGGTTACAAAATAGGTCCTCTTACCTTGGTTGCAGTAAGGCACAACCTAAAATAGCTAGGACAATATCAAGTCCTATTGCAAAGTAGCTGCTATCCATTTCTCCACAAACCCGAGTGCTAGCTAGACCATACCCCTAGCTACCAATGACATACAACATGGTCTAATCTGTCTTTGAGGTCCATGAAACATATATGGTGCTACTCGGACTAAAAATGAGAACAAATTTGGATACTAACACCTCAATTATGGGGGATGGCCCGAGGATGTTGTAGAGTTGTGGTGTATTCAGAGGACTATGTGGTTAGAGTATCACTTACCGGATGTGGCCAAGATTTTTCATGTGGACATAGTATCACGACAATTTTGCATAAATCGTGTCATGCCCCCGCAGATCCATATTAATGGTTGCGAGTGATTAGAGCACCAAGGAGGGTCGGGATAGACTAGGTCCCATATGAGGGAAGCTAGTACCTCCCGGGATAGATGAGGAAAATATGGCGATAGAGATTATAGATTATAATGATGTAGGCTATACAAAGTAGTATTGTTTATGGTGGATGACACATCGATGGGAATTATTACTTCCATTGTTCATATATGTAGCAAGGTTATCATAAAGAGGAGTAGGAGAGGGGGAATCACATGCCCCCAATAATGTGGCAGTGGTTGTAAGAAAGCATAAGTACCTATATATTGTTATATGTCATGCATTTTTTTGTTGGCTTATGTTTTAGTAATGGTTATCAAATTCTTTATGTTATTTGTTTTTGTAGGTAATGCATATTGGTCCCCAATAATAGACACATCTATTCACACATTGATGTGGAATGTGCCAACTGATATACTTGGTAGAGGTATACTAGAGTGATTTGATGATATAGCAGGTGAGAATGCCCATTTTTTCAAGTTAATGTCCATAGTTGCGGTGACATACACTGTATTGCTAAGTGAGAGGAATGAGGTCAAGCGAGGAGACTTGATGAGCCTGATAGGCATTACGTGGTGGTCCCTTAGTGCAATATGTACTTGCATGATATGTGGATTTATAGCACAAGTTTCATAGAAGTCTATTGAGAAAACCATATCACATAGGAAATTAGAGAGGTATCAAGGCCCCGAATAGCAATGCAGAGTCAATGGTGAGGAATCTAGTCCTAAGGATCTCACAATACCCAAGAGTGATAGTGATGATGAGGTTTGATTTGCATTATTGTATATGATGTAGGGATTTCCCCCCAGTGATGAAATTTTTTTGTGTAATGATGACTCTATTTGATATAGATATGGATAGATGGTATTGATATATGATGAGTTTATTTCATTATGTATCGATGTTGTAATGTGATTGATGATGTGTGATTTGGTGATTAGTGTTAGAATGTATGTGATGTGTTTGTATATTGTTAGTGTTTATTGATGTAATATTCATGCAATGATGAAAAAATAGAATGTGCAATAGATAACATATGTAATGTGAGTGATGAGCTAAGTGAAATTTTTATTAAATGGGATTTATAATGTGTAGTTAGTGTGATAATGATATTAGAATGAACATATAAAGAGATGATGTGCGATGATTAAACTAACATGTTGTGATGAATGGGTGTTGTAATAATGTAATATAGTCACAATATGTTGGTGTGATAAATTGGGGGTGGAATTACCAATGCTTTCTAGTGTATGGATGATTAGGTTCATTTTAATTAAGACCCCTCAATAGTCAATAATGAACAATGGAAAACAAGAGTACGTCATTGTAAAATGATTGAGTACGATAGATGAAATGATGAAGCACGTGATAAAAGGATCTTATATAAAAGCCATCCACATTCATGTCAGAACTATAAGAAAAAAATTATTTCATTGGGGGGTAAGGTGATAGTAATCACCTACCAAAGACAAAGGTGGCACAAAGTAGTGGAAGCATGTGGGATGCAATCAAGATGAGTGTATGAACCGAATCAAAGCTATATGGAGCTTCAAAGTGGGATGGACAAATATAGTGGGATTTGGAATTCAATGTGAAGCAATAACATGATGTGATACATGAGATGGATGGAGTGGATGCGGTGGATGTGATGGTGTAGCGATAGATGGACTTGGTAGAGAGTGTATATGAGTGAAAACTCGAGGTGGTGGAAGACCAAAGTGACTGGAGCACCGGATGGATGAGATGACCAAACTATAGTAGAAAATCTCTATCATGGTAGATGATAGATGGATATCTCACATGAGAAAGAGCTAAAGGAGATGATGCCCTTATCCTTTAATAGTAATAATATATCATGAAGGGAAAGGAAATCATTATTTCTATATCCATTGATGTGATGATAATTATAATATGGTTGATCACGTTGATGTTGTAATCAATATTGTGGATACTTTTGCTAGTGAGAGGGTAAGTGAATTAAACACTCATGAAGTAAAAAACATATCACATCATTTGGTTGAGCATGATGATATAAATGTAATGGCTCATACAACCTAGGTGGAGTGGAAAGAGAAGTATCCTGTCGCAGAGGTGGAGAAGAAGGATGTTATTGTGATGTAGTGGGTTGAGATTTCTTTCTAGGAAAAGGTGGAGATCATGTAGGAAGCTCAACCGATGTCAATGGAGGAGAGATAGGTGAGACAAAAGCAGCAGAGATGTGTGGAGGATCAATGATATGTGTTGAAATAAGATCTTTTTCTAAGTCAATAAATTTATAGCATAGAAGAATGAATGAATCACATGTATCATACTAAAATATTTTCTTAAGTGTGGGAATTAGACCATGACAGAAAATGAATTGCTTCTCTAGATCAATAGGTTGGAATATTAGTTGATGTATACAAGCATTGAATCGTAAGATATAATCCTTGATAGGTTTGGATGAGCCTTGATATAAAGTAGATAAGTGGTCATAAGTGACTTTTGGGTTGTTGTTAATGATAAACCGATGGATGAAAGCATCCTCCATGTCATAGAAAGTACTAATGTAACAAAATGGAATATGAGCGTACCATTGTAAAACCTCATCAACAAGACTGTATCAAAAGGATTTAAGTAATAATATATCATTAGAAAGAGATCATAAGCATGCATGAATGTAGAAGATGAGCATTAGGGTCACCAATACCATCAAAACATGTGAATGTAGGCATGATAAATTCCTTAGGGAATGCAGAATTAAGAATTTTTTAGGGACATGATTACCATGTAATGAATTGTTGTCAATAGAAGAATAATAAGCCCTACTTTCTAAACTGAGAGAATGAATTTGATATTTTAATTGACCTATGACATGCATGAGAGAAATGATATCCTATGAAGGAATAGTGGAAGATGGAAATAATGTATTAAGAGGTTGTAATTTTCCATTGTGAGTGATCATAGGAATATCGAGAGATGACAAAGGAGATTTCAATGCTAAAGGAACACTAGTAGAAGGTGTAAAATAATATATAGTAGATGATGTAGGTGGAATGCCCATAGTAATGGTAGGAGTAGCATCGAAAGATCCCTAGGAGGTGAAGTGACCAATGGAGACACATCTATAGGAGAGGATGGCCTAATAGGTAGAGATGATGTAACAAGAGGAGGTGAAATGGTAGAAAAATAAGAATTAGTGGATGGAGATTACTAATGTACTGTGCTAGATGCAACCTCAGGAGAAGGTGGTGATAGAGATTCACAGTCAACATAATAAAATGTAGAATAATCATGGATATCAAGCACTTTATCAGATACGGTATTAGAGATGATAATTTCATTAAGGATGCTATCAATAGGATCGTCAACATAACGTGAAGGAGTATGCAAGATAGTATGAGATGTATCATGAGAAGCAAGATCAGAAGTAGGATAATCATGATATGGAACCATAGTAGTGAGTTGGCTAGAAGAAGAATCGGCATGTACATATGACCAATTCTCAATACCAAACATATAATCAATAAGAGAATCATCTAAAATTTCCTTAGAAATATCAGGAGGATCACTAGTATCTGTATAACATGTTTTACAATGAGTGAAGGCTATCAAATTTTTGACAATACTAATTCCAATGGGAGAATCTTCAAAATGAGTGGGTACATATTGTTGACCATCTAGAATCTAATGTTTGATATGAGTTGGCATAGGAGTATGCTTACCATATAGAGTTGTGAGCTCAGCGATGGAAGCTCAATCATAAATAGAATTAACACTAAAATGAGACATGATGGGAGAAGAATATGAACTATACTTATCCATGAGGGTTTTAAGTGGATCCTAGGGAAAAATATTCTAAAGTATGGGTTCACCAAAATTATTAACTAAAATATAGATTTTTGGAGTTAATCTAAATAATACAACAATGAAATAAATAGTATAAACTGGAATGTAAATGCTAACTAATTTTATTTGATATTTAAATGAAATAATATAATTAAAATGGGAAGCAAAAAGGTACTAACCTGAAAGTGACTTACCTCACTATGATTCTGGACTGAACATGATGATGTGCGGATGAAGCAGAGTATGATGGTACTACCCAATAAATTTTAGTAGATGGAGATTTGATTAGACTGGGCACCTAGAAGAGGATCAGAAACCTTTGGTTGTTCTCGGTCTATAGAAGATCTCAAGACCTAAATCTGGGAGTGTCGCTAGATCTTTGTAATAAATCGATATTTTTCATCTGATTTTTGTCATAACTTCATTGATGTTTCGTAGATATCTGATGAATAATTTCCTACAAAACCCCACACAAAATCATCAAACCCTAAAAAAGAAATACGTAAATGAATGGGTGAGACTTTCCTCAGCTACCAAATGGATGAACTTATAATTGAGCACTAAACTACATCTTAGACCCAATGTATTTATATGTGCATGTGTGTGTAATTAAGTTCCTAGGGTTACCTAGTGTCAATGGCTTAGAAACGATAGGAAATAACTAGATTTAATACAAAATATTGGATGGAATAGAATATAATTCCCTTTCCTATGTAGTGTGTATGATGTAATGATGCCCAAATGTAGTCACTTTCCTTAGTAGATAGTTATCCCTTTGATATTAGATAGTCCACCCTTAATATAGTGTGTATGTTGTGTTTATATAGGGAATTCTTGTTCAAATTTTAACACTAATGACCCGACATGCCCACTAGTGCCTAAGGGAATAGGAGGGGAAATTATAAAAACTGACCTCAAAAATCTAAATTATTCCAAATTGCTATGGGGAAAAGGGTGCTCATGTGCACCCTAATCCTACCCTAGTTGCCTTAGTCAATGACTAGAGATGAAAAATGACCAAATAACGACACCTGAGACTCCTTGAGAGATGACTATAACTACGCAAACAACTGACATTTTTGTAGACAAATGATGAAAATGATTAAATAAATGATGACATGACTAGGGGATAGGTCATTAGTTAATAATTTTCTTCTCGCTGATCCGTATATAAAACAACATACTTCGTGGTATAAATATAATAGTAAGTGCATGATTTTGTGACTATAGTGTTTCTTGAAATTTTTATTTGTACCTTTTGAAAAGGCAAAATCAATGTGGATAAATTTATAGTATTGAAATGGATGTGAAGTTGTACTTAAATGTTGTACCTATGTTATAAATATATTAAACTAATATTTTACTATGTTAATTATTGATTTATCTCCCTAACACCCATAATGCTAGGTAGAATCTCATCTCATCCAAACTATCAAAGTAAAAATGAGTTTATAATGCCTAAAGTACTTCCTCCCCCAATTGAGCCTTTTTCAGGGTATAAAACACTAATCATGTTAGTAAAATGCTCTAATCTCATTAATCGTCTTATTGTTTTGCACCTAAAACAAGTCTTACTAAGGACCATTTCCTTGAATATTTTATGAGGTGGTGAATATACTTTGTGAAACCTATCATATTTGGATGAGTGAGGCCATCATGTCTAGGTGTTGTAGGTTTGGCCATTGTATGAATAATTTTAACCCCCCAGTACATAATTTCCCTTAGTACCTAGTGTGTGGCTAAAGCCTTGCAAGATAGAAAATGGTTTTAGCTACGATTGATCTCATGTGAGATCTAAATTATGTGAGTGGAGGCTACATGTCAAATTACTTACGTATTAAACTCTTGTATTTAAACCCTTTTCCCCTCTTAGTTTAAATTTTTCCTTGGCAAGAAGTATTGGATTACCTCTCGGTTAATTTAAGGTGTTGAGAAGTAATGATTTCAAACTCTCTTGTAATTTATAGTATTAGGGTGTATTTTCCCCCTTGAATGATTTTGAATTTAGTAGATTTTGGGACCTCTCTTAAGGTTGTTAATGAAGGAAAACCTGTTGCATTTTTACCTAATGATTGAAATAGTTCCTTGGAAGGAATTTGAAAAGCATAAAACTATTGGGATGTCTCACTTGCAATATACATTTAATACTTGAGTGTATAAGATTAATGAGATAATTTGTCTTTTGTGTTATTTTTCTCCTTGTAGTCTCAAATTCTTAGGTGTCAAGTAAATGTTATATGAACTACATTTGTTCAAAATGATGCCAACATAGGACCAAAATAAAGGCATATATGTAGTTAGAACATGGGTAGAAAATAATAGACTTGTAATGATTGCTAAAAAAATAGTATGTCCTTGAGCTATATGAAACCAAATAAAATTCCTAATGTGATCATAAATAAATGTATTATAGGTGATAAAACAACCTATTAAATTGAGAAACCAACTCTGACACATGAACGCATACTTAGTATGTATAAATGTGGTTAAATAACAATGCTAATGAAATGATGAACATGAAGCCTTGAGAATGGAATACCTTGATATGATACAAATATCTTGTGAGTTAAGACCATTGCACTCTAGTTTGAGTTTTAAAAGTTAGTATAACCCTTAGACATAGATGGGAATACATGAAACCTAGGATCATGCAAGGAGTAGAATTAATGGACAAAATTGTAATTTTATGTAAATATCGAGAATGAATCCTTAAGATGATGAAACAAAACCAGATTTAAATGTGAATTTCGTCACTTAAATTCATATAAAAACCTCTATAACGGGACTAAAGGTGTAATGTACCCTTTCATGTGAAACATGATTGTGAAAATACAGATTCCTAATTGGAGAAAATGGATTATGAATCACAAATGATCCAAATCAATGAGTTAACTTACATAGTTAGTTTTAATAACTCAAGATGAAAATATTGTACCCTTAGTGTTAAACAATGTTATGAAAATAACTCATAATAGGTCCACTCTTGACCTAATAAATCCCATTTTACTTTCCACAAAATTTTCCTCTTTGTAATGAAAGTATAATACCAAACCAAGTAAACATGATTCTTAGAAACAAATTCTCAAGACAAGGGTCGGTAGACTCGTGGGTTTCTAAATTCTCCTAATGACCATTGAGTTATATAAATTAATTATGATAAAGGAAATAAGAAATATTCTAATGGAACCACTATAGGTGAAATGTTAAAAAAATATGCATCCTAGTTTTAAGAGGAACGAAGGGTCCCATGTTAAGTGTTCTTAAAATAATTATAGTCAATTAATAAAAATAGGATTGTAATAAATATGTAACCATGAAAATGTTTTTCATGGGAAGTTTCTATTAGTAAGTTTATATTGTAGTGGGATTTTTCTTGTACTTTGTCATATTGAGAAATGTCACTTGATGTGCATCACGTGTTTCATGTTATATATGTGGGTTCATGGTTATGAAAACATATCATGTGTTGTATATTAACCTAAGTGATCCCATGTGGTGTCATGTATCAAGCAATGTAAGTCAAAAAAATTATTCGGTATTTTGTGTGTAAACTGTGGGCATAACATTATCCCCTTGCTATATACTTGAACTAGGTTTCATCAATAAATAAACCTAGTAATTTTTTATTTATGGTCCTTATTCACCTTGGTACTTCTATCCGATCTTCAACATGCTCCTTATTCTTCAATTTTCAAGCTTCAATGGTTATATAGCTTCTTTCTTGCCACCAAAATTATTTTCTACTTCAAGGTTTCCAAGAACCTTACTTAACCTTCTTCCTTAAATTAAATTTCATTATTCTTCTTTCTCTTACCTGAAATTAAAAAAATTATATTATTTTTCAAGAGCTCAACTAGGCTCGACACCACAATGATGCGGGGGTTAACACACTTTCACAATTATCTTATCATTTTGACAAACTTCCTTCTTTATGGTTACAAAAAAATTTCTTTGCAATATTGGAGATTAAAATAACTTAGAAATATAGGACCTAATTATTTATGGTGATATCACCCTTCAAAATTTCTTATAACTTCAAATATTATATTACAACTCGTTGTATATTTGCATAATCAAGAAATACAAGACTATGTCCTTTAGACATACTAGACTAGGTCTTACTCCTTTAGCTTGATTTTTTTCTTATAAATATATATTATCAGTGATCACCCTAAAATTATTTAACAAGTTTCTTATAGCCTGTTAGATGAATTTCCAAACTCAAAATCATCCACTTGCATTCAATCTTTATTTTCTAGAAAATTATCTTGTAGGAATACAATACCGAATTGGTAATATTTAGTGTTATCAATCAATATGTGAATTTAAATAATTCTCTAAGGCCTTTATATATCTAATAAAAATTTTCAAATGACGATCAAAATATTTTTAGAGCTTTCCTAATATGTAGTATCAAGAAAATGTAATTTTCTCTAAAATTAGCTCTCAATTAGGCCACTTACAAACCTGCAAAATTTTTACTAGTCAGATCTTGCATTATACGGCATAAAAACATAAAACCAAAAATAATATTATAATACATTCAAAACTACCTTTGTACCAATTTTGAGAAATTTTTACTAGTTATAATTTGGGATATTCAAGATTTGGTACAAGATAAGGTCTCCAGTGCTTTACCAATTAGGCTCTAGACTTTTTCATAACTTTTGATGTAATTACCATAATGACTTGAAACCAATTTCATTGTTTTTATAACATCCTCTTCTACATTATCACTAGTTTTCATGAATTTTCACCATGGGTTTTCCTTGTACGCATGTTTTTCACTTACAAACCCTAGTTTAGGGTTCTATACACCAATAACCCTTAAAATATAATAACTTGAGTAAACAGAGGTCTGACGATTTGATTCAAATGAAAATAGTTATATTTTTAGATTTTATAGCTATATAAAAAAATATTTTTGTTTTATAATACATTAGATGGCACATACAACATGTTTTCTCCTAAAATGTGTGCACAAAACCCTAAAATTGTACAATTTCAAACACTACATTTGCAAACAACAAAATACATGTTAGATCCAATTAAGAAGAATTAACAAACGATCATCCACACCTGTAAGATAATAATACAATATTATTAAATCCTTTTATATTCATTTATTTCTTAAAATCTCCATACAACCTTTGTAACCTTCTTATATACAATCAACTTCTCTCCTTTAGAAATGAATCTACATCTCCTTAATATGACGTTTCATGGCTTTATTTGTCCTAAATATAATTATATAAAGTTTTTTTGATTTTCTAAAATGAGTTTCAAGTGGTTGAGGATCACCATGATCTTCTCAACAAACAAGACTCAACCAATATTACTAATCTAATCATTTTTCGATGTTGAAATCCTCTTGGCCACATTTGGAGGATGTTTTGTTGTTATATAACACCTAATACAACTAATTAGACCTTAAACCTCCCACTTAAATAAATTTCAATTTTACATCAATGTCTTAAACCTATTTACAAATTCAAATTTAAAACTTTCCCATTTATGAGGGAAAATGAAAACATAGAACTATGGTCATAAAACTCCTAATGAAGCTTTCAATTACTTCTTATAAGCTTAGTAAGATCTTTCAAACCTGTAAACGGAAATTTCATCAAGATCATACTCTAAGTATTAATGCATATCCATCATAGTATCCTTATTTTTTGTTCCCTTGACCTTCATCATTTCCTCCCGTCATATTTTGGATTCTACTTCACATGATTTTCACCCCTTTTTCTCACGGTTCCCCAATATTGACACCATCACCAATGGGAAATGGTGTTGGATTTGGTTTTTCCATAACGAATGACATCACCCTAAGTAAATGGTGTCAATTATATATACCATAACACATATTTTTTATTTTCACAAATTCATAATAAATTGATCACACATAAATACACATATATCTAGCACTATTTTTCACTTACTTTTTGTAATTGAGGATTTAGAGCCTACACCTTTTGTATTTGGGTCACCATATTGAGTTAGAAATAGAGGTATTATTGTTGATATTTCCTCTTATTATCCATAGTTATTTTCTCTCGATGATAGTTCTTCTAGGGAGAATTATGCATCATTGATAACACACCTTATAGGTAAGTATTTCTAACTCTTCTTAGTCTCATATCTTGCACTTGTATGTTTTTTATTTATCATTATTTTGTATATACTAGAGTAGTATGTTTTTTTAAATCTATTGCATTATCTTATTATATTACACCCTTGGATTTATCCATCCCTTGATTACTCTTATTATGAATCATAGTAGGACACCTATCTTTATCTTAGGTATAGGCCTTAGAAACATATAGCTATCTTATTGTTAGAGTCACTATCCTCTAGAATTATGACATTATAGATCCTTGAGTACCATTATATATATATCATGTATATGTACTTAGTTTTATACCTATATTTGAGAACTCGACTTGGAACCTATATTTTCCCATCATGTACTTTGGTTAAACTTATGTTAATATTAATATACCATAAATTAGGTAAGATTTTCTCTACTTTTTCTATGTCATTAGCCCATGTGCAAAACCCTTTTACGTGACTAATGTTATATGTTCCTTGATCATCCTACCCATATGCCATCAAACCCTTTGGAAACCTCATGCATGGTTGATATTTTTCTAAACTTTTTTTATTTCACATTTATCCTCTTTGATGTCATTGGACCGTATGTAAACTTTATGCATGGGAAATTGCCTTAGAACAGTGTTTCTATAATTTCCCTTTTAAGCATCCATGTTTCACAATAAAATACTTACTTAATGATTATACTACATCCTTTACCAATCCATCTCTCAGTATGATAATAATCACCATGTGAATAATGGTTTTCCTAATTTTTTTCCTCATTATGTTTATTGTTTAACCATAGGATTTTTCAATGTTAATAATCCAAAACATCCACCCTATAAGACACATACCATAAAGAGAATTTGAAATCTTACCTTTGAAATTAAATAAGAAGGGGAGCATGAAGATGTTTTTGAATCTTCTTATACTCCAATTATGAGAAAAATTATTAATATTACAATGAATTTCTTGGAGAATCATTCTACATTTTACAAAAATGCATTGAAGACTATCTTTCTATAAGTTTGGATTCATATACAATCATAGTGAGGATCCTCCAAATGGATTAAATATTGATCCAACCAATAACACCAATATTCCACTAAATAACGGTTGTACTTAAGTCATCTTGCATCTCATTTATCACCTCAGTCAAAAATAAGGTATAAATGTGAATTATTTCTTACATATGCAAGCCAATATAGCTCATCTTGTTAATCAACCTTAAATTATATCTTAGGGCATGACAAACCAAGGTCCTCCCCCTCTCCTAGTTGGAATCAATGAAGAAAATATTTCCCAAACTCATATACATAAAAATATCCTATAATACATTAAAATAAATCCATTCACTCCATACATCACATCTATGTACAATGGAGGCATCAATCCTTCCATAAATTATGATGGTTCTACTCACCCTACCCTTCATATCAAGGCATTTGGAAATTTCTATAAATATTGGGTCAAAGTCAATTCTTGTGTTGCCACCAAACTATTGGCTAAGACACTTATGGAATATTATTTGGATTGGTACCACACTCTTTTAGAAAAATATAGTGTTGAACTTGAAAGCTTGGTGACCACCTTAGATAATGAATTTCAATATCATGACATTCCTACAAAAACATCAACACTTTCATCAATTACAAACAAGTGGAAAAAAAAAATCTTCTCAATCTTTTATCAAATGTTAGAATAACGTATCCACTAAGTAAAAACATAACATTCCTAATGGGATTCTATTCTAGCTATTCTTTAGGGCACTCTACCCTCACCTTCAATAAAAGGTCAAATCATTCTCTCCTACATTTTTGGAAGAATCATTTGATCAATCCAAACACCAAGAGTACCTCCTGAAGGAATTTTAAAATCCTTCCCCAAAGTAAAAACCACCAAATAACATTTAATTCCTCATGCATCCTAGAAACAATAATTCCACTATTGAGGGAGCCACAAAAACAATCCTCGAGGAACTTATTCTAATATAAATATTTGTAACATTGATCATTCTACCTATAAGTCACAAAGCACACTTTTATTTCTCCTCATATGTTGATTGTCACCAACCTCTATCTAAAGAAGAGTTAATAAAACACCTACCTTGACCATTCACCATGGTTGTAGACCCTTCTCAACCTCTTCCTCAATGGTATAATGAAAGTATTTTTTAGTGGCATGCTAACTATGGTAATTATTCTTATTATTTTCTTTCAATTAATCAGTTCCTATACCTCCTCCTTGGTAAAAACCTTGATCATGAGTCCATCGCTTGAGAAAGGATAGATGATGCCATCACTTGAAAAATGATAGGTGAGGCCATTAAATCATATGAAAAATATCAAAAACATGATCAAAATGAATTGGTTCACCAATACAATGAACGTATTAAAATTTAAAATGATCCACTTCCGATCAATCCAAATATGAACAACCTAATATTGGTCATGTTTAGAATAACAATACAACTACTAACATTATTAACACCTCATATCCTTCTACTAATGCATCCATAGAGAACATGGTTCATATGGATGGTACCAAACATATTATCACTTGTATTTAAACCTTTTATCCTTCATCTATACAGACTAAATTTTGTAGAATCTATCAATGTTCTCCAAGCCAAACATTTCATGAACATATCTCCATCACTGAACCAATAGTTTAGGTCAACACCATAATCCCCCATACATGGCCATTTTTGTCTATGGAACCATAAATAATACCATACAACATTGTTTTATGTCCTCTTGCATAGACCATCACATATGTTCTTAGGTTTTACATCTCCTATGCTATTTGGCCCCATAAACATACTCTTACCATAGCCAATCCCATAAAAATTCCTAAAAACAAAGTATTTAGATTTCTTCTAGTTCTCCCGCTTTAGAACTTATTAATATTAGCCCTCCACATGCTCCTACTATTACATAGTTCAACCCTAAATATTGGAACCCTCTTATATAATGCCCTCTCTTTTCAATACAAATCCCATTCTTGGAACTCATTCATGCCTCACCCAAACATTGCTAACATCTTATGTAAAATTATTTGTTATGAACATCCTTTTTCCACCTAATTTGGGGTAGGAAAATTCCCTACATGGTTCAGGAAAATAAAATCATGCATTAATGTGAAGATCTATCCATTGCATATAACCTCTCTACACATATCATTCCTTATGTACTCATTTTCCCCTTGATTTCATGATTCTCGATGAGCTTATATTTCATGGATATGACCATCCACTCTTTATCTTAGTTTAAATTAGCTATATTATGCTTAATAAATCCCTAAGAAATAAAGGTTCTAGCACATATTTTTATTCTTTTGGATTCATTAAAACTCTTGACTAATCTATTGAAAACCTAAAATCCACTAGGAACACATGTCAAGATTTGATCTTATATAAATTCCTCTTATGGTAAGAATTTGGTTCCCTTTCACTATTCTGCCTTTCACCATTCCCATCAAATTCATTATCTTTAACTTTCACTTTTCTTATAATGTCCTTTTAATTTGACCATGGACTCATGACATACTCATAATCATTTAATCTACTTGCTAATGTGTTAAGTTCACACATAAGGTCTATCTATAAAGTAAAAGGTGAAACTAATCCTTGGAACTTTGAAACCTTCTAACTACATGGGACATTTAAAATTGTCACCCTTAAAGAAATCCCTACCATATCATTTCAATAATATCAATGCTTCAACTACCCTATGGATTCCCTTCATGGATATAGTGGTCATCCTAATGTCAAGGGTCATACTCTTCCCGACGTTTTTGACTTAGATGATGATGAAACTAATAAAATTAACCGTAGTATCAACACTTATGGTCTTCTTTATGTCATTATATCACAATTACCTTCTCATATATGACCTCACTTGCATAATAACGATGTGTAATGGGTCTCTATCATCATTACTCGCTTTAAGCATCCTCCTATAGAGAATATAATTCAACCCAATATTATTATTAATTCATGCACTATTGAATTCACTACATATGCTTATGATGATGGTTATTCTCTATACAATCCCTTCTTAACAGGCCACACACATGCTAAGAATGTGAAAATTCTTCATTATTAAGAATAATTATGCTATATATTTAGTCATAACATCAATATTATCATTGTCTCCCCATGAGACACACATACTATCTTAGATCTAGAAATTGATGACCTCATTACGATGATAACACTTTTCATAACTTTGAATCTAAGGATTACCACATGAACTACACTCCTCCAATTTTTGATCTAATGTTTGATCTATATCCCACTCCCTCAGGTGGACCCTCAATAATAGCTATTGTGACATATCCCCCTTCTTATCCTTTTAGTTCTCCACATGTTTCTATGACTATACATTGTATGAAATCACTTCCATCTCTTCTTTCCATTATGGATAATAGCCCACCTATGGCTAAAACATAGTGCATATACAATGAGGATATTGAGCACGATATTTTATATTGTAGAGCCTATCGATGACATATGAAGAAAATGAAAGAAATTTTTTGAAGAGAGCATAGTATAAATCCAAAAAACCATCTTATACTATACCACTCATTTTTTCTCATCATGGATTTTTCTCACATACAAGCCATACTTGTCACATTATAACCCACAAGTTCCTATTTAAATAACCTTATCCTTGTACACTTAAGAATCGAGCCTAATATACTACATCACATATTCTCATGCCATCATCTAGTTCTCACTGAGACTCATTATTCCCCCTCATCCCTCCCTCAATGGTATTTATCATGACATTCTCACCCAAATATCTGATTAGATCGATGATTCTCTCTTTTCCACATGATCAAAATTCCATCATGGTATCAACATCATTCAAGAAAAATCTACAACATCATGATCCATACACAACATAAAATCCTAAATGATGTAATCAACTTAATAAATGGTGCATGTAGATCTTTCACACTTCATCATTAGTTCACTTTATTCTACTTGGTATATCATTATTTAAATCTTACAAATTTGGTTTATCTCTCTCTCTCTCTTATGTATCTATGACTATATATTCCTATCTTGAATACTTTAGAAATTTATCTCTCTTTCTCGCTTGGGTCTCTACGACCATTGATTCCTTTTAAGGATTCTTTTGTAAAAAAATTCATATCATCTCCATCTTGGGTATACCTCGTATCACTTAGATTGGTCTTATAACTAGCCCCCATTCCATTCAATGTACCTAATTCATCCTTTTAATCCTTTTACCATTTAATTTCTCTTAGTCAAGAATGTTCTTACATTTGCGCAAAAATAGAAAATAAGATCATAAAAGTAAACATATAACAAATCTCAAATATCAAATACACATAATATCACCACAACAATGCCATCTCATGTGTGTGTGTGTGTATGAATTTATGTATGTATGTATATATGTATGTATGTATGTATGTATGTATGTATGTATGTATGCATATATGTATGTATGTATATATCTATGTATGCATGTATGTGTGTGTGTGTGTGCACGCGCGTATGTGTGTGTGTACATATGTATCAAAAGGAATCATATTATACATCAAAAATAATCTATATCTCTGAAATATGATACCCATACATCAACCACCTCTCCCTCGGGACGTAGGTCATCTAATGCTTTGATTCGATGGTTCCCGACTTGCAGCATGTAGGGATCATATTAGTGATATGGATCTATATTGAGCCCTTGTAATATCTCCCTCTTCTCTAGTCACTTGAATCACTAACTTGTAATGTGGGTTGTATCAGTCACCTATCATGCAACAATCACCTATGAATCTAGTATGCTAGCTACCTACTCTCATTTTAATGTCACCTATACCTATAGATCTCATGTGATTCCTCTCCCAAAACCATAAATGTACTCATTGAGTATCCTTCCATTATTGATAACAAATATACCATCACATACATATATGGCATGTCTAGGATGTCATCTAAGATCTTGTGATGTGAAACCTCAATCAATGAGTACCGCTCCAATGTGGTCTACCCTATGAAAACACAAACCACATACCTCATTACCAGTATATTTAACATCATCTATGTTATAATAATAACTAAATTTGAATCTCACTAGGATGCCTCACCATGATAGATTCATCTTCCTATCCTTCCAAAATGCCATGTCATTTTTATACCTCGATCAAAGGGATTCTACCAACTATGTCCACCTATCTCAGGGAACTAATAACATATGTGGTCTCATTGGAGTATTCTCTCTCTTCCTTAGTTTACCCATTATATATATTCTTATCTAGGCCCTCATATCTAAAAAATAACCTCCTACATCATTTGTAACAACTGTTATGATTTCATCTACTGGGTCTCTTTATTCTCTCCTCCTCCTCGCAGTGTATCTCTTGTGGTTTTCCCCCACCTCTATCACCTGAGGTCCATTTATATCTTCTTCTCCCCTCCATTTGTTCCACCTATCACCCATTTAAGGGCCACACCTAACTTGGTTTGGTTATAATGGTGACAACAATACCATTATCCTTTCTCTACCTTCTCCCTCTCTAAGCATGACATGGTTGATACTCTAGAATAGGTAGGGATACCACATGAGTTAGGAATCCAAAATATAAATAAACACTATCAATTACGTATGTCTTCACACACCAAATGTAATTCCCTATGATCTCTAATATCACTTTGGCATCCATTGTATTCAAATAATTAGGAGTTGATCCATTTCCCCATATTGGGATCACACACTATCTACTCATGTCTAACATGTATCAAGAATCTATAGCCAACTAGTGCTCTCACCGATAGGAATATTTCCAATAGAAAAATCATCAAGGAAACACTTATTACATTTATTGGTGTCCCTATTCATCTATACATCAATAAATTCTCATAAATATAGGTTGTCAAAGTAAGGTGATTGCTACTACTCTATGTTATCTCGCATGAATCCTATATAAATTGTCTACTAACTACACCCATGTGTTCATCGCCCATATAAATTATATATCAACCTCTAATTCATATATTCATGTTACAAATACAAATATTAATACCACTCCATATACCTTATGACACAAGACCCGTGCCACAACCATACCAATAATATCTTTCTTGATATGTGAAATTTCACATCACACATGAAAATCAAATAGACTATCAATGAGGTTGAATGATACTCCTCATTTACTATGGCCCACCATGTTTTGACTCTCCGCTTTGTGATTCTCAATGACACACCAAAAAACATTCAACCACCCTAAATGGGAATCCCAAGAATCATATGTACATCCTATAATGTCAACGTGGATTCAAAATTTATCCTTTGGCCCTCTACCTAAAACTATTGGACCTAAAATCCTAATGCCCTAAAAAAATCTATATGAAATATATATCCAATGGGATCTCTGTACCATCTAAAAAATTCCTCCAAATCCAAGGTCATATAGTTATGTAATATCATGCACATATAACCTATGTAATAACTTTGTAGTCATAGTACCTCTTCAACTAACTTTCACAATTGGATCCTCTGCGGAACCTATAAAATATCAGCCAACAAGTACATGAAAAACCTCAACCAATAATAATCATTAAAAAAGTTAAATTACTAAAAATAAAAACATAAACCGCTTAAAAATACACCAATCATTCTCGCATTAATACCATCAACCACAAAGAAAAAACTTATCCCTCTACTACATCAGTCATCCCAATGTAACACCATCATCAAGCATAAAATTCTACCCTACATCAAACGTCAATGACCACCTAATCAAAAATACCATTGGCCATGATCAAAAACCTTAATGTTATTAGTCAATATGGGATCAATCATTATAGCATGACCCATTTCATCTGTCTTAGGTCTGTGACATTTTCTATAATTAAATTAAAAAATCTCACCTAACAAATCTAATATTCAAAATGCTCTTAAACCCACCTAGAACTCAATTTGATCTACAATTTGACTATCTTTGGGGTAAAATTTACTATTTAAATTTTCCTGTTATATATTTTTCCATTTTTGTTCTAGCTACCCTTTCCCAATTAGAAAATAAAACATATCATAGGAATCACACCATTGCATACCTTATCTCAACCACCTCATCTTCCACCTTTCTTATCCAATTTTCCCTTGGGAAAAATTGAACCCGAGACTGAAAAGTCTTTTGTAGGGATACTCCGGGGTTATCAGGCATAATATCAAGATTTTATTGTGTTTATGATGTTCTCGGGAGGATTGGGTATATCCTAGACTACTCTTTGGTTTATCGTGATATGAATGCTTTAGGTTTTCTTGAAGCAAGGAAATTACCTTGGTATGCCCATATATATCTAACATGGGCAATTTACGATTAACATTGAAATAAAAAAATTTAGTGTCTTATAGTACTTCCATGACCCACTCGTTCATAGAAAGGTTAAAATTTTTGAGAAGGGTCCATGCAAGGCTTGAAAATTTGTCAACACAAGTCACTAAGGAATACAAGATAAAAGTGGCTCGCCGAGTAGCTCCGCATGCCGCTGCTCGGTGAGCCGGTTGACATACGCTTGTGTGATTTTCATCAATGAGATCTACACCGAGCACATTTTCCTCTCTCGTAAAATGAAGGATAGGTGCATTGGACGGTGGAAGCTTGTTGTTAAAATGAAAGAGCTTGGAAATTCTAAATGGGAAGGTTCAAATGCATGGTCAAATACGGAGAGGATAGCTTTGACTAACATATGAATTGATGCATTTTGATTAAGCATCGTGCTTGAGATCATGAGGGCTCAATGAGATCATTACATAGGTTAGGAATCTCTTCATGCTAAAGCCACAAGGCCCCATGATGAATGACAAAAGTAATATGGATTTCATCTTTTACGGGAGATAGACATGATACATAGAGCCATCAATGTAAACATTGAACCGTGAGATCCAAAATGAGTCATGAAGGTAGAAAAATTGTCAAGATGAGTCAACATTGGGCATGGTGAAATTTTTTGGCTCATGAAGGCACATATTCTAGGTTTGAACATTGGGAGCTTGGTGGCACAGAGTGTTTGGTCATTAAGACAAAAATTGGGAAACGATGCATGAACTTATACTCGAGCATGTTGTGTCGGGTAATCCATTGGGATGACTTGGTTATGAGAAATGATGAATAAACAAGTAATATATTGGGAAGGATCCCAAACTAGCTGGGCATGTCGTGTCGGTACATAGGTAGGATGCTTGCAAGATGAGCTCATCAATTTGCATAAAATAGGCCAAGCCTATAGTGGGAAGAATAGAATAGTGAGCTTGTAGTCAATCGAGAAACTCAGCGATTGCACATTAAATTGATATAGAACTCAACTCAAAAGAGTGAAAATAGATGGCTCGGTGAGTTGAAATAATTTAGAGGTGTTGCACATTTCAAGATTTTGGATGTACTGAGTTCAAAACTCATCCCGATGAGTTGAAGAGGAAAGAAAGGAGGAGCACGAAGCCCAAAATCTTGGAACTCTCCGAAATTTAGAGTTTTAGATTTTCGGGGTTTGGAGGTGCTTCGAGTGGTTAGAGCTTGGCACATCGAAGGACTTTGGAGAAAAAAATTTGAAGGGAGTCGGAAGTCAATGCAAAGGGTGGTTTCCAAGGATCAATCCAGTTGTTGGTGAGTCACCGTGTCAAAATTTGTCACGTAGGATTAATGCAAATAAAAAATTAGCCAAGGTCAATGAGATATTAGGAGTCTTTGGATAATGGTGGACGTATCATAAGAAAATATCACCAAGTCATTCATTATGTCTTTTCGAGTATCGAAGAATTTTAAACTCATGTCTTTTGGATTCGAAGTGCTCATGCACAAAGTGTAGCTTGGTGGGTGAAGTGAGTTATTGACATGTCGTGGGATGAGGTCAAGTCATCAGTCGAGTTAGTTAATATGGTGATATTGACCAAGTCATGCAATACATGACTCCCGAGTTATATGTGTATGAACTCATTCGAACTAATATAATAAAAGGAGTAATTGCCAAAATTTGACATATGGTGGTGAGGATGTGTGGCTCACCGAGTGAGTTATGTGCGCTCGTTAGAAAATAAGATATCTTGCCATACAATGTGAAGGCTTGAAACCAAAATTCAGCATGTAATTTAAGTAGAAAACACCACCAATGAGGATCCCGGTAAAAAAGAGAACGCAAAATAGTTCGCTAGCTAGCTCGTGAAATTTGGTGGTGAGCCATTTTTCCAAAAAAACATTATACCCCTTCTAATGCAACTTTCAACCATGTAAGCCCTAAAGTATATCAAATAATAACTCCAAGATTTATTAGAATACTATTTTTTTATTAACTTATAAATAAAATTCAAATTTTTTAATTTATGAGATTTGATGGAGCACAATGCCTCGGATACCCTAAAAACAACCTTTTCTTGGAAGACCACAATTTCCTTCCCGGTTGTCCATTTTTTACAAAATTATAGTTGTTGGAATTGGGAAAATGAGAGCTACACAATGAAATTATCAAAAGTGGATTTTCAAAGGTTTCAATATTCCAAATTGTGATATTTATTCATTCTATGAATAGTGCTTCAAAAGGTGCAGTTACAATTAATGAGGTAAGCATGGCCAACAATAGTGATTAATCATCTCCTACATTCTGGGATAGATTCTAGGGTTTCTTCCTTTTTTCTCTCAATAAATGAAAAATTTCTATAAATGTAAAAGAGGTGCTTATTCCAAAAGCGTTGGACATTTCCCAAGCTTTCCCTCTCTTCAAAAGCTGAGCTATTTTGAATTTTCGGGATCTCATGCATTTCTTCTAAAAATTGTAATGATAACCTATGCCTTTCCCTACTGTAATGATGTAATGTGCAAGTGATTGAAGTAATGGAAATTATTTTTGTGATCAATTATATTTCCTTACATCATATTGTTGCTTCAATTTCCTTTCTCATATTTACAGTGAAATGTACAACCAATTTTTCCTTCACAAGTTTTAGAGGTCATTGTGCTTATCAAGGAATGAAGTATTGTATGTAAATTGAGTATGTGATGTATCTTCATCCTCCTCATGATCATCTCTCTTCATTGGCAAGCCAAAATTTTGTCTATAAAACCCCTTTCTTGGTGCATCACCACTTCTAATTTAGGTTTTAACTCTTGTAAATCTCTCTCCCATAATCCCCTTGGAATGTAGTATAGGTCTAGGTAGCTATTTTTATTACATTATGAGTAGTGTAATGCTTAGTTTATGAATAGGAAGTTGTCCTTCTCCGGAGTTTCACCTTGATCCCAAGTCCCACAAATTAAGAGGTGATCCCATGTTACCCAATCCCATTGAACGTCATGTTCACATTTTATCCATTCGACAATAGGAGGGTGAAATGATTTAGCAATAACAATTTTTGGCATGCTCGGTGGGACCACAAGAGTCATATATTTCACGAGATGTTTTTATTGTGTTCACTTCATTTCATTAAGTTGTTATGCTCTTAGTAAAATAATAACCTTAGGAGGTACATCCAAGCACAATTTGTGACTCCATTGGTCTAAGTAACCCACTATTTGAGTTACAGAGACTATCGTTTTTCCATCCATTTTTATCTATTTTCTTCCACATCTTTCCATTTTTCTTCCATTCATGAAGCTGTGCAATAATGGTTTCATTTCCACAATTGAGTTCCCACTTGCACCAGCAGTAGTACTTTCCATATTCAAGCTATTTTAACCCACCTCTAGCTTCATTTTATGATTAAAATAAATATAATGCATATCTCTATGAGTAGAGCCATGGTCGAGTTTGATTGTTCGATTTACCTATGTAGCTTTTGAAGAGAAGGAACATGCAAATTATGAAGGTTATCCTCCAGATGAAGATGCAAAGTTGTAACTTAACATCTAGAAACTAGAGGCAAGCATGGTACAATCTAGATCCATATCTCAAATGAAGGAATTCAAGATTGGCTTCAAAGTAGCTTTTCCATGGGTTGTCCCTATGCAAAGTTTTTACAGCTTACAAGAAAAGATTTCTTTTATGACTTAAATGTTGCCTCATCTTGAAGGTTGGATCAAATAAATAGAGGCCTATGAGTTTTATGTAATACAATATTATTAATGGGTTGATTCTACACCACCACCTTAGAGTCCTCTTCCTATTTCCCAACCAATATCATTTTAGTATAGAACCCAAATCCCAAACTTTTCACCTGTTGCCCATGTTGAGAATCCCATTTCTACATCCCCTATCTTACCATTCCACCATGAATCTTATGTTCCTCATTCTTCTAGGATTCCTTCCTTTCTAAAAAGGCCACCAATACAAGAAGTTGTGTCTCTTCCACCACTTCAAACAATGAATGAAACAATTCAGCCCCAACCCACCTCTCCTCTTATAGTCCCGAATCCATTTTGGGAAGACCAAGAGTATGATTATAGTGAAGAAAATGAGGAGAAGGTTAAGGAACTTAGTAAATATGATCTTGAAAATAATCTAAAGAAGTGGGCTGCAAGTTTGAATGTCAAGAAATTCCCCCTCCTAAATCATTCCCTATCTAAGGTTAATATTCAAGAGCAGACATGGTGGAGAATGAATTTTCACAAGAACAAGTACGAGATGATGATGAGAATCAGTCTATGTGTTTAGAGTGTAGCATACATGTTGGCACTATGTTTATGGAGACTTTTAATTCCCCAAAATTTATGAAATTGGAAAAAGGAAGAGCAAGATTTATCCCCAAATCTACCAGAGAGAAGAGCATGTGCAAGTTGAAGAAGAAATACTCTCAAGAGTAGAAGGTGATTCTAGTGAGTGTAGTGATCTGATTGTTTTGCATGTCGAGAAATTGCAACACTTATGGACCATTGCAGCAGTTTGTCAAGAGCTTCATTGGATGATGAAATCAACCATAAATTGGTTCACTTCATGAAGGAGAGCAATCCAGAATCAGTGATTTTGAGTACAAAACAGAAAACACATGAGGTTTCAAATCCTTCTATACTTCTTTTTGTCAAAATTTTGATTTATCATATGAATTTGATCTTTCTAATTTCATGTTTGAGAATGGAAAGTGGGAGTGTGAACAACTTACTAGATTAGAGGACACTATGATAGAAGAAGAATCCTTGACACAGCTGAAAAAAGAAGTAGTAGATTATTTGTCTGATTTAGAGGAGTATTTGGATGGATAAGAGCCTATGGAACTTCATAATTTGTTGCTCCATTACCTATTTCCCAACACATAAGGAATGATTATTCAAAGGAATATGTGGGGGAAGTTAGGATAGATTCAGAAGAATTTAATAGATATTATATCAAGGAGAGTCTCTTGCTCTCAATTGTGCAACATGTTTTTGCTAATAAACCAATTTTGGAGGAGAATGTTTTTGAATATTTTGATGCCCCTAATGATCCTCAAAATCAACAGGTAAATTATTCGAAATTTTTAGGTTTCATGTGGGATGAGAAGGTTAAAAATGCATAACAACTTTTTCTTCAAATTAAAATGTAACTCCTATATGAGCAACATGCTTCAAACACTTGTAGTGATTTTCAAGGGATTTCATTTGAGGATGCAAGCAATGAAAGAGAGTTTCATGTTGTGGAAAAACTCCTCATTTTCAAGGAAGGAAAAGGAAATGAAGAGGACATTACTTTAGTACCATTCATTCATGTGGAAGAAGAGTTGTTTGTAAATGGGGAATATGAGAAAAATCAGCTCATGGGAAATCATGTTTTCCAGGAATGTCTTCAGGTAGATTTTCTTGTTAAAATTGAGACTCATAATAATGGGAATTTTCAAAGTGTTAGACCATGTCCCATAAGGTATTTAGCTTCTTTGGAGCCAAAAGAGAAGTCAACTAGTCACGTTCACTTCATAATGTGAGGATGAGTTTCATAGCCCCAAGGATCGATTGTAATGCCTCTATAATATAAATGCAGAGTGACTAAAATAGGCATATTTTATCTTTCCGATTAGTGCCCTAGTGAAAAAGTGGATAATTGGGCTTGTTTCAGTTTTTCACTATCACTCTCAGCTATTTCTATCATCACATCATCTGCATGGATACCAATTGTAAGGAGTGGAAGCTATTTTTCCCAACTAGTTTCAGGGTTCATTTAGCTCACCTATGCCTCTTGTTAGTATAGGGTAGTAATAGGTTTGTTTTCAATATAATAAGTGCTTGGAACACTCTACATGTTTCATTTGAAGCATGCATGCTTTTCAATTTTTGTGTGCATTGTTTTTTTGTTTCTCTCACAGTGTTTCAAAAGAAATTTTTAGAAGAAAGAGATAAATCTAGATTCAATAGAGTTCCATGATGTCCTAAACTTGTCAAATGTTTACTTAAATTTATGCGATGTTGTGAATGCATCTAGGAATTCATGGGTTCCAATGTGCTTCATATTTGACAACATCAGATTCTAGGACAAGGTCAAATGGTCCACTACAATTTCAAGTCAATTTTGGATATCATTAATGACTCCATGCCAAATGAACATACAAGGCTACATGAATCATGTTTAGCAAGAAAACATCCCCGATAGGTCATTGAAAATGTTATCTATTTTTTCCTTGGACAAAATTTGAACCTAGGACATGAAAAGTATTTTGTAGTGGTACTTGAGGAAATGTTGAGGGAACATTATCATGCACAATATCAAGCTTTGATATCGTTTATGATGTTCAAGAAGGATTGGGTATTATCCCACTTCTAGGGTCTACTCTTTGGTTTCTAGTGATTTGAATGTGTTAGGTTTACTCCGAGTAAGGATATTGCCTTGGTGGCCCCATATATATCATACACAGGAAAATTACGGTTCACATTGTCATACAAATTTTCGGTGTCTTATTGTCATACAAATTTTTAGGTGTTTTATTGTATTCCTGAGCCATCAATGTAAACATTGAACCATGAGATCAAAGCGAGTCATGAAGGTAGAAAAATCATCAAGCTAAGTTGGAATTGGGCATTGTGAAATCATTTGGCTCATGAAGTCACATATTCTAGGTTCAAACATTAGGAGCTCACCGGCACAAAGTGTTTAGTCATTAATATCGAAAGTGGGAAACAATGTTATGAACTTATAATTTGAGCATTTCATCTCAAGTAAGATATTGGGATGGCTCAGCTAGGAGAAAGGATGAATCGATGAGAAAGCCACTGTTATTAAGGGGTGAAAACTAGCCTAGGCATGAAGGAAATCAAATGTGGGTGATCCGAGCTAGGCTCGGTAGATACGTAGGATTGTAGTAGGATGAACTTGTTAGTTTTCATAGAATGGGCCAAGCCTACAATGAGCTTAGAAGAAGATAACAATGAGCTTATAGTCCATCAAGAAACTCGGAGATTACAAATTGAAGTGATATGGAAATTGGATAAAAAGAGTCAAAATAGATGGTTCGAAGTTGAAATATTTTAGAGGTGGTGCCTATTACGGGATTTCAGATGTACAAAGTTTGGAACTCATCCTTACGAGTTGAAGTGGAAAGGTAGGAGGAGCTCGAATCACGAAATCTCGTAACTCTGAAAATTTAGAGTTTCATATTTTCATGGTTTGGACGTGGTTCAATGGTTGGAGCTTGGAGCGTCGGAAGGAATTTTGATTCCAAAATCCAAACTGATTCGGGTTAACGTGGAGGGTAGTTTCCTATGATCAAGCCAATTCGTTAGCCAAGTCACGAGGTCAAAATTTGTTGCATATGATTAATGCTAAAAATCAATTCTCCGAGGTCGATGAGATATTGGGAGTTTATGATAGTGGCGATGTATCATAAAAAAATTTCACCAAGTTATTCATGAGATCTTTTCGGGAGTAGCTGAAGAATTTGCAACTCGTGTCTTTCGGATTTAGAACTACTCATGTAAACTATAGCTCGGTAGGTGAGGAGAGTTATTCATGTGTCGTGGGATGAGGTAAAGTCAAAAACCAAGTTCATTAATATGGTGAGATTGACCAAGTCATGCAAGACATGACTCCCCAAGTTATATGTGGATGATCTCATTTGAGATAAGATAATAAAATGAGTACTCACTAAAATTTGACGCATGGTGGTGAGGACGTGTGGCTCACCAGGTGAGTTATTTCAGGCTCATTATAAAATAAGATATCCCACCATATAAAATGAAGGCTTCGAAACTCAAATGGAACAAGGATTTTAAGTATAAAACTCCACCAATGAAGAGTTTGGTTATAAAAGAGAAATAATAATAGCTCACCGAATAGCTTAATGTGAGTTGGGTCTTAGGAACCATTTTTCTAAAAAACATTATACCCTTTCCAATGTAACTTTCAAACCATGTAGGCCCCAATGTATATCGAAGAAGACCTCCAAGATTTATTCTATTACTATTTTTTACTTAAATTATGGAGAAAATTCAAATTTTTGAATTTATGAGATCTGATGGAGTACAATACCCTAATACCCTAAAAGAACTTTTTCTCCAAAGACCACAATTTCCTTCTCGGTTTCCCATTTTTTACAAAATTTTAGTCGTTGGAATTAGGAAAATAAGAGCTATGCAGAAATTATCAAAAGTAGATTTTAGAAGTTTCAATGTTCTAAATTGTGATATTTCTTCATTTCATGAATAGTGCTTCGACAGGTGGAGCTACAATTAATGAGGCAAGCATGGCCAACAATAGTGATTAATCATCTACTATATTCTGGCCTAGATTCTAGGGTTTCTTCCTTCTTTCTCTCAACAACTCAGAATTTTATATAAATGTAAAATGGGTGCTTATTCCAAAAAGGGTTAGACATTTTCCAAGCTTCCCCTCTCTTCACAAGTTGAGTTATTATGAATTTGCAAGCTTTTAATCCTTTCTTATAAAAATTGTAATGACATCATATGCCTTTCCCTGCTATAATGATGCAATGTGCAAGCGATTGAAGTAATGGAAATAATGTTTTATGGTCAATTATATGTCCTTATATCATATTGATTCTTTTGTTTCCTTTCTCATGTTTCCAGGTGAATTGTGCAACTAGTGTTTCCTTCACAAGTTTTCAAGGTCAGTGTGCTTATGAAGGAATGTTGTATGTAAATTGAGTATGTGATGTATCTACATCCACCTCATGATAATATCTCTTCATTCACAAGATGTAATTCATCTAGAAAACCCCTTTCTTGGTGCATCACCACTTCTAATTTAGGTTTTGTTTCTTATAAATCTCTCTCCTAATCCCCTTGAAATATAGTATAGGTATAAGTAGCTATTTTTATTACATTAGGAGTAGTGTAGTGTTTATTTTAGGAAGAGTAATCCAACCTTATATGGAGTTTCATCTCGAGCCCAAGTCCCACAAATTGAGAGGTGATACCATGTTACCCAATCACACCAAATGTCCTATTCACATTTTGGCCATTTGAAGGGTGCGGTGATTCGTAGATAACATGCCTCATACACTTACCATCTTCTCTAAAATCACTCAAATTATATAAACTCATAGTCATTTTATCTCAACCTCAATTAACAAACTGAAAAATGACATTCTCTCTTTACTATTTGTATAAATTCTTATAACTTGTTTCGGCATGATCTTTTTAATCTTCAAACCTTCATATATTTCAAATTAATAACCGGAAAAAAATCCTGAATTGACCCACAATCATAACAAGATTATCATTTTTACATATTGAATGTACCTCTATTGAATCCCTCCATAAATACTCATTTTTCACTTCAATGCTCATCTGCATCCTTTCCATGGCCTTTAGCGTAGTGATTTATTCTTATTTTACTCATTGTATTCTAATGTTTCTTTTCGGTATTGATTATTTAGGGTTCTAAGTATCTTTTTTTCCCACCACAAAAAAATCCAAGAAACACCGATAGGTAAGTATGAGGTAGGTGTATTTCATTTTGTGGATTTCATTAATTTTCTTACAGCACTTTCATTAATGTTTTACTTTCAGCATTTATTTTCAATTTAATGTTTTTCATATATCTTTTCCGAAGACCATAATGTGTTTCACTATTGTGGTATACATTGATCTTCAATGTGGCATATGTATAGATATCATTTTCATGCTTAATAATCATTTATTTTCTGTAGGGGTTGTTGATGCATGTTCCTCTGGATCAGTGTCTCAAGGGCTTGCAAGATTGGGGTATGATTAGAATTTTCACATAGGTTATACCATAGTGTTTGAGGGATGTCACTATTATTTCATAGTTCCCTTACCCTTTCCTTGTGTTTCCTTCTTTCACACATTACATATATCATGTCTACATGTCTCATTATGTCTACTTGTTTACACTTATTACATGTTATTATCCCTAATTTTGGTCACCCTAGACCTTTTTCATTTTTTCTAATCATATTTCAGCTTTCATCTCACATTTTTTTCACCCCTTTATTCTTGGGGTTCCTCAAGGCTGAAACCATTTCCCATTGGTGATGGTTTTAGGTTTGTTTTTTCTATAGCCAATGTCATCAACAATGGGTGATGGTGTTAAATATATATACCTCACCACCTTTTTTCATTTTCATAAATTCATCATCTATTGACCCATTGACGATTATCTTTGCGGATAAACCATCAAAGTCATTGGATACCTTAGGTTAGTGGGATGTGTGCCCTAAGGTAACCTCTATATTTTAAAGAATTTGGCTCTTCTTTGCATTAAGGATAAGGATAGTGGAAAATGAGATGAAACTATGAAAAATAACTAAGGTGATACACCAAAAGAAGATGTTTTAATCAAGAACTTGAATTCCTGAAATGGGGAAAAGGTGAGTAATGAAAAGGGTGGGAAAAATGCACCACAATCCAGAAAAGATTCACATAGAACACCACTTAAAACTACTAAGCAAAACTTTTGAAACCATTAATAACATTATAAGTATGCACAATATACCAACATCGAAATAAAGGCTATCAGAGACAATACAAATTATGCAAAGGATGGAAAAAATGCACCACATGGCATATTATATTACTCCAAAAATATGCACAGTACAAAAATAGATAAGAGGAAAGAAGAGTGCTATTACAAAGCTCAAAAAGAAGGCTAGAGTTCCAGACCCTTGCCTTTTATAGAAGAGGAACTGAGACAAAAATAAGAATTGACTAAATCTTGATCCATGTTATGAAGCCTTTGATTACAATATATAGGATGAGAAGAAGATAATTTTGGAACCATCCTTCCAACTACTTGTAAGTTATGGTAAATGATGTGAAGTGACAGAAATAGATTTGTGAGATCTATCTCACACTTCCCCATGATATGTTATTAAAGAGTGAGAGCCATACCCATTTAATACATCTTTAACTATTTTGCAACCGACTCCCTTGAAGTGGACTCACTTTTTAAGGAACATCCTTTCAAATATTTATTACATATCTGAACTTCTCAATCATTATGCATCGGGTTCTGGGCTTATGATTCTAGTGGAACCTATTTTTATGTTGTTATGTTAAAATGACCCTTTGAGTGCAGGTGAAAAAATTGAGTATTCATAGGTTCACTCTCTTTACATAGAACTGTGCATTAACTTTGTTGCTAAAAAGACAAGCCAAATGACTTTTCACCTTTTACCTTTTGAAAATATCTAAGCGTTTAAAAATTCTAGATGGGTTTCATAATTTCCCATACATGGTATTTGGCCTGTCACCAATCTTTTGCAACCTTCTTTAAACTTGGATTCCATTTGTCGCGAGATCCACATGGAAGCCAAGTGCATCTCTAGGGTCTCTGCTTTTCTTTGTAGCTTTTGGAATTATGTTGAGTTGACATGTGGCACCTTCATGAGCCCTATAATCTCTCTTTAGGTAAGTAATGGACTTGCCGCATATTAATGTGAAGACCATTTCTTAGGTGGGACTCTTATAGTTGACTCCACGTGTAAGCCCCATGTGATTTTGAGGCTTCATTTCCCCCTTTAATTTCTGGAATTATGTCGGGTTTACACTTATCACCGTCATGAGCCCGCTACTCATTCTCAAATTGGCTTGTCTCGACTTAGTTTTTCATCGTTGATTCAGCTAATTCCTTTCCCCATATTTCCAAAGGCTTGAACCCTGTTGGGACTCAAATCTGTATGAATCTCAGAACTCACTTGGTCAATCTAGCAGGAATTTGCTTATTATCTAATTTTAGTGGGTGGTGGAGGAAATTAGATAACATGAACATACATGAATTTACTCATATCTCACACATTTTTGTACTATTTTTCACTTTCTTGTTGGCATTGATGATTTGGATCTTACCCCTTTTACATTTGTTTCACCAAAGTGAGTTAGGGCTCTTAAGCTTTCCCAATCTCCACCCATATTAATTTTCTCTAAATTATGTTTTCTCTAAGAAGTATTATGCATTAGTGGTCTCTCACACACACTACAAATAAGAATTTCTAACTCTTCTTAGTCTCTTATCTTGTACTTACATGTTGTTGACTAGTTAATTATTTATATAGACTAGAGTATATGTATGTTTGCTTTGATCTTGTATTATCTTGCTATATTAAACCCCTTATCTTTATCCATACCTTGACCACTCTTATTATGAATACTAGTAGGATAATTATATGTATCTTAGGTATAGGCCTTGAAAACCTATAACTATAATAGGGTTAGGGTTAATATCCTCTAGGATTATGATACTCTTGAAACTCCTTGAGAACCTTTATATCTATATCATATATACAGAGACTTAGGTTTGATCCATATATTTGAGAACACATCTTGGAATCTATTGTTTCCCATCATAAATTATCCAAACATGATTCATTTTAGTGAATGGAGAAAATGTTCCAAGGTAATCAACACCTATAACCTATGAAAAATCTTTGGCTACATATAGGGCTTGTTGGAACATGTAATGTTTTTAGGTACACAATTAGTGTGGCCCACCACAACACATCTCCACAATAACCTTATTTTATAAACATATGTTTATGAATTATTTCATAAGTTATAAATTTTACACTAATTGTAAATTTAAAATAATTCATTTATTAGTTTGATTAATTAAAGATAAAAATGGTTCACAACCAAAATGTTGCAACTAAATCAACCACCCTTTTAAAAAGGGTGATCTCCAATTGATGCTTTCAATAGGGAATAATTATTGTGCACTAATATTAGATTTTACAAGTATAAAATTGTGAAGAAATGAGTGGAAATATTATTGGGTTGGTTTGTAATTTTTCTGACATTGTTCCTCATATTTAATAAAACTAGGTGTGCATTATTTTGTGGGGTTTTACCTTCATGATATCCCCAAGGTAAATATTATGATAGTATGATATTTACTTTCCAAATTATCTCATTTTTATATAATTTAAATTCATGTCATAATTTCATTACAAAAATATTATCTTGTGTTGGGATATTCTAGCATGGTATAAGAGCTATACTTTTTCTAATATTTTTATAGGCCGTGAAAAGTTATTTTTAAAAAATTGTAGAAGAATTGGTTAGTACATTAATGTGTAGAAAATAGTTACAATTACATGGAAAATTGCATATTGAAAGAAAATCATTGTTCTATGTGGGAACCCCAAAGACCTTTGGAAATTTACAAATAATGAAAAATATAGTAGTCTATGTGAACCTCTCCACCATTCATATCAATCTTTGTATAGGTTTCATTCTTCCTCTAAGAGTAAGGTTGAGGTACGGCCTTGTGCCACCCACTTCACTACATGATGAAGATGTCAACACTAGAAATAACATTAACTTTAGTGGGGAGCATAGGTAACCGATTTTATCCTACACCAAAATATGTAATTGTATGACATTACTAAGAATACTCACCATGAAGAAGGTAAAAAAATTAACTTATCCAAAATTTATGCTAACCTTAATAATATATTTGTAGATATTTTACAAAAATGAATATAATTCTAGTTAATACTCCAAATTGTTTTAATTTCAATACTTATGTGAGGAATTTAATAATAATTTTTTAAAAATCCTAATTTAATACATTTAATTCCACAAATTCATTAAAGTTACATAAAAGACTAAGTTATTCCTCTTAAATTTTTGTGTGTGTGAAATGAACATAAAACCATATAATTCATAAACTCATTTGCATAAAATAAAAATGGGTGATACATTATTCATTTTAAAAATATAAAAATGGACAACAAAAAGGATTGGAAAAGAAAAACATAGGAACCATAACAATTAAGTAGATTAAAAAAATTGTGTTTTCTCTTGGAATTGAGACTTAAAATCACAAATCTACTTCCGACTATGGATGTGATAGTGTAATTCATTTGGAAGTAAAAAAGAAAAAAAAGTCTAATTAGAAAGAAAAAATAATTAGATATGGAAAAAATTTGTACAAACATTTGAATGAGATATGGGTTGAGAATCCACTAGTTCTAGAACTGATCTCCTCCATAGCTTGCTCAACACCAAATTATCTTTATTCAAATCTAAAAACCCTACAAAATAAAATGGTTTTCTCCATCAAAAGAGGAAGTCCAAAATTCCCTACCGAAGGTTATATACTCTCATACATTATAATCTTAGACATTGGTGAGTAGTTGACTCGAGCCTATCCTTCTTGTAAAGAGTTCTTGGAATCCATAGCTAGAAATTTACTTAGCGCCCATCATTTTTATTTAACAAAGCTCTCAAACCTATTTAAACTGGGTAGTGATTGTTATAGGGTAGCCTCTCCTTGTATCTCCATTAAAAAAAACTAGATACATGAAGAATAAGGGAGGTCTTTAAAATACTTCAAGGTAAGGAAACAAATGTAAAACCAAAATTGTGGCCATTATTTATCTCAATCATCACTGGTAGTCCCTTCAAATTAAATAACTCCTTTCTATTCTGTATACAACACAAATAAACAAATATTTCAAGACTCTTAACAAAATATCTCAAAATTCTCCTTTTCTTATATAGAGGTATTGTTAGCGCAATCAACTCTTTCGATTCTGACTTGTGTAAGCTATTCTAATGAATGCAACTATCGTTAATGACTGTTAAACTTGGAATCACATCTATTGTTAAATTTTGTTCTAATTACAGTTGTATAAGCTAACTAATGGATTTTTTCTATAGATTTTCTCCTAGGATTCTCCTATAGTCGCTATATAGTTGTAAACCTTTACATTCGATAAATAAACAATACAAAAGTTGGTTTCTATGCAAATTCATTTTTGTGCTTGATTATTTGTCTTTGTAGATCTAGAAAATTTTACATAGTATTAGATTAGTCAAATACGTTGTCAAGCCAAAGTGAATGCATTGAAAAATGATTGGGTATCGGCATGTAGATTTCTTGTGCGGCAACCATGATTTTTGTTTTCCCCAATCTTGATGGATGTATATCATTGCCAAGAAGACCCGATTCACCTTTGGGTGTTGGGGTATTGTTCACTCTTCTAAGGTGACCTCATAATATCAAATTTATGACATCTACAGGGGCTTTTCCATACACTCGTAGCCACTCAACTTTAGTCAGCAATTTCATGGTGGTAAATGCTTTTTGACTCAACCTCCTTGTCATTGCATTTGTTGTTAAAAGTGGGTCATTTTCTATAAGTTGCGCACAATACCATTAAATTTATTGCATGAAAATTGTTTATAGCCAAAACATATTTGTTGCTATTGAAGTGGTGTAATAGAGAATCGATGGTTTTCGAGTTTTTTTTTAAGACCATTCTAGGTAGAATATACCTCTGTAAATTTTCTTTGCCACGCCATTTTGGAAAAGCTGTGAGATGTTTGTTATCTCCATCACTTTTTATTTTACAACAGTTTGTTACCTATCACCATTGGTCTCATACACATAATACTTCTTCAAAAGGCCTCTTAATGATTGTTCCATAGGAGAGGGAGTGTTATGGAGGTTTATGATTGTAGATCGGGCTTGTTCCTTACTACAAGGTGTGCAAATATCTTTTGCATGAACTTGCATGTCACCGCATATGAAGGATGATAATATTTTTATAATTTTTTATTCATTATTGGGGAATTATACATATACTTTGTAATCACAAAATGAGATAAAGTTATATTTACAGAGGGTTAATCATGTCTTTTAAACACCATTTTCATCATTATGTTGTTAGGCTAGCTTCAGAGAACAACCTAAGAATGGAAAGAATGTGAATAGGAATTTTGGTGTGATTATGACACATGGGATCACCTATCAAAATATGGGACTTAGGATCAAGGTGAACCTCTGGAGAAGGCTGGCTTCCTCTTCCTAAACTTAGTGATTCACTACTCCTAGTTTCATAAAATGGCTATCTAGTCCTATGCTAACATTGTCATGGGTTTTAGGGAAAGAGTTTTGCAAAAGGGAAACTACACTAGGGATTGTGATGCACCAAATAAAGGGATATTTTAATCTCAGGAAGGGTTACCTGCACCATTAATCACCTTCACCTATTACAACTTAGAAAGGGTATAAAATATCACAAACTAGAAGCACATGTTCCTTTGTTAAATCTTGAATCATATAGAATAGAGAGACCAGATTTGATTGAACACATAGTTAACAAACCATGAGGATAAAATGCATGCACATGTCAAACATTCATTTCACTGATTATGGCTAACGATAATATAACTTTTAATAACATAAGGAAAACACTCTTTCCACAATTGACATAAAATATGGTTATATCACTTTTCCATAACATGAAACAAGATAATATGAAATAAAGGAAAGATAATAATCTATACTAAGGAATCATACATTCACAAAGCATATAGAAATCAACCATTTAGCACAATAAATAAGGTTCTTCAAGGCAAGATATCTCTTTGAATATAATTTAAAGGTTTTTCTAAATCTACGAAACACTCTTCCAAGCTTGAAGAAAAAATTCATCACAAAAAAATATCATATCTCAATGACTCCATATACCTAACTATTTATAAGTTCTTTAGGTGAGCCATTACTACTAGGCCTCCAACTAATATTTTACTAAAAATACAAATTTCATTAATTCAAGGAATAAACTCCCATAAAAATAGCAAGTTTGTTGCAAGGGTTGGACCAGTCAACCAACCCGCAACTTTGACTCGATCCAGAGCTTGAATATGTCCTTTCGGGGCCGCTCGGCTTTGGCTTGGTTCTGCAACGCCTTCTTCCTCTATAGGTTTTTGTTTTTCTTCCTCCCATGTAGTCATTTGATGCTTATATTCGATGAATCGTTTAATGATTCCTTGAATTTCTTCATCCCCTAGCCCACATGCATAGTGATTTACCACATTTGTTGTTTCGATTTCCCTTGTGATATTGGATGGAACTCTTCTAAGTTTACTCACCACTTTCTTCAACCTTCCTATGAAATTTTGGCATAAAACCAATTTGTCAATAGATTCACTACTGAATTTTTGGTAACTTCATCATCACGCTTCACCAAATCTTTGAAATTCTTATTGATCTGCTCCTCTAGAAGAGCATTGATATTTTCATTGAATAATTTATAGTTAACAATATAAAATTATTCTGATATGTCATTCGAATCATCCATAATCTCTACGCATTTATCATCCAACTTCTTAATTAAATATTACAAAACCTGAAAATATAATTCCATGGCCTTTTATATTCAAACAACTTTGCAAAGATCATCGATTACATCCTCTGAAGGAGTAGATGTGAATCTTCCTCCCTGATTTCACTCCATGTTACCAAATTCAAATTTAGGTTGTTATTGTCCTCCAAAAAAGCTTCATCCATTTTACAAATAGTAGTTTTTCCAACCTCAAAAATCATTGTATATTTCCATAGCCTCTTTAATTAAAGGATTAGCTTCTTACGTTATAAGTTCTATCCATCCATCTACCAATATCCCTTTCTCGACCTATCTTCTCAATCTTGTGATAAGAAATGTCATCAATGGTAGATGAAACTATCATAGCCATAGTATTTAAGACTTCAGATAGAAGGAGGAGTTAGTGTTAGTTTTCATAGAAATGTAGTGGGCCGCTCGACCTTGGCCTTAAGCTCATCCTCATAATATTTTTCCTTGTGATATTTCTCTAGAAAATTTCTTGTTTATCTCGTTCGTGAGTTGCTTTTCCCTGTGAAAATCTAGAAATTTGATAATCTACAGCTGTAATTGTTTCCTTAGTTTTCCCCTCAATGAGAGTAGCAACCTCTACAACTCATTCCCCATATGGATTTATTTTCATGCTAGAAACAATATTTGGCCTCTTAGCATGTCTATTTGTGTATACTCCAATATGCTTAGATCTATTACATCCCCCAGAGGCACTTTCTTCTTTTTCTTTGGAGTTTTCTGAAACAACCATTCTAGAATGACTGATGCTGATGAGGATGTAATAGTAGATCCAATACCTAAAAAATTTGTCACAAAAAGAGTACTAGAAACACTATTTGGCACTTGAATGGTAGTGGTAGTAATGGATGGGGTGGATGTGACATTTATGCAATAGAAGTTGATAAAATGATGTTAGGGGATGAGATGGAAGGAAATGTAAGTGTTAGGGGAAGTGAAGTAGAAATGGGAGACCTAATAGTTTCTCCAGCTGAGAGAACTAGAAGGGATGAGAATACTTGGGCCATAGAAGGAGATGGGAAAGAAGAAATGATGGAATAAGTGGAAGGAACTGATGTAGGAAGTGACAATGGAAGAGAAAAGTGAAATTATTTGTCTTAAGGGGCACTAGGAGAATCACCGACTTCAACTATTTCGTCACATGTCCTATAGGAGGTATAACTTTGGGAACAACACCTTGGAGAGATGAGATTCTAAAAACAAATCAATGTGGAAAAGCTGGTAGCAAGAGCAAGCCCACTATCATATATGGCCTACATCTAGGATTTTTATTTGGGGCCTTCAACCTTGCCCAAAAGTTTGGAAAATCAATTTTCCTGAGGTTGGTGTCCCGTATATTCCCCAGGTCGGAAGACAAGAAAGAGTGAGGAGAAACTCCAAGAAATGAATACTTCCATTTTTACTTTCCCTTATATATAGAAGTAGACATAAAATTCTAAGTTCTGAAATGTTGAAGAAGAGAAGTCCGAAACTGAAAAATCTCCAACTTACATAAACACGAAAGTTAGAAACCTGAAGTGAAAAATCCCAAAGAGGAAACCTCCAAAACCTGAATTGGAGAAATCGAAATGACAGTTCCAAAATCCCAAAGTGAAAACCTCTGAAAACCTGAATTAGAGAAGTCTGAAATGACAGGTTCCAAAATCCCAAATTGGAGAAGTCCAAAGTCTGATTGGCATAATCCCCAAACAATGAGAAGCACCGAACAACCAAATTTTTGAATTCCAAAAAGAGATTTCTCCAAAAATGTTGATCTCCGAAGTCTGAAAACAAGAGGTACTGAGAGGGAAAATTGGAGAACTTGAGAAGATATTTACAAACTCTAAGTGCCTGTAGAAACTCAAATCATGGAATCATGGTGGGCAATGATTTTTTCATTTCCCAAGGTATGTAGAGGAGGAACAAATAAAATAAACAAGGAGGAAACAAAAAAATATCTTAAACCAAAATGAAAAATGACAAAAATAGAAATACCTTGAGAATGACGTCAAAAAGTATGAGATAAAGTAAAAATCAGGTTTTCAAAGAAAAGTGTTAGGTGAAAATGATAGGTGAAAATGTGATTTAAATAGAAAAAACCCAATATTAATGAAGAAATCAGTATTAAAGTAGGTAGGAATTAAATCGCGTAGACAACTCCGAAAGTCCGAAACTAAAAACTCGAAATTCTAAAATTTTGGAATTTAAGGGTTTTAGACTTTGAAGATCCGGGATGAAAATCGTGGAATGGCGTGGAAGAGTTCTAAAACCCAAAATCCTAAAAGTCTAAAATTTCAAACTTTCGACTTTAGAAGTCCGAAAGTAACTAACTTGAAAGTGATCGGGAGAGTTAAAACCCGAAAGCCTCGAAAGTCTAAAATTTTAGGATTTTGAACTTCGAAATCCTCATGAAATTTTACAAAAAAATGTGACCTAGAATTTTGAAACACTGAAAGTTCGAGAGTCCAAAATTTTAGACTTTAAAGGTTTCGGACTTCAAAAATCCAGTGCTAAAAAATTGGCAATTCATCGAAAGAAAAATATGAACTCCAAAACCTAAAAATCTGAAATTTTTAGATTTTTTGGGGATTTTGGAATTTGGAACTTGAAGAATTTCAAAGTAGAAGAAAACTACCGCATGAATATTTTTATTGATCTCAACATTTTTTTCTCAAGGTAGATTAAAATGGTAACATTTTTGGCGACCTCCAGGGAACGCTTTTATTTTAAACTTTTATATCAATAGCCTTATACAAACCATTGTGTAAATGGATTCTTTGCAGAAAACTACATTCAGGGGGGAACCAAAAGAAAAGAAAAATGAAAAAAAAACAATGTGCAAAGCACTTGGAGGTAAAAGGAAAATAAATTATACATGGTTGAAACCATCTCACAAGAAAGCTTTGAGATGTATCCCATTCACGTGAATGGTAAATTATTCTCTATTGAGTCTAGATAGACAAAAAGAATTCACCTCTTTGTAACTTGAGATAATAAATGGTCCACTCCAAAGAGCGTCAAACTTGGCATGCCTTCTTGGTTTGGCCCTGTCTTCATCCCACTTGAGAACCAGATCTCCTTCTTGAAAATGCCTAGCAAAAGTTTTTGTCGAAGGATTTATTAACTTGAGCCTAATGTTGGCTTAAAGTTTTCATAGCCATGTCTTGAACTTCTTCCAACTCCATGAGTTCAAAAAACCTCATCGTTAAGGATTCATTTTCCATAACTTTGAGTTGATGAGCCAACTCCAAAGAAGGTAATTCTAAGGAGAGCGAGAGCTTTTCCTCCCTCCCATATACCAAGATAACAAGTGAACACCCAATTGCTATTTTAGGTGTGATTCGATCTTCCCATAAATTAGTCTTGATTTTTTTATGCCGAGTCTTTTTGTGAGTCTCCATCGTGCGTTTGATGATTCTTATGAGATTCTTGTTTCTTGATTCGGCCAACCCGTTCCCCTGTGGATAGTAATTAGACAAATTCTTGAGGTCGACTCCATTCTTAACCACCCATTCACTCAACTTGAAACTAATAAAATACATTGCGTTGTTAGAGATAATAGTGAATGGAACACCGAATCTTGTCATTATGTTTTCAAGAAAATCAAGGACTGATTTTTTGTTACTTTCTTTCAACTCTACTGCCTCTGTCCATCGAGTAAAATAATTTGCTGCAAAGTAAGGACCCATTTATGTCCATCACTTGATGGTGGGTTAATCATCCCAATGAAATCTAGCCCCCATTAGATGAAAGGTTGATCCACTTGAATATGATGCAGGGGAATGGTCATCAGCATTTCTTTACCTACAAAAAGGATGTATTCCTTACATTTCCTTACCCAAAGATGAGAATATTTGAATAAATATGGCCAATAATAACCAGCTCACATAATTTTGGTGGAAGTTGTATGAGAAAATTAATGCCCCTAGATAGGTCGTTGTGGAATTATTCTAATATCTTATTCACTTGCTCTAGTTTTATGTAGTGTAGAAGAACACCATTCAAGTCCTTTCGGAAAAGGACATTACTCACCAGGACATATGGAATAGTCTGGAGATGAAAACTACGTCTTTGGAATTTTTCCATATTTAAAGGATATGCCCTGGAGAAGAGAAAACTTTCTATTTTTGTTAACCATTCATCTTTCTCATCACCCTCAAATCGGCATTCAAGAGTGTAGCATCTTCCACATCTTTATTTTATAAGTTTGCAGCTATCTTCTAACATAATACTTTGCCTCCGACAAGTTAAGTGACTTTAATGTGTATGCCATACTCCATTACTTTAATGATCCATCCAGTGTGTTTCTCGTTCATCTCTTTTTTTAGTAAAAACTCTTTAATGCCATGATGAGAAACCATCAGGACAATTTTGTTATTGGACAACATGTGCCTAAACATTTTTAAGGCTCAAATTACTGAAAAGACCTATTTCTAAATGAAGGAATATTTGATCTCATATTCCTTGAGGGATTGACTGAAGAAGGCAATGGGTTGTTCCATCCTATTTTCCTTTTGCTAGGTGAGAATCCCTAAAATACTATCTTATCATGTGAAAGCATAGATAATGAAATCTATTTCTAACCCGAGGTTACCACTATGGGAGCTTGGGAAATGGCATTTTGATAGCATGAAGCTTTCCCTACCTTCTTTTGTCCTAAAAATGGAATGTTCCTTTTTAGCATAGCTATGAGTGGTTTAGCCAATGTTTCGAATTGAAGAATGAATCTCCACACAAAATTTATGGTTCCCAGGAAACTCGGATACCTTTCTTATGGATTGGGAGAGATAAGGAAATAATGGAATGAATCTGGCTGGGTCAATGGAAAGTCCTTCCACTAAAACAATATTTCCTAACAATTTTCCTTCTTGAACTACAAAAATTCACTTCTTAGGATTTAGTGAGACCCCAAATTCTCTACATCTTCGATTTTTTTCGTAGATGTGTGATATGATCCTCAACGTGCTTGGAATACACAAAGTAATATCATCAAGGTAAAATAAGATGATATCATTGATTAGTCCTTTGAATTCCATGTCCATGGATCTTTGGAAAGTAGCCCCTACATTGGACAACCCAAATGGCATTTTGTTGTAAGCATATGTGCCCCACTTAGTAGTGAAATCCATTTTGAATTGATCAGATTCTTGGACCAAAATATGATTATATCCCGAATATCCATCAAGAAAAGAAAACCTTAGGGCCCCGCCACTTGCTTTGTTTGGAGGATTTTCTCCATTGATGGAAGAGGGTAGTGATCTTTCAATGAGGTGCATTTCAAATCCACAAGTCCACACAAAATGAATCTATCTGTTCTTCTTCGCCATAGGCACCCAGTTTGGCTACCCACGAGGAATCGTTGATGGGAAAAATTATGCGAGGCCTCAATAAGATTGGTTAGCTCCATCCACATTAGCAAATCAATTTAGGATTAAATGGCCTCTATTTTTAACGAAATAGCTTAGAATTTGGATCCAGCTCAATGGTGTGTTGAGATATGACAAGATCAAAACCATGCAAGTCTTTGTATCTCCATGCAAAAATATCATGATATTCTTGACATATTTCAATGAAAGCTTTATTCTCTTGAGAAGTGCATACTTTACATTTTTAAAAAAATCACTTACCACCTCGACTTCTTCAAAATCCTCTTCCTTGACCACCATATTAGTGTACTCTTCTGTTGTTTGGCCTTGGTCATCCAAATTGAAGATGGATTCAAGTGTAACTAGGCCTTTTGGCAGCTTGTTTCCTTTTAACTATATAATTTGATCACCATAGGAGTTTTGAAGTTTATCCTGGTGTTTGGCAGTGAACTTTTCTTCTTATTGTAGGAAGAGGACAATCTATTGGTCACTATCGAATACCTATCAGCTACTTACGTTCTCCAAGAATGTGGGATAGACCACCATTTTGACCATCTCCTACCCTTATTTTATAATGTCTATAGGTATGCCATCTGCTCATGAGCCAATGGTAACCAAAGATGTCGACATCCTGATTTTTCTTTCTGGGAACTGCATGAATTCCAAAAGCTTAAAAATGTTCTATCAAGTCCTAAACCCAATTCTTATATGATCTTAATAGGTCATTTTTTGATGCACCATGGGTTGTTACCTGATGCACAACCAATTCACTATCACCAAATACTCATCAAGGATTTTATTCCTCTCTTTTGAGCTAGCTGAATTCCTTGTATGAGGGCCTCATATTTGGAAACATTATTAGTACAACTAAACTACAATCAAAATGATGAGAAGTATTTATCTCCCTCTAGAAAAATTAACATAACACCAACACCAGATCAATTCTCAATTCTTGAGGCATCGAAGAATAATTTCCATAGTTCTTCCAAACGGCTTGGTGGTTTGACAAGTTACGGTACGATTGTATCTTCTTCATTAATACAATAGGTACCCAATCCTATTTTTCTAAAAGTATCAAACCAACTTCTTCTTCGGCCAACACATCAGCGTAAGGATTGTACTGATGATATCCACTTACTTCATCTAGCACAATATCAAGGAATTATTCAATAAGAGTAGTTGGTTCATGATCCACATCTTCCTCTTATGGATCTCCAATGCTGAATGCCCATTTATAGGACTAGAAGTGTATGGTTCTACATGATTATGGCAGATTGGTTCTTCCCTTATAGTCACTTTGGTTCCGATATCGAGTCCTAAGAATCATATGTGACCAATCGGATGATAGATAACCACCCATCTTGGCAGTGAAATCTCAAGATAGGCAGATGGTGAAGAGGGGAGGAAGATCAATGACTGATATGTCTTGGGTGAATGACAAACTTGGGCATACATGGATGGTAAGTTAAATTCCTTTGATAACTCCAACCATTTGACCGGTAGCAGATCTTGTCTAATTAGATAAATCCTTTTGATATTGGAGCATACGGGATTCCCAATACATATGTAATTTTCTTGGGCATCACGGAACTACTGGCTCTAGAATCAATCATACAATTGTGCACCAAATGATCATCGATGATCAGAGAGATATAGAATGGTGGTGGTTTGCTAGCCTTAGAAATCACTTTCATTTCTGGTTGACACAGGTTGGTTGTTATTGCTGCTTCACGACCTGATGATCTATCGATAGTACCAAAATTGTTCAAAGCCTCCCATGTAACAAGTTCCTCTGAGAAGGAATTGAGAGTGCATCCCACATCATGATGCTCAAATTAGTTTTCTTCATTTGCTCCACAATACTGAATGGAATTTCCCCAAATTTGATAATACCTTTTAGGTCATTAGAGTATTCTTTTAGAAACTACCTATTGGTCACTGTGATACTTGAAGTTCCATATTTCTTTATAGACTGATCCATGGATACTTTTGGTGATTTATTTCTTGTACCCTTATCAGTTGATACTTGTGCTTGAGGCTGTGAAATAGATGCCTGATCAGATTTGGAAGTTTGAGGTTCCATTTCTCTCTTCTTGGAATAAGTTTTTCTTCCACTGATGAGGAATCTATATTCAACCCGTAAAAATCTTCCACTTGCCAGTTTAGCAAAGTGGTTTCCTTAGGTGCCTGTGGTTGATTTGTTGTTTCTTGCGTATATGTGTTATATGTTAGCTTAGAAGGGGAAGATGCACTTTGAACCATAAGGGCCTGGCCAAGAACTCCATTGGGACAAATATTTTGATTGTGGGGTTGAGAAAAAGGATAACACCATTCATAATATTGAACGAGGTTATTATGAACTAGTACTTGTGGTTCTGGATGAACCGCTGGCGTGAGAAGGGATCTAGAGTTTTAAAGGCCCGACATTCGCAACTTAATTTTTGGCTTGACTTTGTGGCTAATTATTCCCTTGAAATGGAGGATGGCTAGTCTTATACTACTGATTTTGTGGCTGGTATGGATGATTATATCAAATGTTGGCTTTTGAGTGCAACAAGCTCGTTTCCAAAAGTTTGGAGCAGTGACTTAACTTCAAATAGATCATTTGAAGAGGTAGGGGCAGATTGAGTTGGTTGATTAGAGGTTGATGGAATAGATAAATGATAGGTTGATTGTTCATAAGGTTAAAAATGGCATTGGTGGTCGTGGAGCTATCTTTCTAGCCTGAATCAAGGAATTTTCTGCTCTTATGGCCACATCATAGGCATCGGGAAATGTAGGTCCTCCCATGGAATGGATCATAATTACTACATCACTATTCAAGGATTGTAAATAGTACAAGAATGCATTATGTGAAGAAGGCTTTATGAGTGCCATAATCCTATTCCAAGTCTTGTGGAATCGGAAGTTGAAATCACTCATGTATTCTTGGGGAGCTCTCTTCATGATAGTGAGCTGCTCCAAAATTGATAGGTTATCACTGTTGTCTTGAATTGTTTACGAGATATTTTCTCCTAACTCATCCTAAGTTGTTATACTACCAACACTTAACCCTCGTAACCATTGAAGTGCTTTTACTTTGAAAGAAGTTGCGCGAAGTCCGAAAAAATGTTATCCTCTATGATTTTATATATGACAAAAATACTGGCTACGTAAAGAATGTGTTCAACTGGAGTGACATGAGTTTCCCCTATATAAAAGGGTAAAATTTTGAGTGCCGCAATGGGTATAGGATCACGATCAGCCAACAGAAGAGGAATTCTTACATTGAAAGGGGGAAAACTTGATTTCGTGTCATAGTAGCAAGAGGTTGATTGTTCCTTGGTGGAGTGAACCTTCCGTATGGAGGAGTTGAATGACCCCTATGAGGTAGAGCTGCAATTGGTGATGTTGAAATGCCTCTTTTCCTTCTCTTTGGAGGAGATAAGGAAAGTTCGATATGATGATAATTTCCTTGCTTTGAAGAGGCCTAGTATGAATTCCTCACATAATTTAATGCAATGAGATTTAGAATCCAAAGATATAGAGTCGTCAGGTACTTTGACTTGTGAAAGTGAGAAGAGAAGTACCAACTCTGTCCCATTGGGTGTGCCAAAAACATTGTCCCCAAATCACTGCACCCTCCGAATGGCCAGAATGTGAACATGATTTTCGGTGTGATTGGGACACATGGGATCACCTCTCTGAGTCAGTAGCACTTGGGATTGAGGTGAACCTCTAGAGAAGGCTGACTTCCTCTTCCTAAACTAAGTGTTGTACTACTCCTAGTTTCATAAAATGGCTATCTAGTCCTATGCTAACATTGTCATGGGTTTTAGGGAAAGAGTTTTGCAAAAGGAAACTACACTAGGGATGGTGATGCACCAAATAAAGGGATATTTTAATCTCAGGAAGGGTTAATGTGAGTAGGATGCCTGCACCATTAATCACCTTCACCTATTGCAACTTAGAAAGGGTACAAAATACCACAAACCAAAAGCACATGTTCCTTTGTTAAAAATTGAATCATACAAAATAGAGAGACCAAATTTGATTGAACACACAATTAACTAACCACGAGGATAAAACAAATAAACATGTTAAAAATTCATTTCACTGATTATGGATAATAATAATATAACTTTTAATAATATAAGGAAAACACTCTTTCCACAACTTTCATAAAAGATGGTTATATCACTTTTCCATAACATGAAACAAGATAATCTGAAAGAAAGGCAAGATAATCATCTATACTAAGTAATCATACATTAAAAAAACATATACAAATAAACCATTTAGCACAATAAATCATGTTCTTTAAGGCAAGATATATCTCGTAATATAATTAAAAGGTTTTTATAAATATCTAAAGCTCTTTTCCAAGCTTGAAGAGCAACTTCATCTCAAAAAAATATATCATATCTCAATGAATCCATATACATAACTATTTATAAGTTCTTTAGGCTGAGCCATTACAACTGGGCCTCCAACTAAAATTTTACTAAAAATAGAAATGTCATTAATTCAAGGGAATAGGCTCCCATAAAAATAGAGAGTTTGTTGCAAGGGTTTGACCTCAGTCGAACCTGTAACTTTGACTCGATCCAGATCTTGGATCTATACTTCCATGGCCACTCAAATTTGGTCTAGTTTTGCAACACCTTCTTCCTCTGCAGGTTTTTTTTGTGTTTCCTCCCATGTAACCATTCGATTCTTATATTCAATGAAGCATTTAATGATTCCTTTAATTTTTTCATCCCCTGGCCCACATGCATAGTGATTTAACACATCTTCTGTTTCAATTTCCCTTGTGATCTTGGCAGGAACTCTTCTAAGTTTACTCACCACTTTCTTCAACCTTCTAGTGAAATTTTTGCATAAAACTAACCTATCCATAGATTCACTACCAAAATTTTTGGTAACTTCGTCATCACGCTTCAAAAAATCCTTGAAATTCTTCTTGATCTGCTCCTCTAGAAGAGAATCGATATTTTTGTTGAAGAATTTACAATTAACAATATCAAATTATTCTGATATGTTATTCAAAGCATCCATAATCTCTACTCATTTATCATCCAAATTCTTAATTAAATCTTGCAGCACCTAACATTGGAATTCCATTGCCTTTTGATATTTAAACAAACTTGTAGCATCATCGATGACATCCTCGTTGAAGGAGTAGATCTGAATCTTACTTCTTGATTTCACTCAATGTTTCCAAATTCAAATTCAGCTTGTTATTGTACTTAGAAAAAGCTTCATCCATTTTGCAAACAGAAGTTTTTCCAACCTACAAATCATTGTATATTTCCAGAGCCTCTTTAATTAAAGGATTAGCTTCTTGCAGATACATTCCAACCATCCATCTACCGATCTCCATTTTTATGTATATTCTCAATCTCGTGATAAGAAATGTCATCAATGGTTGACGAAACTGTCATAGCCATAGTATTTGAGACTTCAATAGATGGAGTTGGATATGTTAAGTTTTTGTAGAAATGTAGTGAGCTCCTTGACCTTGGCCTTAAGCTCATCCTTATAATATTTTTCCTTGTCATATTTCTCCAAAAAAATTCTAAGAGTAGTGTGTACATCTTGTTTAGCTCCTTCGTGAGTGGATTTTCCCAGTGAAAATCTAGAAATTTGATAATCCACAAGCAATCAATTGTTTCCTTAGTTTTTCCTCAATGGGAGTAGAAACCCCTAAAAATTGTTGCCCATATGGATTTATTGTCATGCTAGAAACAATATTTGGCCTCTTGGCCTATCTCTTTGGTGTATACTCCAATATTCTTAGATCTATTACATCCCTTAGAGGCACTTTCTTCTTTTTCTTTGGAGTCTGCCAAAACATCCCTTCTAGAAGGGCCAATGCGATGAGGATGGAATAGTAGATCCAGTACCTAAAACATTAGTCACAACAAGAGTACCAGTAATACTAGTTATCACTTGAATGGTAGTGGTAGTAATGGATGGGGTGGATGTGAGGACTACCATAAGAGTTGATACACTAATGTTAGGGGATGAGATGGAAAGAAATGGAAGTGTTAGGGGAAGTGAAGTAGAAATGGGTGACCCAATAGTTTCTCCAGCTGAGAGAAATTGAAGGGATGAGAATACTTGGGCCATAGAAGGAGATGGGAAAGAAGAAATGATGGAAGAAGTGGAAGGAACTGATGTAGAAAGTGACAATGGAAGAGAAAAGGGAAATGAGATGGGAAAGAAGAAATGATGGAAGAAGTGGAAGGAAATGATGTGGGACACTAGGAGAATAAGCGACTTCAACTATTTCTACATCACGGTGTTGTAGGAGTCATGACTTTGGGAACAGAGATCCTTGGAGAGAGATGAGCTCCCAAAAACAAATGAAATATTTTTTGTAACTATATGGTCCTTTTGGGTCGACCTTTTCCCCTTTGTGGGTGTTGATTTTCTCATGGTTGATGGGGCTTCTATATTTATAGGTTTCTCTAATCCTTTGGGTGATATTCCCAAGGTAACCAACCAACTATGAGTTCTCTGTAGAATGGGCCCCGCCCTCTCCTTTGTGTTGCAACATTCTTCCACATACCAATCAATCCATGAAAATGGTTGATTGGAAATATTATTATTTTTATATACTACATCCAAAACCTCATCATCATCCTGCATGTCTTTTGGGACATTGGCTATTCCAAATTTCCAAACCTCATCCAAAGTTATCCTTTCATAGTCTCTCTGTCAGATGATGAATTCATCTTGAAAATGAATCCAAATGTCTTCCAACTAGGGTACATGGGAACTGGACTAACCTGTTTCACTGAATTTACCCCAATAGTCAAAATTGGTCTATGGATGGAAAGTCCTCAAGGTTACCTCTTCCATTTCTACATCTACATTCTTAGCCTTGTAAATATTTGGGCAAGTGTATCTGCCAATTGAAATAGGGAATTTCATTCCCAATTTTTTTCATTTTTTCTAGATCTTATGGTAGTCCAGTAGTTTTTGAACCAATTATAGTAGAACCGATTTGTCGGTGGGAATCTTGGAAGTTTTTGGGAGTATTTGCAAATCCAGGGAATCGAATGTAAGTAAATGTGGGGAACTAAAGGTAGATAACTCCCAAATCATGCACTTCCTTGAAGGCTTCGTCAGAAATCCTCCGATTATACAACTCCTTATCAAAATGGTAGAGAATAACAACAAAGAAGGCATCATTGATCTTATAGAAGTGTCTGCTTCGCTCATCTAGTGTGAGTTGAGGATATAAATCATATATTTGAGAGGTGCTTTGAATACCCTTAGTATTTAACCTGGTGAAGTCTCCCATAGTAGATTTGGCATAAATTAAGAAGTACGTCATATAGAAACACTTTGAAGAATGCACTCTACTCAACTGATAGAAAATGGAGCTACTGATATGCTCCCCCATCTGATAAATTAACTATTTTTATTTATGGTAGTGATATATAAGAACATCCACTCCTAAAATTCCTTCATGGAGGGAAGACATGAGACTCTACTTAGTAGCACAATAAGGTCACTGAACTCCTGAATGAAGTCTGACCGATATATGGTCTTTGGAAAATTGGCAATGCTCTTAGCCGAGATAGGCTTTTCAACATGACCATTGTGCACACAACTCCGAGTTCTTTGTCCCAATGTTCCACTACCGACTCGGTGAAATTGTAGAATAATATTTAATGTCAGGGAGTTTGAGAAAATACTCAAAGAAATTTGGGTCCACGCGGATCATAATTTTCCATCGGCGTCTTTAAATGTCATAGATTCTTCATCGTAGTGGGTTCTACAACCAAAACAAATTCTACGCAATGCATGGATGTGGGAAAACTAGAAGTAAGAGAAATCCCACTATCATATATGGATTGCATCCAAGATTTCTTATTTAGGGTCTTCACCCTTGTCCAGAAGTCTAGAAAATCAATTTTCTTGAGGTCGGTGTCCCCTATATTCCCAAGTCGGAAAACAAGCAAGAGTGAGGAGAAAATCCAATAAATGAATACTTCATTTTTTTCTTTGCCCTTGGATGTAGAAGTAGACATCAAATTATGAGTTCTGAATTGCCGAAGAAGAGAAGTCTAAAACTTGAAAATCTCTAACTTCTGAAAACCTGAAAGTTAGAAACCCGAAGCGAAAAAAATCCCGAAGTGGAAACCTCTGCAAACCCAAATTGGAGAAGTCCAAAATGACAGGTTCTGATATCTCGAATTGGAGAAGTCCAAAGTATGAATGGCATAATCCCCAAAAAATCATAAGCACCAAACAACTAAAGCTCAATTACGAAAGATAGTTCTCCGAAAACATTGATCTTTGAACTCGAAAACAAGAGGTACGAGAGGGTGAATTGGAGAACTCGAGAGGATATTTGTAAACTCTAAGTGGATGTAGAAACTCAAATCATGGAAACATGGCATGAAATGAGTTTGTCATTTCCCAAGGTATGTAGAGAAGGAACAAAGAACATAAACAAGGATGAAACAAAATAAAAGATCTTAAACCAAAAAGAAAATGACTAAAACAGAAATACCTTGAGAATGACATCAAAAAGTACGAGATACTATAAAAAATGGGTTGTCGGAGAAAAGTGACAGGTTAAAATGATAGGTAAAAATGTGATTTAAATAGAAAAAACTGTATATTAATGGAGAAATTTCAATATGTACAGAGGTAGGTAGGAATTAAATGCACAGAGAGCTTTGAAATTTTGAAACCCGAAAACCTGAAATTTTGAAATTTTCAAATTTTGTGGTTTCGTACTTCAATATCCGGGGATAAAAATTGTGTAGTGGTGTGGAAGAGTTATGAAACCTAAAAGCCTGAAAGTCTAAAATTTTGGACTTTTGGACTTTCGGACTTTGGAAGTCCAAAAGTAACTAAATCGAAATTGATCGGGAAATTTTGAAACCCGAAGCCTAAAAGTCTGAAATTTCATACTTTCAGACTTCGGAAGTCCGAAAGAAATTTTCCAAAAAAACATGAACTAGAATTCCAAAACTCGAAAGTCTGAAATTTCAGAATTTGTGGTTTCAAATCGAACTCCGGCTCAAAATTGGGAATTCACAAAAAGAAAACTCCAAACTATGAATACCCAAAAGTCTAAAATTTTCAGATTTTCAGGGCTTTCGGAATTCAGAACTTGAAGAATATTCAAGTTGAAGAAAACTCCCACATGAAGATTTTGATTGATCTCAACGTTTGTTTCTCAAGGTAGATTAAAATGGTAACAGAAATAAGGGATAAAGAATCATTTCCTTGAGCAAGATCTATTACGCTATCTCCTCGTACTTTTTCCTGAGACACGTGACTATGATGAAAAGAATTCATGGTTTTATAATAACAACATAGTATATGGAGTAATATGTCTTACTATTTTTGAGGATACTCTAAATCACATAGATTACACTAAGTGCCCTTTACTACTTGGATTATCATCCAACAGTTGTATGGAGACAATGAATCTTCATCTAAAAGTGATGTTTCCTTGGAAAACCATGTTATTGATGATATTTAGACTTCTTCCACCTCATCTAATGTGAAGACATCTTGTATGGATGATAAGATCATTGATTTCCCATCAACACACCTATTACATATCTTAATTCTAGAGACGCTTCTTCGAGATCCTCCAGTGATTCATTATAACATGATCATTTATATCTTTTTGATTCATTCCATTGGGAGAAATTTCTATTAGACATTTTGTTTGTAGAATCCATCATTTTGGATCTAGATGACACGATTGAGGAAATATGTCTTATTTTTAGGACCATTATTTTTTCCTTGCATATGTTGCTATATTTGAGCTATTTATTGCTTCTTCAAAAGCTTCCAATAGCCTCTTGCAGGAGGTTATCCATAGTCTTCCTGATTCAACTTTCTAGGATGATATCTTGAGAGGATTTTTAAACTTGTTCATGGAGACTCACATTTCAGATTTTGAGGACACATTTGAGGGGTTATCTCTCCTCTTTGATGACAACCACATCAACACTATTGGCCCACAATATTCTTCACCTTTGTAGCTTGATCTATATCAGTCTTCACATGATCTTAGATCACCATCATTGCTTTGGACATGTGAAGATTTTTCAGAGGAACACATCATTTGGATTTGGATTCCAGTATCATCCAAAAATTTTGATTGACTTCTCTAATCACCAGTGGATCCTTTTCTTCCTAAGGGGATACATTTTGTTTGCAAGAAGTGGATCATATTTTGTCTTCAGGCGTTCATCATTAGCACGGGAGATCTTTCATTATGGGGGGATTCATATCTTCTTTTCCTCTCTCATCTTTCCTCTTTCCTTTCTTTAGGATTTTGTCTCCTTAGTTAGGCTTAAGGGGGTATTAGCACAATCAACTCTTTCAGTCATGGCTTGTGCAACTGTTGTTAATTACTACAACTGTCATTAATGATTGTTTAACTTGGAATCACATCTATTGTTAATTGTTATTCTAATTGCGGTTGTATAAGATAACTAATGGATTTTTTCCATGGATTTTTCTCCTAGGATTCTTCTAAAGTGGCTATATAGTTGTAAAACTTTGCATTCGATAAACAACCAATACAAAAGTTGGTTTCTATGCAAATTCATTTTTATTCTTGATTATTTGTCTTTGTAGATCTAGAAAATTTAATAGGTACAACTCACATTGGTAGTGGAAAGCATAAGAAAACTCTTATCAAATGTTTTTTAAAAATATATCTTTCTCCAAATTGATTTGAATGTGGTCATAGACATTTCCAAATGTTATTCCACATATTCCGTAAAGAATGGTGTGGAGGATCTCAAAGGTATTTTGATCTTTACACACGCTTTGAATCAAAATAAGCATATCTTGATACGAGGAGCCTAAAGATTTAATGTCTCGAAAAAAATGATGCAATGGTTGGGCATGAATGTTAAGTGCTTCCATCTTGATATGCTGAAATAATAAAATAGATTTTTTTCACATTCCTCTATAACACTTATAATATATTAAAAACAAAATATCATTCCATAGAATATATATCCTACAATTTCAATATCATAAACTAATATTAAGAACTTAATACTTAGAGAATCTCAATTTTATGTGTACACACATATAATCATAGCTAAATTTTTTTGGCTAGATTAAAATTGAAGGAAAAACAAAAATAGGTTTCATATATTTGTGAATGAACACCTTTCCTAATCATAAAGTTTTTTTAAAATAATTTTCAATGTAAATCCTTAGGGGTTCAAAATCTCTAACATTATTTAAATTATTTTTACATATTATTTTGTATGAAGTTAAAAATATTCTCATTTTATTTTATCACATGTTCATGGATATTGTGTAATTTACAAGTGAATACATATATGTATTATATTTCCAAAATTTTTATATTTGAAATATGTAGCTCTTTTGGTATTTAACCAATTGTTGTTCTAAGTCCACCTTCTTGCATGTCCTTCATTATCATTAGTTTTTCTTTTGTAAAATGTTAAATAGAAAATTGAACTCATAGGTAGCAAATAAAGCTAAGTGACTTAAGATTAGGGGTTCTAAACCCCAAACCCTCTTTTTCTTGTTTAGAATTTTTTTAAAAACAATTTCTTATTTGAAATAATTTATACTTTTCTTAGAATTGATAAAATTGTAGATTTTTTTTTTTAATCTATAAAATTATGCTAAAAACTCAAAAATGGGGAAGGAAAATTTGATTGAAAGGGAGTTGATTTTTTCTCGGGAGCAGCAATTTTTCATCAACTCTAAATAATGAGTAAGTTATGAATTTTGCTTGGCATCATGAGGTACGACCCCTTGACCCTACTCTCGAAGGAACAACCCTTGGAACCCACGAGAACCACTTCCCCTCGACCCTACTAAAGGATTCCACCCCCAAACCCCCACTCCCCACTCCCATGTTTTTATCTTGGGAAATCTAAATATAACCTTTAACTCATGAATAAGAGTAAACAAACTTATACCATAATGATTTTGTTATCTAAACATTAAGTTTGACAATTTTAGTGTGTGATTAATAAGGAAAAAATTGTATACAATATTTTTAATATTATTCTTAACATATTGATGACAATCAAAATTAGGAGTATTTTCTAATCATGAATGTAACTAATTCTTTTAACAGATTTTAAGAGATTATGAAGAAACAAAATGTTTCTAAGTCAACTTAATTTCCTCGGACCCATCATAATCTATTATGGTTTAGTAACTAAAAAAAAAGTTATTAAAAAAATATAGATTTGGCTTGTTTTTCTGTATCTTATTTGGAAAATTGAAGATTTTCAATTTATTTTAAGTATTTCAAATGTTGATAATCTTGTTTTGAGGTAGTAAATATTTATATAACGCATTTTTGTATTGGAAAATTTCTAATAATTTGATTAAATTAGTAAGAACATTATTGTATGCACATTGAATGACATTTGGGGATGTCCTTAATGTTTGTATTAAATATGTTTAATATTGATTGGATCAAATATTATTCTTAGTGTATTATAGGAACTCTTTTTTAGTTTCTTAAATATCAAAATTTTATAACTTAACATTGTTGATTGTACATTTTTTTCTATTTTTTAAAGCTTGTATCAAACTTAATTTTTAACCTACATTATTGAAGTTAATCCTCACATCTACATGCAAATTTTTGATGGTTTTATATTTATAATTTTCATTATTCTTTCTATTTATTGTGTAGTCTAGATTTCTTCTAAATTGATGTAGGATGTAAATAACGATCATTGAAAATAGCTAAAACATATTAAAAGATTAAAAATAAAATCAAACATGGTTTATATTATGTTTTCTCGATTGATTCTTTTAGTCACAAAATCATGCACTTTAGACATTAGTTAGTCCCAATCTCATACTACTATTTAGAAGGTTTTGAGTAAAGAAAGTACTAATTAACCCCCATCTTTTGGCCATCTTATTTTATTTTATTTCACCTTTACTGACCTTTTACATCCACATGCCTAGTGAACTTCTATCATCCCACATTATTTTAGCCTTGACTGGTCGCCCAAATTAGTAATGGGGTGCCCATGGATGCCCTAGTCCCATCAAGGGAACCCCGATCCCTTTTGTACTTTCCCACCAAATTTTGGGCTCTTTCTAGCCATTTTAACTTCTTATCTTTTTGGTGGTCAACCATTTTGGGGTTAATTATGAAATTAGATCAAGAGAACCATATAAATATAAAGTTATGAGACCATAATGAGAGACCTAGCATCTTTCACTACTATCAACCTTCTATTGCATTTGATATCACTTGCATCCACATAGCTCTATCACAAATCACAACTCTAGGAATCCTACATCACACTTCATAGGGAGAGGGATTCTATTCTATTCCATGTACACATACTATTAAATTTTCTATATTTAGTTATTTCTTGTTACTTCACAAAGTGTGAATGGCACAAGAACAACCTAGGGCATGTTCACATACATTTACACATAGAACTACAACAGGTCTGAGATGTAGTGAAAAAATTTGTTAATTTGTCCACCATTATGGTAGTTGAGGTCAATCTGACCCCTTCATATGCATTTTTCTTTTTTTAGGGTTTGATATTTGTTTTTGGGGTCTTGCTGGTCTTTACACCATGTTGAATTATTAGTGGCATCTGAATTGGTACGATGAATCATATATGACACACAACGAAGTTTTTGGATCACCTCCAAGTATTACAAAGATCATTTTTAGAGATTTTACATAGGCTAGGGCACCAACGGGAGCCCCATTCCCTCTCAAGCACTTCAATATAGCTAGAGACCATTACTCTAGATCCATCCTTTTCGTGGTATTTGCACAATCGTACCCGATTCCATATTTTTAGTCACCTCTATGACATTATCCTACAAGCGTCTTCTATTCATCGAGTTCTTTCTTCTTCCCTCTTACACATCAGGTTTAACATTTCATTTTACATAGTTATTTGGTTCTTTTCAAAATTCATAATTATTAACTACATTTATTTACTTTATTTATAGTTGTTCATAGCTTAGATTAACTATCCCCACATACTACATATTAGTTAATTTTAGTTAATCATTTTGGTGAACCCGAATCGATCATCCACGCTTTTAGATTCTCCATTAGTTACTTGTCACCCTAGGGTTTGATAATCATTTGTATCTCAATCAATTATTATTTTATTACCAATCCTGATTTACTACATAGAGTCCAACATTTTCTTGCTACTACTCGCATTCATGTTGAAATACATCCAGACTCGGTTTATCAAGCATTTGTCAATTCCATTTCTTCACATATCATATTCAAGTCTGATATTCCCTATGATGTTCACGCTTTTGATAATGACCCACCTTTGTATATCATCTCTCGAATTTATAATTTATTTTTTAAGAAAACGTTGATTGATAATGGGTGTGAACCTAACTTGTGTCTTATTTCATTTCTTGAAGTTATAGGCCTTTACTGCTCATGATGTCAGTCTATCTAGTATTTCACTACATTCTTATGATGGATTTTTCATCCTTGTCTTGATCACGTTGTATTTCCTATCCTGTTGGTCCAAATATTTTCCACATTGTTTTTTTTGTTTTTGATTTCCCGAGTCTCCTACAACTATCTTTTGGGAAGGTCATGGATTCATGTCATGTAAGATGTTGCCTCTACTATACATAATTGTGTTAAATTATTACATGATAGCATGGAGTACACCATTTTTCATGATCATGATCCATTTTGGTATTGTGAACAAGCTCCTAATACTAATCTTCCTATCCTATGCATAGATATTATAGATGAGCCCTAACCTAGGGAAGAACCACCTCATTTGCCTTCATTTGACATCAAAATCTATGTGATAGAAATAATTAATTATGTGCCATCTTATACTATTAATTTTATGATTCTTTATCAAGGGCCTATCCAGCCTATGGACGTCTCTCTATCAAATACCCTTCACATGCACCAAGTACATTAGCATGCCCACCATTCGCTTGCACACTCTTCATAAATAAATCATATTGGGAACATATTCCATTTGATCTGACTTCACTAGAAACCATATGTACACACATGGGATTAACTTGATTAGGCTTCTCCCTTGATGGCATCCATCCTCCACCATATGATTCTCAGTTATATCATGGGTTAGTTCATGTTATAAATGCCTATGCCCTTTACGTATTTCATCTTAATGTCTTTCTTGCACGTACTTTTACTAATTTTCCACTCACATCAGGAAAATCATGGCTTGATTATATTAGGGGTAATTTCAATCCTTATCATACAAATATATCTTTCCCTATGCCTTTTAGACGTGTTTTCATTTGCAATAGTTCTTTCCTAGGTTATATGTGGAATATTACTCATTGGTATGCACACGGTTTCCCTCTTCCTCCATTTACTGATGAGGAATATGCCATGGGTATGTACAAATTGTGCCTCAATGGATCATTACATGATCAACCAAAAACTATTTCTTATCAAGTTACTAATGCTTATCCATTTGATTATGACCTAGAGGACGATGATCTTCTCGATGACTTTACTTGATCTTATTACACACACTTGGGGGCATAACATCTAATACCCCCCCCTCATTCTAGCATATTTACATATTTCTACATCACACTTTTAGCATTCATGCATACCTCACCTTAGCCCCACCTTTTCTTAGCATATCTACATTTATCATTTTTACATTCTCTCACATTCATTAGGCATAATCATCATACATTCTAATGTCATTACCCGATGGCACACTCTTGTGCTTTGATTGACACTTGACTATTAAGGGGTTAATACACATGAACTCCACACACTTTGCACCATTGGCATTACACATTACATTTCATCACACATTACATGCCATACACCATATATTTTAAATTTATTCTCTAACACTTTGACATTTGCATATCATACTAGTATAGAATTTCATCCTTCTCCTACTACATACTATACCATACACATTTCTCTCATCATGCATCTTACAAATCATTTTAGTTTACATATTGCATCTATAATTATACGTTACTCATCTTAGATGTCACTTTATACATTATACTTTACACATCCTATACATCTAGCATTGCATTCTACATACTATACGCTCTTAGAATACATCACGCATTGCACTAATATACATATTGTACCCTACAATATACATTACACTACTATACATACTACACTTAGTCTACATCACGCATTGTACATTACACATTTCACTCATCACAAGGTCATTTATCATCTTCATTACATATACTACATTGTCTTCTATGCGCTGCACTCACTACCGATGATGCACTTTAGTTCCTCAGTCCATACTCGACTGCCAAGGGTTTACAAATCAAATGGACCTTACATTCATCACATGGTTATCAATTGACCTTTCACCATGTGACATTTATAGGATAAATACATATGCTTTAGGCTAAATAGTCACCAATTCCATCATTTTGTATTGGTATACACATTAGGTTACATCACCAATACCTCTTTTCATTTCGTAGTGATATACTCTTAGGGATGAATCATCACTCATCCATTCATCTCATAGTCATATACAATAAGGATAAATCAACACTTATAAAATCATTTTTTTGTGATATACGTTTTTGTCATAGGGTTCACGCACATCTCTTCTATATGTTACATATCATCATCACTACATATACACAACATGCTAACACATAATATTCAACCATTTCCCAATGAAGAACTCTTGTTTATGGTTCATTCTTGATGGTGAGTGGGGAAAATAAATGAACCTCACTTCATACATTTTCATTAACTCGAGGGGCACGTATCTTCTATCACTCCATTTTATATTCCATTCTATCCATCCATAACATACTACATATTATGGTTTCTCTTACTCTTGCTTACTTTTTCTTGTTCATGGTCACTTTATTACACATGCTATTTAGATTACTTGTATGTAATTTATCTATATCATCCACACATGTGTGTTCACATATTTTTCTAGTTGTGATCGTAGATACAGGTCTCTTACATGTAGCATGGATGCTCACCTTCTACCCTTCCTACACTGGTCATTGGGGGCATCCACATTCATCTCTTACAGGTGTTATTGTTTCATTTTGTACTTAGAACTTTACATCACTTAGTTATACATGATTTCGACATCTTGGTTCTCTTTCTAATATGCTAACGAGTTCTTCATGTGTAACATTTTTATGCAATGATAATTTTTTTCATACTTGTTTGTTAGATTGTTTGTCTTTGTTTGCTTCATGTATGTGGGATTTTCCTATGTTAGGTGAGCACAATTTTTGTGTTTACAACCATGATGACCTTGCATGTATTATGACATCATGAGTGATGTCCCATGTTTGCAACCCTCTTTTTATGAATTACTTATCTTCTTACGTTTTTACACTACTTTGCTTGGTAGCTTATACACTGTTTACATAGATTACACACTATATTTTACATGCATGCTTGTTTGTACTAACACTTGTCTTTGGCTAGCCATCCTTGTTTGTGCATGCCTTTATTTCTACCAAGAACATTCCCTTCCCCCTACGGGTAGAGTTACGAGTTCATGTTATTTTTCCTCTTTTGGGGCTGCATTCTCCTATCAAGTGACATCAAAATCATTTTGGGTTTTACAGTCTACACAACGCATTTACACTAGTTCGAGTTCGGTGTAATTTCCACCCTTGGATTTGTGGGTTACATACAGCTAGTGAGTTTAGACTAGTCTATGAACTCCATACACAATGGATTTTATAGGACATGGTTGTCCGTAGCATTCTAGGAAATAGTTAAAGGTTGGAGGATGCAACAAATATCCTCCCTATACTTATTTGGATAGTGGCATTTGATTGCCTAAAAATAAGGATGTATAGAGATCTCTTCACACATGTTCAGGGAAGTAGTTAAAGGTTGGATGATATAATGGAATTCCTCCCTAAATTATTTAGCCTATGGTGTCGATTTCCTAAAACCATGGTAGTATAGGATATCCTTCTAAACTCTCTTTCTCAACATGGATCAGGAGCACATGTTCCGTTTACACTTTTTCATTTCCGTATTTTACATTTACATACTTTTACATGCATCTTTCATATTGCATTTTTACAAACATATACATATATATTTGACTACTTGATCATTTTCTCATTGCAAGTCTAGACGTATGAGAAACAAACATTCAAATGGGGGAAACAAAAAGGTAACAATCAAAACAACGATGTCAACAACAAGATACTTTGTGGTAGCATGCTTTGCATACTAACCATGTAGGTACACTACACACATCGGAATCAACACGTGTTCCTCCCTAGGTTCACTCTCATTACATTTTTGCAAATTTTCATCTTTAGTTTCCACGCTCCATCATCTTTTTGTCATTCCATAGTTTTTATATCCCTTCGGTACACCATCTTTGTTACTCTAAATTGGCATAAGGTACACATCTCTATCTACTTTATGTTACCGAGATTTCCACTTACCAACATAAAGTGGGGGAAAATGTGGGCACAAAATAATGTAGTTTAGAAATTAGTTATTCCTAGTCTCATACTACTATTTAGAAAAATTTTGAGTGAAAAAAAGTACTAATTAACCCCCATCTTTTGGCCATCTTGTTTTATTTTATTTCATCATTACCGAGCTTTTAATTCCAGATGCCCAGTCATCTTCTATCATCCCACATTATTTTAGCTTCAATTTGGGTTCCCATATTACTACTGGGGTTCCCATGGGCACCTTGGTCCTACCAAGGGCACCCCGATCCCTTTTACACTTTCTTGCCATATTTTGGGCTCTTTCTAGCCATTTTAGCTTCTTATATTTTTAGTGGTTAGCCATTTCAAGGTTAGTTACGAAATTAGACCAAGAGAACCTTATAAATATAAAGTTATGAGACCATAATGAGGGACCTATAATTATTCACTACTATCATCCATTTATAGTTACATCCATATATTGCATTGGAGATCAATTACATCCACATAGATCCATCACAAGGTATAAGGCTAGGATATCTGCATCACACTTCATAGGGGAAGGATTCTATTCTATTACATGCACACATACTATTGCATTTTCTATATTTAGTTATTGTTCACTTATTCATAAAGTGCAAGCGGCATAAGAGAAACCACAGGGCATGTTCACACACATTTATACATATAACTACATCAAGTCTGAGAGATGTAATGCAATGCTCAATGAGTAAGTCCATCATTGTGGTATTGTTATCCAAAATAAGCCCCTTCCTTATTTTGTCTAACTCCCCTCCATTTCTTCCTTCCTTTTTCCTCGGTCAAAATTTTTCACTTTAAAGGCACTCAAGTTTCTCTGGAAATGGTTTCATTGGCTAAAGAATCTTTTCATCTTTCCGAAAGGTAATTTTTTTCCTCTAACTCCTTGTATTTTTCAAGTTATGGCTCGGCAAAGTTTGGGAGGGAAATTTTCCCATGGGAAGTCCGCCGGTAAATCAGAATGCACCACGTTGGCGCGAGAAAAGGTGGGTAGCAGTTGAAATTTGAAAAAATCACCCAAGTATTGGTAGGACACACAAAGAAATTTTTTGGCACAAGCCACCTTGCCACCAATAGAAAGTGGCCACATTTCCAGAGGCCTGTCGGACTTCAGCTTGGCAGGGAGAAGTTAGAAAAAATTTCAAAGTTGGCACAAATTGAATATCTCGGCCAAAGGCCCGCCAACAAATCACAACCTGCCATGTGTCTTGAGTGTCGAAAGGTAGGGTGTAACGCTCTGATTTTGTATGTTATCTTGGTGAATGTTTTTCATACTATTATAACTACTGAAATGAAGGCAAACATGTTAAGATAACCTCTGATCTTAAAGGAATGTGTTGCTAACTTGGATTCTTGTATGCTGTGATTTATTACATACGACAACAGTTATTGTACTTGTGTGTTTGCTGATGTGACGACAAATTGTCGTATACTTGCTAAACTCTCGTTGCTGATTGACAACACACCTTGAATCAATTTCATTGATCCAAAGTATGCTGAGGGCTTCTTGTGATTTCTGTGTTGATTTACTCTGGAACCAAACCAGAGGTTGATATGAACGTGCAGCGCCTGATTGCAGGTATGAACAGCTGGCACGTAAATGCCAATGACAAAGGTTCGATCCTTGAACCCTGTACTGTCGAATTTAAAACCTCATGAGGCAAGAAATGCACACACGGGTGGCCTTGGCATGAGATACAAAGGACTGAACGTCCTGCACAAAGGCATAGTTACGGAGTTAGTTGAGAGATTGGGTTAGGGGTTGATTAGTGTTAGTGGTTAGTATGAATTAAACCCTAAGCTAATCCTAAGTCCTAACATGCATCCTAAACTACTACCCTAAGTGGATTTTTTAAATTAAAAAAAAAAAAGGGAAAATAAACCTAAGTCCTAATAACCTAAGGCTAAACTATGACCTAGGTTGAACACTAATGTGCAACCTAAACTAATCCTAATCTAAAGGGGCGCGTAGACCCTTGGAGGGAGAGGATAAGGATGGAGGGGAGTATTCATTAGCATTTAATGGAAATTCCATACGTGGACAGCGCCAGTTTTGGTGGGGCAGGTAAGAAACAGAGGTATCTGTTTAGAGATGGAGCTAAATTTGGTTTTTGCTTGTGGAATTTGAAAATTTGAGTTCGCCAACACAAGTTGGCAGTGGCATGGGAAGTTAGGAAAAGGCAGAGCCTTTAATGCATTAATTATCCTTGGTCCTCACGACCAGCTCACCTTGGAAAGTGTATGAGGGAATTTTGATTTTCATTTTGTCGATTCGGGCTTTTGCAAAGTTTCTCTACATTTGGTTTTTCTAGTCTAGTTCAGTCAAACTAGCTCTTGGGATTTGTCACTGTTCTTGGAGATTTTGAGGTTGTTGCTTGCTTTGAAGAAGAAAGGAGTGTTGGGAAGATTTTTCTGCCATTTGTGGAAGGAAATAATTCGGAACATGAAGCTTTCTTTGAGTTACGAAAAGAGATCACATGCATGTTAAGCCCTTATCTTTAAAAATTCTTGCTTTGTTTAAGTGTCTCATTAAAAACCCCGCTCTTGGGTTTGGATTATGTGATTGTTGTTGAGTCATTTGATTTGGATTTCGTTGATTCTTGCTTTCTTTTTTTGAAAATGATAAGAAGAATTGCTTCTAGTTGCCGGGCTTTGATTCGTCTTTACATGAATCGAGTTGGAACATGAATTACTGTATTGGTTGTTGACAGTATGGTGGATTGAAATAGATATTTTCTTTCTCTGTTCATGTTGTATGAAATCGAAAAGGCTGTGTGAGTTATTCTCCTTACTGTGAAATCGTTTCCTTGTTGTTGTGTTTGGAACTGTCTTTGCATGTATAAAGGAGTTGGAATACCTCCATGTTGTGCTGGTTATTGACGTTATATGGAAATTCGAACTGGTTTTTCTTGTAAAATAGGATATGGAACTGTGCAGGCAGTGTGGGTTATTTTATTGCTGTACGATTGATCTTTTGTCACATGAACTTGTGATATGATTGTATTGGTTGTGTGAACGGCTTGAGGTCATTTCTATACTGAAGTTTTCATTGAAGGAAATAAGATCTTTTTTTGTTTACTATCTTCTGTTTCGGGATTTAAAGGAATATCATTTCTTTTCGAGCTTTGTATGGAATGGGTATTTCACTGTTTAAGTATTATATCAAGAACTGGTAGACTGTGTGGGTTGTTTTCACTGCTATGAGAATGTTCTTTGTTATATGGTCTTTCGTGATATAATTGTACAGGATGTACGAGTTGCTTGAGGTCGTTTCTATACTGAAATTTCTTTTAAAAAGGAAATAGTTCCTTTCTCTCTCTGTTGTGTTTGATTATGAAGAATACAGCATTGTTTTTTTTGTATGAGCATACGAATTGGGTTTGAGGGAAGAAATGGTAACACGTTTTTGCTGTTTCTTTCTTTTTCTCGCTTAAAAGAAATAAGACTTTTCTTTTTCTTTTTGTTGTTTCGTTGAAAAGAAATAGCATTTCTTTTGATCTTTGAGAGATGGGTTTGTGAATTCTATCTGAGCAATGCAGACTCGGTTAGAAGGGTATGCTGGTAAAACAATTATTGCTATGTTTCTTCTTTTAAGTAAATGGACAAATACGATTTTGAGCAATCGTGGAAGCTGGAAAAGAAATAGTCTCTCCTTCTGAACTCATAGTGAAATATACTATTTTCTTGCTAAGAAGGTATGATGATTAGTTGTGTTTATTAATGTTGATCGGTCTTTTAAGATCGGATTGTTTTGGTGATTACGACTTAGCCTTGGATTGCTGAACAAAAGAATAAATGCATAGAAATTTTGTCTTGCTGTGTGGGTTGTCTTGACTGTATCAGATCCATGTATTTAACACCCTGTACGGTTTACTTTGATAAAGGTAATGACATCTGATTTTTGCATTCAGGAGTTTTGCATACTATCATGAACTTGAAAAATGGATTCGGGTAGAATCATTTATTGGAAGGGAATTCTTCTTAAAATTTCTTGTTTTTGATTTAGTAAAATCCGTAGTCAGGTGATTATCGGACTTGTTGTAGGTAACAACAATGAATAAAATGTTATTTGATCGAGAATGCATCCATGGGATTAGGAAATCATGTGAGTAATTGATTGCATGATTGTGGCTATTATCATTTAACATGCGATGAAAGAAATATGGTTTCTTCTAGTACGTTAAATATAGGGTATGCATCCTTATACTATTTGATCTATGATAAACACAATGTTGTACTAACCTGTTTTAGATTTTCATATGAGCTCGATTCAAGTGAAGTATGGATATGGATGATAAATTCTTCGCTATTTTCATTTAAGGCTGATTATGAATGAAATTACTCTTCTTGTCGGAAAGTGGATTACTAATGGATTTTGTAAGTTTCACTCTGAACTGTTATCTTGATTTGTGTCTCGTTTGGATTCCATTTTTAGAACAGTCATGTGGAAAGAAATAGGGACATGGATGAAATCCTTGCTGCCCTACTTGATACGAGGATTGTTTGAATCGTTGCGGAACAACAGTCAATGGGCAATAAAGAGGAGGAGAATGAAGCTGAAATAAATGATCAGCTTCCCCCTGTGGACAACATCAATGGATGGAATCCGGTGTTGATGATAATAATGTAAATGCTCCTAATCCCTCTTAAAATAAAAGGGCAAGATTAGCAATTTGAACTTACAAATGATATAAAGAGAATAAGTCCTCCAAAGTTTGATGGAACAACTCTTGGAGACGGAGCTGAGAACTGGCTCAGTGAAATGGATAAATACTTTGCAATAAGAAACTTCTCCGAAGAGACTAAAGCGATATGGGGAGCATATCAGCTTTCTCATGAAGCATCATCATGGTGGGACAACCATAAGGTTGAGCTGAATATTGTCAAATCAGACATAACTTGGGATCAATTTAAGGGTTATTTTAGGCAACGATGGCTGCCTCAACTCTATTTTGATAGGAAAATGACTGAATTTCAGAACTGGTCACAAGGAAGGCTGTCGGTGACGGAATACTGGGAAGGGTTTACTAAACTCCTTAAGTATGTGCCGCAGTACCAAGCTGATGAGAAGTTCAGAATATGGAAATTCATAATGGGACTGAATCCCATCATTGGTGGCGAAGTGGATGTCCACGGCCCAACCACCATGGATGGAGTTGTCAAAAAGGCAATCGACAGAAGCAGTTGAGGGCAATATCTGCTCACGGGGAAGAGATAAGGAAGAAGATTCCCAATCCTTCTTTGTCTCTTGCACCAAAAAGGGGACCTTGGAAAAGGTTTGGTGTGAAAAAAAAATTTGTTGTAGATAACAACAAGAAACCTATGATGAACAGACTTGTAAATAGCATGCGGAACAGCTTCACAAAAGTTAATGGCATTGGACAGAAGTCCTATGGAAGCTAGAATGATAACTTCAAGGCTGGTAACAAATTTGAGCCTAGAAAAGGGCCAACTGGAGGATGCTTTAACTATGGAAAGGACCACTATGTGAATCACTTTCCTCTGAAGAAGGATGATCACGATGCAGCGCATAGGATACACCTTTGCGGTGGCTAATGCATGTGAAAAGCAAGTGACACCCATAGAAGTTACGGGTAAGTTATTCGGTACACCTGTAGTTATACTTTTTGATACTGGAGCTACAAAATGTTTTATTTCTGCTAAACTTGCTATGAAATTAAAAAGAAAGGCTGCAAGAATGGATAAAACATGGACAGTGCATTATGGGAATAATGTTGTCCATACAGTCGAAATGTGCCTTTTTGGGGCAATTCTTGATCTCCCTGGTTTCTTCACCGAAGTTGACTTGTATGTCACTCCTCTAGGATCCTATGATATCATTATTGGAGTTAACTGGTTGGCTGAACATAAGGAAAAGGTCGACTGTTATGAAAAACAAATATGTTGCTTTGATGACCTGCAGAAAGCAACAGTCATTCAAGGTGTAAAACGGGAAGTTGCAGTTAGGAAACTGATGGCTATGCAACTAAAGAGGGCTAAAAATAGAGGCTGCACTTTGTATGCAGTAAAAGTGATAGAAAATGTGGAGGAAGATAATGATTTCATGGAAAGATATCCATTGTTGAGGGATTTCCGTGATGTGTTTCCGGAGGAATTGCCAGGTCTTCCGCCCAAACGTGAGTTTGACTTCGCAATAGAAATCAAACCAGGAATGGAACCCATATCTAAGGCACCTTATAGAATGACTTGCCATTTAGTTGGTAGAGTGAAGGCTCGATTACAAGAACTTCTGACTAAGGGGCTGATAAGACCGAGTGTCTCACCTTGGGGAGCGCCGGTAATTTTCGTAAAGAAAAAGGATGGCACATTGAGGCTGTGCATTGATTACAGAATGCTGAACAAAGCAACTATTAAAAATCGATACCCACTTCCTAGGATTGATGATGCATTCGATCGGATGCAAGGAGCATCGGTTTATTCAAAAATAGATATTTGATCGGGTGTACCATTAGTGAGAATAAAGGAAGAAGATATTCATAAAATAGTTTTTAGAGCGAGTACGGGCATTATGAGTTCACGGTGTTACCTTTTGGGCTGACTAATGCACCTGCCACCTTTATGAATCTAATGAACAATATTTTTCAAGAATAATTAGACAAGTTTTTGCTTGTATTCTTAGACGACATTCTTATATACTCTAGAAATGTTGAAGAGCACCAAGAACATCTCAGGATAGTGCTGGAAATCTTAAGAAAGAGGAAGTTGTATGGCAAACTGTCCAAATGTTCCTTTTATGATGCAGAGGTGCATTATTTGGGACACGTTATAAGCAAAAATGGGATAGTTGTTGACCCTTCAAAGATCACAGCTATAACTGAGTGGCCTGCGCCTAAGAACGTGCACGAAGTGAGGAGCTTCATGGGCTTGGCTGGATATTATCGAAAGTTCGTTAAGGACTTTTCAAAAATTGCTGCCCCAATCACTTCGCTGCAAAAGAAAGAAAAGAAATTTGTCTGGATAGACAAATGTGAATCTGCCTTTAAAAAGTTAAAGGAACAGTTAACTACAGCACCTATTTTGACTGTACCTGATCCAAATGGAGATTTTATGGTTGTAACAGACACCTCAGGAGAAGGCCTTGGAGGTATTCTATTACAGAATAACCATGTCATCGCTTATGAAAGCAGAAAGCTTAAGTTACATGAACAGAACTATGCTCCACACGATCTTGAGCTCGCTGCCATTGTTCATGCACTTCAAATGTGGAGGCATTACCTTTTAGGCAAGCCCTTCGAGTTAAAAACAGACCATCTGGGGCTGAAGTATATTTTTACTCAGCCAAATCTGAATGCAAGGTAGTGAAGATGGTTAGAATTTTTGTCTTAGTATGATTTCGATATAAGCTACATTAAGGGCAAGGAAAATAGAGTAGCAGATGCTCTGAGTCGAAGGAAGCATATCTCTGCTCTTATAACGTTAAGAACTCAGTTTAAGGATGAGGTGAAAGATGCCTTGGAATCAGATCCTTATTTCTAGCAAGTCAAATCAGCACTTGCTGCAGACCCGAGGGATGTCAGGTATAAGGGATTCCGTTTTGATAATGAAGGAATTCTGAGGTTCGAAAACAGGGTATATATACCCTTGGCAAATGACTTAAGAGGAAAATTGTTAACTGAATTCCATAATTCACCTTTTCGACACCCACGGCATTAAAAAAATTCTCGCTGATCTTAAGCAAAAGCAATATTTCGGAAGGGAATGAAAAAGGATGTGGCAGAGTTTGTAACACACTGCTTGGAATTTCAGTGTGTTAAGGTGGAACATATGCACCCCGCTAGATTATTGTATCCCCACAGTATTTCGCAGTATAAATGGCAAGTGATAACGATGGATTTCATTCAAGGATTGCCTATGTCAAGAAATAAGCATGACATTATTGTGGTTGTAGTTGACAAATTGACCAAAGTGGCACACTTCATTACCGGTAATTTGAAGGACAATGCACCAATGCTAGCAAGAAGATTTGTACATGAAATCTTTCGATTGCATGGAATACTGGAATTAATCATATCGGACAGAGATCCGAGGATGACATCAAGGTTTTGGAAAACGCTTAATGTGGCCTTGGGGACTAAATTGAACTTCGATTACTGCATATCATCCTGAAACAGATGGACAGATGAGAGAGTTAATCGTGGTTTTAGAGGACATGTTAAGGATGTATTGCATGGACCAGCAGTATAAATGGGAGGAATACCTTCCGCTGGTAGAATTTGCTTACAATAACACCTATCATGCCTCTTTAAAAATGGTGCCCTTTGAAGCATTGTTTGGAAGAAAATGCGAGAACCCATCACCGGGATAGCATTGAGGACAGAGAGAGGTAATTGGGCCACAAATCCTTATGGAAATGGAACAGCAAAATCAAAATGATTCGGGAACATCTAAAGGAGGCTGCCAATAGGCAAAAGAGCTATGTAGACTTGAAGTGGGTTGACAGGCATTATAAACTGGGAGAGAAGGTCTTTCTTCGGGTGAAGCCGAAAAAGAGCTCAATAACTTTTGGCAAGGCTACCAAGTTGTCGCCACGTTACGTGGGACCTTTTGAAATTGTTGAAATAATCAACCCCGTAACTTATCATCTAGCATTACCTCCTGCTTTGTCTCAAATGCATGATGTTTTTCATATTTCTTTGCTTAAGAAATAAGTGACAGATTTATCACTTGTGCTAAATTGGAATTCCTTGTAGGTCCAAGACCCAGGAATAATCGTGGTTAAGCCCATTCGAGTGCTGGGAACTCGCCAGTTGTACTTGAGAAATTGTGAAGTGAACCAATGTAAGGTCCAGTGGGACTAGTTCAGTGAAGAAAGTGCAACTTGGAAAAATCTCGAAGAAATGAGATCTACTTTTCCACACCTGTTTAATCGAATTTGAAATCCAAAGAACTGATAATTCTACCAAATTTAGACAATTATTAGTCTATTGTACAGTTGTCTTAAAACACTTGTTTTTAAGAGTGAATCTGTTTTTGGTATGAACTTATGAATGAAGGGACAATAACTGAACTTTGCCCTAGGAACTCCTTGATTTGTTTAATCTGATCATCGGGACGATGATTCTTTAAGGAGGGAAGAATGTAACGCTCTGATTTTGTACGTTATCTTGGTGAATGTTTTTCATACTGTTATAACTACTGAAATGAAGGCAAACATGTTAAGATAACCTCTGATCTTAAAGGAATGTGTTGCTAACTTGGATTCTTGCATGCTGTGATTTATTGCATAGGACAGCAGTTATTGTACTTGTGTGTTTGCTGATGTGATGACAAATTGTCGTATACTTGCTAAACTCTCGTTGCTGATTGACAGCACACCTTGAATCAATTTCATTGATCCAAAGTATGCTGAGGGCTTCTTGTGATTTCTGTGTTGATTTACTCTGGAACCGAACCAGAGGTTGATATGAACGTGCATTGCACGATTACATGGTATGAACAATTTTGCACGTAAATGCCAACGACAAAGGTTCGATCCTTGAACCCTGTACTGTCGAATTTAAAACCTCGTGAGGCAAGAAATGCCTGGACACGGGTGGCCTTGGCATGAGATACAAAGGACTGAACGTCCTGCACAACATAGTTACGGGAGTTAGTTGAGAGATTGGGTTAGGGGTTGATTAGTGTTAGTGGTTAGTATGAATTAAACCCTAAGCTAATCCTAAGTCCTAACATGCATCCTAAACTACTACCCTAAGTGGATTTTTAAATTAAAAAAAAAAGGGGAAAATAAACCTAAGTCCTAATAACCTAAGGCTAAACTATGACCTAGGTTGAACACTAATGTGCAACCTAAACTAATCCTAATCTAAAGGGGCACGTAGACCCTTGGAGGGAGAGGATAAGGATGGAGGGGAGTATTCATTAGCATTTAATGGAAAGTCCATACGTGGACAGCGCCAGTTTTGGCGGGGCAGGTAAGAAACGGAGGTATCTGTTTAGAGATGGAGCTAAATTTGGTTTTTTCTTGTGGAATTTGAAAATTTGAGTTCACCAACTCAAGTTGGCAGTGGCATGGGAAGTTAGGAAAAGGCAGAGCCTTTAATGCATTAATTATCCTTGGTCCTCGTGACCAGCTCGCCTTGGAAAGTGTATGAGGGAATTTTGATTTTCATTTTGTCGATTCGGGCTTTTGCAAAGTTGCTCTGCATTTGGTTTTTCTGGTCTGGTTCAGTCAAACCAGCTCTTGGGATTTGTCACTGTTCTTGGAGATTTTGAGGCTGTTGCTAAGCCTGAAGAAGAAAGGAGTGTTGGGAAGTTTTTGTTGTTCGCTGTGGAAGGAAATAATTCGGCAAACGAAGCTTTCTTCGAGTTCTGGAAAAGAGATCACAGGCATGTTAAGCCCTTCTCTTTAAAAATTCTTGCTTTGTTTAAGTGTCTCATTAAAACAACCCTGCTCTTGGGTTTGGATTATGTGATTGTTGTCGAGTCGATTTGATTTGGATTTCGTTGATTCTTGCTTTCTTTTTTTGAAAATGATAAGAAGAATCGCTTCTGGTTGCTAGGCTTTGATTCGTCTTTGCACGAATCGAGTTGGAACATGAATTACTGTATTGGTTGTTGACAGTATGGTGGATTGAAATAGATATTTTCTTTCTCTGTTCATGTTGTATGAAATCGGAACAGGCTGTGTGAGTTATTCTCCTTACTGTGAAATCGTTTCCTTGCTGTTGTGTTTGGAACTGTCTTTGCATGTATAAAGGAGTTGGAATACCTCCATGTTGTGCTGGTTATTGACGTTATATGGAAATTCGAACTGGTTTTTCTTGTAAAATAGGATATGGAACTGTGCAGGCAGTGTGGGTTATTTTATTGTTGTACGATTGATATTTTGTCACATGAACTTGCGATATGATTGTATTGGTTGTGTGAACGGCTTGAGGTCGTTTCTATACTGAAGTTTTCATTGAAGGAAATAAGATCTTTTTTGTTTACTATCTGTTGTTTCAGGATTAAAAGGAATATCATTTCTTTTCGAGCTTTATGGAATGGGTATTTCACTGTTTAAGTATTATATCAAGAACTGGCAGACTGTGTGGGTTGTTTTCACTGCTATGAGAATGTTCTTTGTTATATGGTCTTTCGTGATATAATTGTACAGGCTGTGCGAGTTGCATGAGGTCATTTCTATACTGAAATTTCTTTTAAAAAGGAAATAGTTCCTTTCTCTTTCTGCTGTGTTTGATTATGAAGAATACAGCATTGTTTTTTGTATGAGCATACGAATTGGGTTTGAGGGAAGAAATGGTAACACGTTTTTGCTGTTTCTTTCTTTTTCTCGCTTAAAAGAAATAAGACTTTTCTTTTTCTTTTTGCTGTTTCATTGAAAAGAAATAGCATTTCTTTTGATCTTTGAGAGATGGGTTTGTGAATTCTATCTGAGCAATGCAGACTCGGTTAGAAGGGTATGCTGGTAAAACAATTATTGTTGTGTTTCTTCTTTTAAGTAAATGGACAAATACGATTTTGAGCAATCGTGGAAGCTGGAAAAGAAATAGTCTCTCCTTCTGAACTCATAGTGAAATATACTTGTTTTCTTGCTAAGAAGGTATGATGATTAGTTGTGTTTATTAATGCTGATCGGTCTTTTAAGATCGAATTGTTTTGGTGATTACGACTTAGCCTTGGATTGCTGAACAAAAGAATAAATGCATAGAAATTTTGTCTTGTTGTGTGGGTTGTCTTGACTGTACTAGATCCATGTATTTGACACCCTGTACGGTTTACTTTGATAGAGGTAATGACATCTGATTTTTGCACTCTGGAGTTCTGTATACTATCATGAACTTGAAAATGGATTCGGGTAGAATCATTTAGGGAAGGGAATTCTTCTTCTGGCTGCTGTTTTTGATTTGGTAAAATCCGTAGTCAGGTGATTATCGGACTTGCTGTAGGTAACAACAATGAATAAAATGTTATTTGATCGAATGCGTCCATGGGATTAGGAAATCATGTGAGTAATTGATTGCATGATTGTGGAACTGTTATCTGTTTAACATGCAGTGAAAGAAATATGGTTTCTTCTAGTACGGTAAATATAGGGTATGCATCCTTATACTATTTGATCTATGATAAACACAATGTTGTACTAACCTGTTTCGGATTTTCATATGAGCCTGATTCAAATGAAGTATGGATATGGATGATAAATTCTTCCCTGTTTTCATTTAAAGCTGATTATGAATGAAATTACTCTTACTGCCGGAAAGTGGATTCTGAATGGATTTTGTAAGTTTCACTCTGAACTGTTATCTTGATTTGTGTCTCGTTTGGATTCCATTTTTAGAACAGTCATGTGGAAAGAAATAGGGACATGGATGAATGACTTGGAAAAATGATCTGTTCTTCTTTCATTCAGTTGGAAATCTATAATTCGTTGATAACGAATCTTGTAGTGCTTAGATATGAGCGACTATATGCATTGTTGTTCGCTTTCTTGTCTGTGCTTGATTGCTTGGAATCTAATATGATGCATGAACTGAAAGGAAGGTAATGGGTTTACATTTCAGTTAGTTTCATCCTTGCATTTATTATTAATGAAAGGCGTGGAAAGGATAACAGTATGTCATATCAGCAGTAAGCTATTTGTATTTCTAACTTTGCAAATATTGTGAATTAAGACTTGTAACGGTTATGTGGAAATGGGACAGCAGTTCTTTGGCTGATTGTGATGATATTTTGATAGTTCAGTTGTTATGCTGATCTTTCTTTTGTGCCTATTTCGTGATTGATGTCTTACTGTCGTTTCATAAAAGCAGGGTTCTTTTATTGAGACAGTTAGTTGAAGCACCTCATTTTAATGATAAGTGCTTAATATGCTCAGTTCATTGAACTGACCCGTGCAAATCATTTTGCAGATGGAATTTGATTAGAATGAAGACATGGTTGTTTTCTGATGCTTCTTGATTAGTTGAAGATGAATTGTAATTATTGCCTTTATTCCTCTTCGAGGAATTGTGAAAAGAAGAAAGTATATTCTTCTATCTATGAGTTGTATTGATGTTTTATGTAAACCATGCCCATTCAGTTGGATTGGCAAATGTATGGATTATGACATGAAATGATGAATACAATTACAAGTGTGATATTTTAATAATTATATCAGTTTGATATTGTTGACTAAATTGGAAATATAATGTTATTTCTTGATTTGGATTTGTTTAATTGTCCTTGGATGGATGCTAAATGGGAACTGATATCTATTCTTACCTAAATGCAACTTTTAAGTTGAAATATGCAATTAGTTCATACTTGGATAAAGATGAATTTTTAATTGACATTAAAAAGGATTAGGAAGAATATGATTCCATAACCGACAGGTATTCAGGATTAGCTTAGGAGCTAAGGAATATCAATTAACTTCGGAGTAATCGAATTTCACTTTCGAACTCCATTAATGATCTCGTTTGCTAAATTCGGATAAATGATATAGGACAAGTATATCCATAACTAATGGACCTTAACTATGTAACGTTAAGGAGAACAAATGAATACATTTCTTGGGAATTAAACCTCGTTTAAATGGGAAAATCTGAATTCTGAATTTAATTACGGTTGGGAAAATCAATTCTGAATTTAGTTACTGATTGGGAAAATCTTGGCGAAGTTTAATAGGTTAAACTTATCACGTCCGTCGGTATGGACTACTTAATCTAATGATTAAGAAGAGAATCAAGTAGGAAATGCAGCCCTTCGACACGAAGGAGAAGATGCATAGCAAGCTAATGGAAAGATTTAGTCCTCTTAGCTATATACAACTCATGAACGAAACGAGGATCAAGGATCAAAGGCATAGATGCTTTGAAAGTTGATTCTTAATTATCAAATCGTATCCAAATCACTTGAGCAGGATGTGTATTCTCGATGGGAGGATTCTGTAGGACATTGGCATACGCCAGCTACAGCAAGGTGTCTCCATGAAGACGGGGTCTTCATGACGACACAATGTCAGGCAGTGACATATTGCAACATCAAGAATACATAGGCTGAATGTGTAACTCTTGGCAGGGGATAGGAGTATGATCTGGTATACAGAGTGACTCCGGAATACTAAAGATAACTAGACACACGGAGTCATGGGGAAACGACACCGTATGTCTGCGTATCTTTAGTTACCAGGAGTGCCTTCCTATATTTGTTCATATTACTAGTTGGAAATTTGAAGTTTAAATCTGACCTTAAACGAAGAGGACTGGTAGGAACTAGGAAAGACCATTCTAGATAACAGGTGAAGTGAAGTGAAGGACGTATTCGTTGATGTGTATCACATCCAGGAATATGATCATGCAAAGAATGTGAAAATATTTGGCCAAAGTATCGCAAGTGCTGGTTGCGTTGTCCTTATCACTTAATTTAAGATGCAGGATGTCAGATAAATATCGAATGAGATATTCGATAGGCTTCTTAAATGGATCACTTTGATAACCAGGAACGTTAAGAGAACTGGTATATATATTATACTATGCATAAACGAACATGAAGGATCGGTTGTTGCCGAGTCATGAAATGAAGGATCGTTGAAACTCCGAGCCATGAAAATGGAAGATCGGCAGTTCCTCGAGTCATTTACAGCAGCATATAGAATATGTTATAAGATTGAATGGCATTGAATGTGTGTTCCATATTGTAAATATGCGAACAGGGAACATTAGTTTTAAAAAGAAATTGTGTGATCCAAACTGCGTTGTTTGGGCAGAGAACAATTATTAAAACTAGAACATGTGTTTGAATTTTATAATTCATAACAGAGAACGTTATCAAAAAAAAAAAAAAATTCCCTTGTTCTGGTATCTTAAAATGGGGATGTTACATAGGGGGTGGAAGGAAATTTTCCTTTTTGCCAAACTATGGAAAATAATGGAATGAAAACTCACCCCAGATGGCCCGCACCAATCAGAAGCTACCACATGTCCATGTGGCCAGAAAAAATCTTAAGGCGGATCCGTAAAGGAAAATTTTGGAGTTCAAGCCCAAGCCAATGACAAGATGCCACGTCTCCCATTCAGGGAAGTGGTCAGAAGTGATGGAAAATTTGGAAGCATGCCCCCAAGGGCCAATCAAAAGATGACATGTGGCATCAGAGCTTTGGGCTAGAGGAAAAATTTTGGAAAATTTTCCAAAGACCAAAAAGGTTATAAAATGGCCGCTGAAGCCCCTAAACCAATCAAAACTTGCCATGTGTCATTGAGCCAGTGGGGTGGAAATTTTCGGGAAATTTTCCCAAAGGTCAAAAAGAGGGAAAATTTTAAACTTTCGGCCTACCAAAACTCAAATTTGCCCTAGTTTTTCCCTAAATCTTCAGAAGGGCATAACTTTTGATCTAGAGCTCGATTTTCACATTCTTGGTGTCATTGGAAAGATAGTGAAATTATCTACACAATGGAGGGATAAATTTTTTGTTTTGGTGGGGTTTGGAGAGAGAAAATAAAAAATACCTCTGGCACGGGAAGGAGAACAGAACTGACATTTCAACCACCATTTTAAATGAAGTATGGCTTCCATTCTCTCCCATGTCCAAAAACATCGAGAGAATGAAATTTTAAGCATACCCATGTTGTTTTAATGCATATAGGTCGGTGGTTGAGTGATTCCTTTCACTTTCCCACGTTTCTTCCTTTCTAAGCTCAAATTTTCAGCATTAAAAGCTAGATCGGCTCATTTGTAAAGGGTTGCACATTTTTATGTTTTGCTGAGACTCATTCTTTCACCTTGAAAGTGATTTTATGGAATATCAGACCTCTTCCAGGACTGCAACATGTTTTCTACCTCTCTGTTGTTGTAATGCATGTATTCTTGATATTGGAAATGACAATGCAAGCTTTGTGAATGAGTTTCAGTCCTCTTCTTGTGTTGTTTGCTTCATTTCTGGTCTTTCATTACATTTTTATTAGTTTTTGCATGGTATTTTTTGCATTTCTATGATCTATGTCAATTTTTAGAAGTAAATGTTCACCACTCCTTTGGTGTATCACCTTGTTAGTATTATTTTTATTTCTTTTGCATCTTTCATCTCTAGTCCCCTTGGAATTTAGAGTAGGATTTTGATTTTAAACCTCTGCAATTTTCAAGTAATACATCTAATCAGAGGAGTTGAGGAACCAACCTCTAATCTGGAGATTATTTTCCCATTTTTACAAGTCCCACACTTGGGGAAAAGATTCAATGTTGTGAAATCACACTGGATGTCCATTATTAAACTAGAAATATGAGAAAACATCCAAGGGTGTTGTTGATTTGCACTAACAATTTTGGCATGCCGGTGGGACCTTGGAGTTCTTCATCTTCATTGGAACAAAGTTGATGTGCATCTATTGCAAGTTTCTTGTTTAAAAAGAGCCCTGATATGCACATCTGGTGACTCCAAAGAGAAAAAAATCAACTGGTTTTAGTAGTCCAAGTCTGAAAGATTCATGAGAAGAATCAACACAAGGTCAAGAGCTAGAGAAGAGGGGTTGTCTAAATATCTACAGCTATGTTCTAGAAGAAGGCATAGAGGAATAAGGATCCAAAGGTCTCCATCTCCACCAAACATAACTCGTATCAACTCCTCCACCTTCTAGACCTTTCACTCAATCAACAAGGGTTATTAGGCCAATCAGAATGGCACAAAAAAACCTTATGTCAACTTCACTGGCAGTAGCCCACTTGCTCTTAATGTACAAAATCTAGTTCCAGGTTATAGCATTGAAGACCATTCCATACTTTATTGGAGAAAATCGGACCACTTCGGTGATCATGTTAAAGACATTGATAATGTTTGTGTAATCCATGAGATTGTTGAGATGTAAATTGTTGTCAAATTACTGGCATCTTCATTCAAAGAGAAATCATTACAATGGTTTAGGAGCCTTGGGGTTGGTTCTATCCAAAATTGGAATCAATTATGCATAGCTCTCCATGAGCAGTTTGGAGAAAAGGGAGATAACTTGTCTCTTTTGGAACAACTAACAACCATCAAGAGAGCTCCCAATGAGTAGCTAACAGACTTTAACTTCAGATTTCAAAGGACTTGGGATAGAATTCTAGTGGTAGTAAGGCCAACAACTGAAGGTTCTTTTCTATACTATCTCAAAGCTTTAAATTTTGATATTTCTATGCTAATTCAATCCATGGGAGGTACAACTATACTTGTAGCTTATAGCATTGCCATTAGAGCTGAAAATTGTCTGATTCAAGCTGGTAAGCTAGCTCCTAAGCCTCCCATGCCCTTGTATCCAAATTTAGAAAATACAAGAACTTGTCAATCACCTACTATAGCTCCTATCCCCACTCCTAGAAATTAGAGTTAAAATGAAACTTCTACGTCATCCTCTAGTGCCTCAAATGAACTTCAAGAAGTCATAAAAAAATTGTAAAATTTAGGCAATGAGTTGGTTACACTCAAGAGGCGGCAAGAGGCCCAAAGTTTTAGACCTTCTTATCGGTCTCAAACTCACCTAATAGGCAACCCGATCCAGCTGCAAGTCAAAATCAAGAAATTCCTCATGCTAATAGACCATTTTAGCCATATAATCCCAATGTTGCATCTACCTCTAAATCCTTGGTACCAGTGCAAAATAATATAGCTCAAGAGTATGAATGGTGTTTCCCATGTAATGAACCTCATAACCAATCTATGTGCTTCAATGGCACCTTGAACCAAGCTTTGATGGTGACAAAAACTGGCGTAGAGGGTGAGGTGAGCCAGGAAACAAGCCAACAACTAGGAACATCCAAGAAAAATGTAGCTCCAAATGAGACTACCCTAGTGAATTAGCAGGCTAAAGATTTTTATGGTATGAATCAAGCAATGTCTCAGAATGTGGCAGCTAACACAAGGTCAAAAAAGAGGAATATTGGTGAAGGGAAGTCATTAACTCTAGGTGATCCACAACCTTCCATCACTCCACAAAGTGCTGGTAAGAAAAATGTAATTCCAAACATGCAAGGACAGCCCAAACCACCTTCTAGACCAGCACAAATGCTAGCTATTACAAACAATGTAAAAGAAAAGAATATGTAGAATAAGGGGAAGCAAAGAGATGTTTCATCCCCATTTAGCATCATTGATCAGATGAAGAAGATAAATGTGAATATATCAATGTGGGAATCACTATCCATCCCAGGCCAAAGGGATCTACTACAAGCTGCCATGAAGAATTGGTCAACTTCAAATCAGCAAGTTCAAATGCAAGAGAAGCTACTCACAAATGTTGTTTAGCTGAAGGGAATCATGGAGGATAGAAAGGTAAAGTTGTGAAGCCCCCCCATTCTATGTTTCATTGATCACTGGGGATAAACTAGTACACAATTGTATGATTGATTCTGGAACAAGTAGTTCTGTAATGCCTAAGAAAATAGCTAATCAGCTTGGTCTCTAATATGAAATCAATTCCATCCCTAGGAAAGAAAATCAAGCTACTGATAGGCTTGCAGCAGTTGGGGCAGCCTTTGATGTTGTGGAAAGTATCAAGGAAGATAAGGTGTAGCCAAGAATTCATGTGGTTATAAGGCCATCGGTGCCAGACAATAATGTATGTTGGCAAGTGTTTGAAAATGACCAAAAATCATCAATTTCTTACAAGAAGAAGCTGAGTTCTCGACAAAAATGAAGAAAAGTTGGAACATCAGTATGGTGATCAAGTTGTACAATTGAGAACCAAAAAACTAACAAAAGGACTTGTCACCTTGGAGTCCATTTCTAATCCTAATGATAAATTTAGGAAGGAGAAGGAAACTATCCAAGTCAAGGAGAAGATTCAATGTCCATCTCGGTGCGAGAAGGTAAGTCACTTCAAATTGGTAAAGTGACAACCAAGCAAGAAAGGTATGAGTTCATGCAACTTTTCCAAGAATTCCCAGACATATTTTCCTGGAGCTATGAAGACTTGAAGGGTTTCAATCCCAAGCTAGATCAGCATACAATTGAATTGGATCCAATTGCTAAACCCATCGGGTAAAGACAAAGGCGAAACATTCCACACATAGAGCCTCTCATGAAGAAGGAATTGAATAAGTTGATAGAGGCAAGTATCATATTTCCCATCAAGCATTCTAGTTGGGTAGCAAACTTAGTTCCAGTTAGAAAGAAGAGTGGAGAAATCAGATTGTGTGTAGACTTCAGAGATTTGAATAGAGCATCTCTCAAGGATCATTACCCACTTCCTTCTATGGAGAAAATTTTGCAAGTTGTTGCTGGCTCTGAGAGGTTTTCATTGCTAGATGGTTATTCATGGTATAATCAGATCATGGTAAAGGAGGATGATCAGTTCAAGACTACCTTCACCACCAAATGGGAACTTATGCATACAGAAAAATGCCATTTGGGCTATCCAATGCTAGAGATACTTTCCAAAGGGAAATGGATATGGTGTTCAAGGGATTGATCAACAAGATAGTGCTGATATACTTAGATGATATTACTATTTTTTCTAAAAGTATAGCAGATCATCTCTTCCATTTGAGACAAGTGTTCACAAGATGTAGAAGATTTGGAGTATCCTTGAACCCTAAGAAATGTATTTTTCTAGCTCATGAAAGGAAATCTCCTTGGCCACATTGTTTCCAAGGAAGGCTTGGAAATTGATCCAAAGAGGGTTGAAGCCATAAAAGAACTTCCATTACAAAGTCATAAGAAATCCCTCCAAAGTTTCTTGGGAAGGATCAATTTTGTTCGGAGGTTTGTTCCAGATTTTGCAGCCCTTGTCAAGCCAATAATCATGATGTTGAAGAAAAGAATGGCTTTCAAATGGATAGTTGAAGGTAAGGAAATTTTTGAGGAAATGAAAGAGGCTATCTCACAAGCTCCAACTCTCATTAACTCGGATTTCTCCAAGGATTTTATCCTTTATGCATTTGGAGGTGAGGATACAATCTCTGAAATTTTAGTATAGTAGAACAAAGAAAATGCAAAGTAGCCAATTGCCTTTTTCAGCCAAAGCCTAGAGGACTATGAGGTGAGGTATTATTTCATTGAGAAGAAAGTTCTTGTAGTGATTAGGAGCTTGAAGAAATTTAAGCATCTAGTTTCAAACAACAAGGTTCAACTGCTGGTTTCTCATGTGGGAGTTAAAGACTTCCTCCTCAACAAATATTTAAATGAAAAACATGCAGGGTGGATTAATTGTGTCATGGAGTATGACATTGAGATCAAAGTCACCAGGTTGGTTCAAGGAAAGGGGTTATGTGAACAACTAGTCTTGAGCAAATCAATGGAAACATGTAATGAGAAGGATGTTGTTTTGGCGTTGCAAGACAACCAAGAACCAAGAAGCATTCAAGAAGAGAATGATGGTGTCCTCACTCCTTGTTGGACCCAAGACATAATGCACTTCCTACACATAGGCCTATGCCCTCCAGAGATGAAAAAAACCAAGAGAAGACACTTCAGATTGCAGGCTATCCTATATGCACTTGTTGATGGTGTCTTGTTCAAGAAAGATGTAAATGAAGTGTTGCTGAGATGCATTAGGACAAACCAAATTAATAGAATGTTATAAGAGTTCCATGATGGATCAGCTAGAGGTCATTTTTCCCCTAGAGTGATAGCCCTCAAGATCATGAAAGCTGGCTATTATTGGCCCAAGGTATTCAGTGATTGTTATGCATGGATCAAGAGGTGCAAAAATTGTCCATTCTTCATAGGCAAGGAGAGGTTAGCAACTGTTTATTGCACCAAATTTCAGTTGACCAGCCATGCACACAAAGGGGTTTGGACTTCATTGGAGTCATTAACCAAAACTCAAGCCAAGGACACAAGTGGATCGTAACAGCCACAGATTATTTCACCAAATGGACTAAGGTAGTGGCACTTAAGGAAGAAAATGAATCTAGCATTCTAGACTTCTATGAAGGGATAGTAACCAGATTTGGTATACCTACCACTATAATATTAGATAATGCCTTGGCATTCATAGGATCAAAGGTAACTGAATGGGATATCAAAAATGGGATTTATCTGAGCACTTCATCAAATTATTACCCTCAAGGTAATGGCGAAGCTGAGCCTACCAAAAAGAACTTGTTAAGGATCATCAAGAGGACTCTTGATGAAAATCAAAGGACTTGGCACACCAAATTGAAATCAGCCTTGTGGGCTTATAGGATAATTCCCAAGAGAGCCATGAGTAACTCTCCATTCAGACTTGTTTATGGAAGAGAGGTAATTTTTCCCATGTCACTTGAGTACCAACATTGGAACTCATGAAGCAATTGGAATTGTTGGAGTTTGAACCCATGGAGGTTAGATATGTAAAATTGATGGAACTCCAAGAAATTAGAGAACATGCAGCCCAAGCAATGAAGAAGGACCAAGCCTTGATCAAGAAGACCTTTGATGAGAAAGCTAAGGAAAGAGCCTTCCAAGTTGGGGATCTAGTATTGAAATGGCATACGATGAGCAAAGCCAGAAGGAATTCAAATTTTAATGCCATTTGGAATGGCCTCTACATGGTCACAAGGTGTAAGAATAGTAATGCCTTCCAATTGTCTACATTGGATGGTGAAGAACTATAGATTCCAGTTAATGGAATCCATATTAATCATTACTACTAGAAGGGAACTCTCCACCTTGTACATATTAGCTTAGATTTTCATTCCTCTAAGTTCTCATGCACATTGTTTTGTTGTAGCTTAGTTTTCCATTTCCCTAAGTGCTTTGGCACAAGGTTGCTGTCCCAAATGCATTTTTGTAGGCCATGTTCCAGATCAAGTGATGTTATACTCTTAGTCTTCCTCCTTGGAATTTTCTAATCAGTTAGGGGTACCAAGCAGAAATTTTATGACTCCATGCCTAATGGATTGCTTCAGGCAACTAGTAACTTCATCCAGTAGGTAGAGGACCCCTTTGAGTTGTAAAATTGTTATCCAAAATAAGCCCCTTGCTTATTTTGTCTAGCTCCCTCCTTTTCTTCCTTCCTAGTGCCTCAATCAAAAAATTTCACTTTACAGGCACTCAAAATTTTCTAGAAATGGTTTCATTATATAAAGAATCTTCTCAACTTTCCGAGAAGGTAAAATTTTTCCTCTAACTCCTTGTATTTTTCAAGTTATGGCTCAACGGAGTTTGGGGGAAATTTTCCCATGGGAAGTCTGCTAGTGAATCGGAATGTGCCACATCGGCGGTAGAAAGGTGGGGGCGGATTGAAATTTTAAAAAATCACCAAGTATTGGTGGGGCAAAAAAGAAAGTCTTTGGCGTGAAGGCCCGCTTGCCAATAGGAAGTGGCCATGTGTCTAGAGGCCCATCGAAGTTCGGCTAGGTGGGGAGAAGTTAGAAAAATTCCAAAGTTTGCGCAAATGGAATATCTCGGCTCAAAGGCCCACCAAAAAATCACAACATACCATGTATCCTCCGAGGGTCGAAGGCGGGGGTGGAAGTAAATTTTCCTTTCTTCCAAACTATGGAAAATAATGGAATGAAAACTCCCCTCATGGCTGCGCTGATCGAGATCCTGCCACGTGTCCATGTGGCCGATGAAAATATTAAGGCGGATCCATAAAGGGAAATTTTAGAGTTCAATCCCGAGCTAATGAGTAGATGCCACATGTCCCATTCAGGGAAGTGGTCAGCAGCGATGGAAAATTTGGAAGCATGCCCCCGAGGGCCAATCAGAAGACGACACATGGCATTGGAGCTTCAGGCCGGTGGAAATTTTTTGGAAATTTTTCCAAAAACCAAAAAGGTTGTAAAATGGCCACCGAAGCCCCCAAACCAATCAAAACCTACCACATGTCATTTGGCCGGTGAGGGCAGAAATTTTTGGGGAAATTTTCCCAAAGGTCAAAAAGAGGGAAATGTTGATGCAAAATCACAAAGACACCCCTGGATGCAGATCAAGTTTCTAGGTTGATCACTTGGCATCCAGTGTGATTGCATAACATGGAAACCTCTCTCCAAGTGTGAGACTTGTGAAACCGAGAGAGGAATCTCCAGAGAAGGCTGGTTCCTGCTCCTAAACTACTCCGCCACAAGCTATTCCAAAGGCAAGCTAATCTAATCCTAATCTAACCATGCCAAGGAGATAGAGAGAGAGAGAAGGGAAAAATAGAAAAAGCCTACACTAAAATGGTGATACACCAGAGAAGGAGAATGTTGAACATCTATCAAAACTACCATGGGACAAAGAGAGGTGAGCAATGGGAAGGATGGACAGATGCATCACAGGCCCAAGGATAGATTTCACACAGAAAATGTCTCAAAACTCCATGAACACAGCTCCAGACCTGCAATGAACATTCAAACATGCACAAATACCTGTAATGAAGAGAGGCAAGAAGAGAAGAAGAAAAAAATGAGCAAGGATGGACAGATGCATCACAAAACACGTTTTGTTGCTTCAGAAGTTTACACAGAACATCATTCCATTAGTAAGAGGCAAAAACGCCATTACAGAGCAGGGAGGAGGTTCGAACTCCATTTTCAACCCTAGAGAAGAAAAGAAGGGAGGGCAGAGCAGAAAGAATGAACCACCACTTCAAATGAGCCAAATCTGGCTTTTTACATTGCATGGGTCGAGCCCAGGGGACAGAAACATGGGAAAACGTGCAAGCCCATTCCTCATTGACTGCAGATGCATTAAAACGGCATGGGATACCTTACCAACCCATACCCTGCCATCTTTGACTGATTTGGAGGAGAATGTGACCCATTTTGCATTAATTTGGCTGCTAAAATGTCACTTCTGGCCGTGCTGAAGAAGACTGCGACCCATTAGCATTAAAACAGGTTGTTGAAACGTCGCCTCTGGCCATTATCACGCGTCAGATCCGTTTCTCAATTTTCTCTCTCTAGACTGCACCAAAACTCAAGATTGATCCCAGAATCATGTAGATAATTTCAACAGCTTTCCGTTGATATAAAGAACGTGCAAATCCGAGCTCTGGATCAAAAGATATGGCGATCTGAAGATTTAGGGCACGAAACAGACCAAAACGGATTTTGAAATATTTCCCGCGCTTTGCCACCTAGATGACACGTGGCACGCATTGATTAGTCACGTGATTCTCTCTCCTCTACCTTTCAGTGGGATTTCTTTTGAAATTTCCTTGTGGGCCCTAGTTGGGACACATGGCGCTATTTCATTGGTTCGGATCAGTGCTCGAAAACTCGCCCTTTGACCTTTTGACCTTTTCCCTTGTGACACGTGTCATGATCTGGTTGGTTCTCGGCTCTTTCAGCTCCTTCGCGTCCACCGCATCCATTTGTCCTGGATGTCCCAGTGCTCCTTGTGCTGATTTCGGCCGAACCAGCCGGTTCGCGTACCTTTGTCCCACTTGTCCCACTTTGTTTGGATGAAGCTCTCATTTCCGATCTCGGCCGGTTCGGGTCTTTTTGTCCCAGATGTCCCAAATGCTTTTCGGACTGTTTGTTCCCATTTCGGCCGAACCGGCCGGTTTGGGTCCTTTGCGTACTCTTGTCCCGAACTGTCCCTCTCAGCAGTTAGTCAATTTTCTTTTCCTCTTTCGGCCGGATCGGCTTCTCGCGCCCGCCGCGTACTTCTGGCCCGATTGTCCCAAATGCTTAGCGGGCCACCTGGAGGCTTTTCGGCCGATCCGCATCTTTCTGTCCCACACGTCCCTACTGTCCCAAGGACTAGGACTTAGTCGATTTTCACAATTTTTCCTGGATCAACCTACTTGCCTTCCTGTAACTTTTTCGCATTTTCTCAGAGCTTGCTCCTCCTTCTTCGGCCAGGGGAGTTAAAAAAATATCTGAGAGAACCTCAGAAACATGATGTTTTCTCTGAATCAATCAATTTGCCTGGGACTTGAATATTCTGATGTATGTTATCAAAATTACCCTGGGGGGTGAATTTTGGATAACGATTTGGTGACTCAGCGGGGTCATCTGCCTGCTAGATGAAAAGACCAGTTGCCTGAAGCAATCCATTGGGCATGGAGTCATAAGCAAGCCTGAAAACTGATCTGAACTTTGAAAACTTCCCTCTGAGCCACTTGAATCCCACTGGACATGGAGTTGTTCTCACCAAAAGGCCACTGAAATGAACTGTGCAAGAGCAAAACCAAGAACACCAAAAACTATGTACGGAATCGAAAATCATACATGCCCCAAATGGAACATGCAGAGTGTGCACAAGCACTTCTTCTACTGAAAGAAAACCTAGCTACTCTACTCTAATTGGAAGCAAAGGCAAGCTAAACAAACCCTGCAATTGGTTGTGAGAAATAGCTTCCCTTTCTCAAAAGTGGCAGCCATGCAATTGATTTGGAGCTGATCATGGCTGTTAGGATGAGTGGGAAATCAACAAGAAGTTGATCTTCCACCCAAATCATCAAGGTATCAGCTGAAGGAAAATTCAATACCTCTTTTAGTTGTTCTGCATTTGGGTTGAAGAGGTATGACAGCTGATCCTTGATACTTTGTAGCTCACCCTCATGCTCAGAAGCAAGCATGACTGGTTGTGACTTCTCCTTTGGCTCCAATGAAGCCAAATACCTGATTGGGAAAGGTCTGATCAGTTTGATATGCCCATAGCTCTGATTTTCAACTCCAAGAATGGAGTCTTCTTGTAGACCTTGAATGGATGGTGTGGAAGCAATGGTAGAACCCTTCTGCCCTTTCTCTTCCTCCAATGAAGAACATGAAAGATTAAAATCTTCCAATCTTGATTCCGAAGAGCTGTTATAAGATGCAGGCTGCTGCAAATGAATGTTCTCCTTCAGGATAGCAGACTCTTGTGTTTGGAATGTGGATGATGAAAGAGAGAATGGTGGAAACTCAACTGGCTCTTCTCCATCAAAACAGTCCTCCAAATCTGACAGATAAACTGCCTCATTGCTGTCCTACTGCAAATGCTCAACTTCCTCCATGGTGTCTTCTTGATCTGTAACTTGACCACCATGGTTTCCTTCACTCTCCAATATTGAGTTTGAGAGATCAAACTCCTCTTCAGCATTAGAACTCGAGGGAGGTGAAGTAGAAAGAAGAACTGAAGGTTCTCCTGTAGCCTGCTTTGTGCTCAAAGCCCTTGGATCTGCACTTTTCTCCTCCACAGCTAGATGGTGCTCCTCTTCTTTTGGATTTGGAGCAGCTTCTCCTTCCTCTACTACTTGAAGAGAATCTTGCTCTTGATAAAACTCTTCCTCTAGCATGAAGTTTGTCAAGTCAAACTCTTCATTCTGCTGCTCTAGAGGACAAGTTGGGACTGCAAGATCTTCTTCTTCAACAAAATCAGTTCTCACCACCATTTGTTCAACCTTAGCCTCTTCTGTAGGCTTAACCATCAAGGGGATCTTTGTCATCCCAAATCTAAGAGCCCAACTCTTCAGACTTTGAATTTCTTCATCTTTGTTTAGCCTCTCTTTTTGCTGTTGTTTTCCTTGACTGGCATTCTGATTTTCATCCTCCCAACATGGATTTGGGAATGCAAGAGGAGGGATGGGTTGAAACTCAACTGATTTGACAATTTTTTGCGGTGGTGGAGGAGATGAAACCTCTTGTTTCTTTGGAGGAGGGGGTGTTTCTGTTAGCTCTTGTGGAGGGGATGACTGTCTAGAAGGAAAAAGGAAAGAAGAATTGAGATGAGGTGGAAGACTAGGAGATGGAGGGATGGATTCAACACTTGGGACAGCAGATGGAGGGTTTAAAGCTTGACACTGCTGAGATGAAACAGATTGGGAAAGAGGAAAAGAAAAGGTATGAGATGGTGTGCTTACCCATTGACAAGGTTGCTGAATACTCCTCTCATACACCTCTATTTCTTCAATCCACTTAGCAAGCAAAGGCAGCGTTGCAATCATGAAGTCAAGCTTCTCCTGAGGGCTGTAATGCCTTGGAAAAGGTCCCACCCATGGACAGGGTGCTCCACAACCGATTCCAAATGCTTTCATTTGTGCCTGAGCCCTGGACTGCACTATGTTTACCTCCATCTTTTGGATTTTCTCCAACAGACCAGCATCTTGCATCTGATGGTCTTCGTTATATGCATACTCTTGCTCTTGGAAAGCTCCATTGCCAAACTGACTTTGGCACTGCTGTTCATATGAGTATGCATGCTGATCTGGAGGATTTGTAAAACGTGTTGGAGGTGTGATATACTACTGTTGTTGTAAATGTGAGTTCCATGATGGAAATGAAGTCATGGTTGCACAACTTCATGGAATGGAAAAGAATGAAAGGGATGGAAAGAAAGATGGATGAAAATGGATGGAAATGGGTCTGCAAGCTCAGAGAAATGGGTTGCTGATCAGATGGAGTCACCAGATGTGTTTGCAAGTGCCTCCAAAGGCTGAAATCTTCACAGGAACACACCAACCTGCAAAAGATGAAGTGGAAGACCTCTAGAGTCCCACCGGGCGTGCCAAAACTGTTAGTGCAAAATCACAGCACCCCTGGATGCAGATCAAGTTTCTAGGTTGATCACTTGGCATCCAGTGTGATTGCATAACATGGAAACCTCTCTCCAAGCGTGGGACTTGTGAAACCGAGAGAGGAATCTCTAGAGAAGGCTGGTTCCTGCTCCTAAACTACCTGCCACAAGCTATTCCAGTGCAGGCAAGCTAATCTAATCCTAATCTAACCATGCCAAGGAGACAGAGAGAGAGAAGGGAAAAATAGAAAAATCCTACACTAAAACGGTGATACACCAGAGAAGGAGAATGTTGAACATCTATCAAAACTACCATGGGACAAAGAGAGGTGAGCAATGGGAAGGATGGATAGATGCATCACAGGCCCAAGGATAGATTTCACACAGAAAATGTCCCAAAACTCCATGAACACAGCTCCAGACCTGCAATGAACATTCAAACATGCACAAATACCTGCAATGAAGAGAGGCAAGAAGAGAACAAGCAAAAACAAGCAAGGATGGACAGATGCATCACAAAACACGTTTTGTTGCTTCAGAAGTTTACACAGAACATCATTCCATTAGTAAGAGGCAAAAATGCCATTACAGAGCAGGGAGGAGGTTCGAACTCCATTTTCAACCCTAGAGAAGAAAAGAAGGGAGGGCAGAGTAGAAAGAATGAACCACCACTTCAAATGAGCCAAATCTGGCTTTTTACATTGCATGGGTCGAGCCCAGGGGACAGAAACGTGGGAAAACGTGCAAGCCCATTCCTCATTGACTGCAGATGCATTAAAACGGCATGGGATACCTTACCAACCCATACCCTGCCATCTTTGACTGATTTGGAGGAGAATGCGACCCATTCGCATTAATTTGGCCGCTGAAATGTCACTTCGGCGTCTTTGAAGAAGAATCACGACCCATTAGCATTAAAACAGGTTGTTGAAACATCACCTCTGGCCATTATCACGCGTCAGAGCCATTTCTTGATTTTCTCTCTCTAGACTATACCAAAACTTGAGATTGATCCCAGAATCATGCAGAGAATTTCAAGATTTCCATTGATATAAAGAACGTGCAAATCCGAGCTCTGGATCAAAAGATATGGTGATCTGAAGATTTAGGGCACGGAACAGACCAAAACGGATTTTGAAATATTTCCCGCGCTTCGCCACCTGGATGACACGTGGCACGCATTGATTGGTCGCATGATTCTCTCTCCTCTACCTTTTAGTGGGATTTCTTTTGAAATTTCCTTGTGGGCCCTTGCTGGGACACGTGGCGCTATTTCATTGGTTCGGATCAGTGCTCGAAAACTCGCCCTTTGACCTTTTGACCTTTTCCCTTGTGACACGTGTCATGATCTGGTTGGTTCTCGGCTCTTTCAGCTCCTTCGTATCCACCACATCCATTTGTCCCAGATGTCCCAGTGCTCTTTTTGATGATTTTGGCCAAACCGGCTGGTTCGCGTACCTTTGTCCCACTTGTCCCACTTTGTTTCGGACTGAAGCTCCTCATTTCGGCCGATCCGGCTGGTTCGGGTCTTTTTGTCCCAGATGTCCCAAATGCTTCAAACTGTTTGTTCCCATTTCGGCCGAACCGGCCGGTTCGGGTCCTTCGCGTACTCTTGTCCCGAACTGTCCTCTCAGCAGTTAGTCGATTTTCTTTTCCTCTTTCGGCCGGATCGGCTTCTCGCGCCCGCCGCGTACTTCTGGCCCGATTGTCCCAAATGCTTAGCAGCCGCCTGGAGGATTTTCGGCCGATCCGTGTCTTTCTATCCCACACGTCCCTACTGTCCCTAGGACTAGGACTTAGTCGATTTTCACAATTTTTCCTGGATCAACCTACTTGCCTTCCTGCAACTTTTTCACATTTTCTCAGAGCTTGCTCCCTCCTTCTTCGGCCAGGGGAGTTAGAAAAATATCTGAGAGAACCTCAGAAACATGATGTTTGCTCTGAATCAATCAATTTGCCTGGGACTTGAATATTCTGATGTATGTTATCAAAATTACCCTAGGGGGTGAATTTTGGATAACAGAAAATTTTAAACTTTCGGCCCGCCAAAACTCAAATTTTCCCTAGTTTTTCCCTAAATCTTCAGAAGGGCATAACTTTTGATCCAGATCTTGGATTTTCACATTCTTGGTGTCATTGGAAAGCTGGTGAAATTATCTACATGATGGAGGGCTCAATTTTGTGTTTTGATGGGATTTAGAGAGATAAAATAAAAAAACTTCTCTGGCATAGGAAGGAGAATAGAACTGATGTTTCAACCACCATTTTAAATGAAGTATGGCTTCCATTCTCTCCTAGCATGGCCAAAAACATCAAGGAATGAAATTTTAAGGGTACCCATACTATCTTAATGTAGTTTGGTTGGTGGTTGAGTGATTCCTTTCACTTTCCCACGTTTCTTCCTTTCTCGAGCTTGAATTTTCAGCATTAAAAGCTAGATCGGCTCATTTGTAAAGGGTTGGACTTTTTATGTTTTGCAAACTCCTTTCACCTTGAAAGTTATTTTGTGGAATATAAGACCTCTTCCAGGACTGCAACATGTTTTCTTCCTCTTTTCTATTGTAATGCATGCATTCTTTATATTGGAAATGACAATGCAAGCTCTGTGAATGAGTTTCAGTCCTCTTCTTGTGTTGTTTACTTCATTTCTGGTCTTTCATTACATTTTAATCTATTTGTGCATGGTATTTGTTGCATTTATGTGATCTATGTCAATTTATAGAAGTAAATTTTCACCACTCCTTTGGTGTATCACCTTGTTAGTCTTAGTTTTTATTTCTTTTGCATCTTTCATCCGTGTCCCCTTGGAATTTAGAGTAGGATTTTGATTTTAAAGCTCTACAATTTTCAAGTAATACATTTGATCAGAGGAGTTAAGGAACCAACCTCTAATCTGGAGATTCTTTTCCCATTTGTACAAGTCCCACACTTGGGGAAAAGATTCAATATTGTCTTAATCACACTAGATTTCCATTATCAAACTAGAAATCTAAGAAAACATCTAGGGTGCTTTGATGATTTACACTAATAGGTAAATGAGCTCGTCTAACCCCTTTATATACATTTTTCATTTTTTAGGGTTTGATGCTTTTTTCTTGTCTTATAGACACTTTACACAATTTTGGATTGTCTTAATGACATCTGAAGTGATAAAGTGAATTTGATATGACACTAAATGAAGGTTTCGAGATAACCTCCCACCTTACGAGAGATCGTTTGAGCTTTTACACAAACTAGGGCACCCAGTTTGCGAGACTAGAGCACCGACGGGTGCCCCAGCCCCTCCCTAGGTGATTCACTCCAACTAAATACTATTACCCTAGATCCATCCTTTTTAGGGATTCTTCACAGTCACTCCTACTTCCATATTTTCCAATTAGCTCAGTGACATGGTCTTGTTAGCATCTTCTATTCAGTTAAGTTCTTTCCTCTTCCCTCTTGCACATTAGGGTTATAATTTCATTTTGCATAGTTTCTTGGTTCATTTCATACTTCTTTACTACATTTATTTACTTTATTTATAATTTTTCACATCTTAGATTAATTATTCCCACATACTATATATTAGTTAATTTTATTTAATCAAACATGGTTTAATATTTTTGATGGTTTAATATTTTTAATTTTCATTACTCTTTATATTTATTGTGTAGTCTATATTGCTTCTAAATTTATGTAGGATTATATAACGATAATTCAAAATATCTAAAAAATATTAAAAGATTAAAAATATAATCGAACATGGTTTATATTATGTATTTTCTAATGATTCTCAATTATATGGGTTGTTTACTCTAACCATGATGTGATGTGATATATAAACAATATGGATTTTTTTCAAGTTTCGTGCATGTGCCATCATTTCGAGAAAAATAAGAAGCCAATAATGTATATCTCGCCTATAGAAGTGTTATGGAAAACACTAAAGAAATCATGTGTCTGAAAATATTATTGAGTAACTCCATATGAATGTCAATATAATCACTCCACTCCTACATGACATACAAATTTTTATAGTTCTTGTGCACAATATAGTTTAGCATCAAGAAACGAAGCATAGAAATATTCATGTGCATTTCATTTGATAGAAAGTCCTCAATCGTGATATTGATCTCCATTTATATCCTAATAAAGATCAAGTTAGAAATATATTCATGAAGCCCCTATGCGTTGTAAATTTTTGTAAGTTTTGATCCATGCTTTTCCTTTCAGATTTTCCATTGAGGGTTACTTTTGTTCATGAAAATTCCACCCTCTAACATATTTTTGTATCTTCCTTGTCTATACTTCTTTTATATTGTAAAAACAAATTTATAAAAATCACCCTATGTGGTTTTGTAAACATCACCGTATGTGAGTTTACGTCTAACCCAAAGAAGCATTATTTATACATCACCATATATATATATATATATATATAATTCTTATTTCACTAAATCAAGAATTATTTCGATTCGAAAATGACTAAAAATATAGCCAATATTGGAATCCAATATTACTAGTTTTGGATCATAAAATGTTAAATATTGGAATTATTTGCCCAAAATCACACATATTGGATTACAATATCACATAAATTGGAATCTAGAATCACATTTATTAGAATCCAAAATCAAATATCTTTGGATTACAATATCACATAAATTGGAATCCGAATCACATTTATTAGAATCCAAAATCACATATATTGGAATTTACTACACTCTAAAATCACATATATTGGAATCCGATAATCAAAATATTGGAAACCGAAAAATGCAATATTCGATTCCATTAATTATACTTCCAAATTCCAATATATCTAATCAAGAATTAAATTAATGAATATGTGAAAAAACATTTAATGATTTTAGACAATCCAACATTGAGATGAAAAAAACATGCCTAGTGGTCGCTTAACTTGAGATAAAATAAAACATGTTCTATTTTATACGGGATAACGACTGTTAGGATTAATGTGTTATTTGGAATAAGGATCTTATCATCTTTAAGATTAAACTATGTAGATTTGAATATTTATTATGCCTTTTACCTAGTGGCCACTAGGATAATGACATTCACGAGATGTGATACACTTCCAGATTTATTTACTATGGTGTGATTGAACCTAGGGGAAACCAGATAATTACCAAAGATGTTATGAAGAAACTAACAAAGGGCGACGATTTATTTTAGGAGAATGTAATTAATTGTAAAACCATTCTAGATATATTTTCATATTTAAATTTAGATATCAAATTAACTTCATTTATTATGGTGTGATTGAACCTCAACACAACCAGAGAATTTCTTAAGATGTTATGAAGAAATTTTCAAAGGACGATGATCCAAAGTAGGAGAATGTAATTAATCAAAAAAATTTGAGATATATTTTCATATTTAAATTTAGATATAAAATTAACTGTAAAAAACATGACATATATATTTTCATATTCAAATATGGATATGAAATTAATTAAAATTAACTGTAAAACCATCCCAGATATATTTTAGTATTTAAATATAGCTATGAAATAAATTAAAATTTATTTACTAAAGGTAGAATTATAGTAAAACATTTGAAGAATAATTTGAATTTATAATGTAACACTATTCTCGAAGATGGACTTCCAAATAAAAATAGTATTATCCATTATTACCCCCTTGGTAAAATAGACAACTGGAGAAAATTGGAACTAGAGAAAATGTTGAAATTTAGCATTTTTTTGGGCTTCAATCCATTTTCCCTAACTCCCTAACCTAGAAAATTCTAAGGAGTTAGTGAATTTTGTTAGAAAACCAATGAAATCCATGGAGAGTGTTAGCATAATTTAGCATAGGCATATTTATTGCATTTTATTGCATTGTCTTTTATTTAATAATGTGCAACATGTGCACTCTAGTCTAGTGACTTGCATTCAATATTGTTATGTTGAATAACATTCAATATTGGTATTAGTAGTAATTACATGTGCATGTGAGATGGGTCTTATCATCTCGTAGTTGGTGTCTGCTAGGGTGTCATGTCTATCCATATGAGGCTGTCTAATATCTATAAATATTACAGCTCTTGCATTGTTATGTAATCTAATTTCATGATCAATAATATTTGTGAGGCTTCCGTCCCTCTTTGGTCATTGCAATCTAATTCTATTCTATCATTTGGTCTCTAAGCTATACCATTATTATCATTTGGTATCAGAGCAGGTTCTATCCAAGCAAGGTTGAAGAGGAACACTATTGGAGAGGATCCATTGGAGAAGAAGATCTGCATCAAAGGAAAGCCATTGAAGCATCCCATAGCCTCCACTCCTCCCAAGCATCCATCAACAAAAATTTGACCTATCCACTTATTTGGAAGGTAATTTTTTTTATTAGTCATTGGCATAGCCAATTGATCTAACATATTGGCGGAATATTTCAGATTTGGAGATCTTTAAAAAAAAAGGAGAAAGATCTTGGAAAAAATTGCAGATCAAAAGAAAAAAGATCAGATCTAAAAAAAAATCAGATCTGAAAGTGAAGGTGTGAAGAATTCAGGAGCAAAGGTTGAAGCAGTTCCGTCAACAAAATTCCAGCAGATAGCTTTTATAAAAAAGGACATAACTTTTTCATACAATGTTGGATTGATGTTCTGTTTTTTTTTCTGGAAATATAAGAAGGAGGCGCACAACTTTATAGTTTACATCATCTTCAGATTCGGCCTCTACATGTGACGAAAAGTCTGTACAAGTCGGATCATTTTTTTCGAAAAAAATTAGATCTAGCTGGTAATTGGTAAGATCTCAAAAATTAAGATTCCGATTCTTCTGAAATTTTATGAGTTTCAAGAAAAATATTGTATGATGCTGCTGTAAAATTTTTAGAAAAACTTAGATCACGGTTTGTGAGAAAAGGTGAAAACAATATTCAAATTGTTTGTTTGGATCTTGGGAACAAACAGGTCAGCGGTTCAATTCCCACTCTCTCCATATTTTTTCTTAAATTATTTTTTTGGAAAATTTGGAGAAATTAATAAAAAAATTTAAGCTCACCAAACACATTTAGAGCCACCACTAAATTTAGTGGAAAAACACCTATTGGGGGAAAAAAATTATTTTTCGCCTAAATTGTGTATTTTGTGATTTTAAACCCTTTTTTGTAAAGAGGGGGGACACAAAAAATTCATTTCGATGTACTTTTGGAGCATTTTGTACTAATCTTGGTGCATAAAGTGAAAAAAAGGGTACAATTTTTTTATTTTATGTTTGGTTCTATCACACAAGATCTTTGATCTCATAGCGGCGTTTCGTATATACAAAGTGCCTGGGAAGCGCTTACGGGTGATACCGTCGTGACTACTACTGCACTTAACGCCTAACACAGCTGCCTAAATGTCGTCTAGGAATCGACCCTATAAAATCGATGGGGAGTAATAAGGACACAATACACACACATTTGAGCCCTCCCATCCGTTTGTGCTTGCACAAACCCCTCTTCGTACTGTCTAAGTACCACGTACTAAATTATTTCACGTGCATTAACACCTCTTTCCGTACTGATGGGTATATTGAAAGGGTGATCTTCTTCCATGTACCGATGGGTATATCAGAAGGGAGCGTATATAGAAAGGTTTGGTATATCGGCCTGACGGTATATTGAGAGGGAGACCATAAACCTGGAGTGATAAGAGCCTTACCTTTTGTCAGAAATTCAGAGTTTCAGAAATTTAGATTGCAGAAATGGGTGCACAAGCACCAAAGTTCTTCTTTCCAGATTCACAACTACTTAGAGGAGACAACTATGCTGCATGGAAACCGAAGATCAAGACGTTACTTGAGTTTGAAGACCTATGGACAGTTGTAGATGGAAAAACAACAAGATCACTTGATGATGGAAGACAACAAGTTCAATTTGACAGGGCCAATCAAAAGGCCAAATTGATCATCTTGTTTACCATAACGATGATGTGCAATCCCACATTAGAGATGCCACATCGGCCAAGGATGCATGGGATAAGTTGAGCACAATCTATGAGGAAAAGAACAAGAATGCCACCTCGACCTACTATCACAACTCCATACTCTCAAGTTCAAGCACAATGAGAAGGTTGAAGTTTTTTTGAGACGAGTTGCTACTTTAAGGGCATCTCTATTGGCATTGGGAAAAGAGATAAGTGATGAAGACCTTGTACCAATTGTGTTGCAAGAACTTCCTCCTTCCTACAGAATCTTTGTGACAACTATCAATATGAGTGAACACACAGTCACCTTTGAGAAGTTGGTCAATCTACTTCAACAAGAAGAGGTAATGAACAACAAAGATCATGAAGATGAGCAAGCACTATCTTCCAATCATAAAGGAAAGGGGAAATTTCAATCCAATAACAAGAAGTCCCAACAAAATCAAAGTCAACGAGACAACACCAAGAAGTGTCCCATTTGCAATAGAGGGGGACATGACATCAAATATTGTTGGTACAATTCCTATAAAAAGGGTTCATCAAGCAATTCAAAACCCAATAACCAACAGGGTAACAATAATTCAAATAAAGGGAAGTCCAACAACAACAACAATCAAGGGCAGAAAAATGGTAATTGGCAAAGAAAACCCAAACAACAAGGGTACATTGCCGAACATGAGGATGATTCAGATGAAGGACACCACATGTATTCTGCTCAATTTGATGAAGAAACCAAGTCCACATAAGATATCTGGTATGTTGACTCGGGTGCAACTTGACACATGACTGGACGTAAGGATTGGTTCTACACACTGCGTGACTCACCCAACAAGAACCATGTGTCATTAGGTGATGACTCATCATACAGTGTCAATGGGATTGGAAACATTTCACTACCTCTTGGAAAGCATGACTGTAAAATCACAAATGTATTGTATGTACCTAGGTTGACCAAGAATTTGCTATCAGTTAGTCAACTCCTTGATCACAACTTGAAGTTGGATTTTGACAGTAATAATGGAGAAAAAGTGTGCTTGATAAGAGATAAGTCAAGAGGTTCCAATATTGTAGAAAGAGCCTCCAATGTGGGATGCATGTTCCAACTTGATTTTTTCCATAAGGATGATCAAGCTCTAGTGGCCAAAGACATGCAATCTGCGAACTATGGCATCGTAGATATGGTGACATCGCTTTGGCTATCTCCAAACACTTCAAAAGGGAAACATGGTGAAAGGATTGCCTACACTCAAACACAACACTCGACAAGTGTCACAATTGCCTAGCTGAAAGCAACACAGAGTACCCTTCCGTAAGAACACATATAGAGCTAAGGGAAAGCTTAATTTGGTGCACATCGATCTTTGCAGGCCCATGTAACCAAGTCATTCTGGATGTCAATATTTCATGCTTTGTGTTGATGACTACTCAAGAAAGATGTGGATATATTGTCTAAGAAACAAGAGTCAAGCCTTTGAGACATTTCAGAAGTTCAAAGCACTTGTTGAGAATGAATTTGGTCGCAAGATCAAAACTCTCCGCTCAGATCGAGGGGGTGAATTCACAAGCAATGAGTTCAATACTTACCCGAAGCTCATGGGATTCGTCGACAAATTCCCCCTACTCACACACCACAACAGAATGGTATAGTTGAGAGAAGGAATCGTACTATCATGGAAATGGTGTGATGTATGATTGATGACTTAGGTTTGACAAAGACATTTTGGGTAGAAGTTGTAAGAACTGCAGTCTATTTGTTGAACAGAGTGCCCACAGTAGCTCTTGAAGGAGTGACACCTCAAGAAGTATGGTCAAATCAGAAACCATCAATTACACACCTAAGAGTATTTGGGTGTAAAGCTAGCATGCACATACCCAAGAAGAACTGGAACAAGTTGGATATGAAAGCTGAGAGACTGATATTCATTGGATACAGTGAAGAAGCACTTGGGTATAGATTATGGGATCTGAAAGCAAAGAAAGTATACAAAAGTAGGGATGTTGAGTTCTTTGAGAAGAAACCGTGGGCACTCGGCATACGAGATACACCTCTTGTGAAGACATAATTTGATGTTCCCACTAAAGATGACAGTGGTGAATTGGATGATGGTGAAAACTTGGATCCACCACAAGCCAATGGAATAGCTAAGAAGTTACCTAAATGGTATACTCAATTAATAAGAGATGCAAATTTGGATGAAGCACCTAGCACATCATCCAATCCTGGACCTAGAACTCGTAGTCAAGCTCGTGAAGAGGTCAATTATGCCCTAATAAGCCGAGTTTTGAAATAGTAGAGCCATCTACGCTTCAGAAGCCCTACAATCAAAAGCTTGGAAAGATGCCATGGATTCAGAGTATCAGTCAATGATGAAGAACAACACATGGCAACTTGTTGACCTTCCACCAGGGAAGAAACCCATTGGATGTAGATGGATATTCAAGACTAAGTACAAATTAGATGGGACTATTGACAAGTATAAAGCAAGGCTTGTAGCAAAGGGGTATGCACAACAAGAAGGCATTGATTATGAGGAGACATTTGCTCCCACAGCCAAGATCAAGACAATCAGGATGATCTTTGCTCTAGCTGCACAATTTGGTTGGAAAGTCCACCAAATGGATGTGAAAAGTGCCTTTCTTAATGGAGATTTGCAAGAAGAAGTCTATATGACTCAGCCAGAGGGTTATGTAATACCAGGAAAAGAGATGATGGTATGCAAACTCATAAAATCTCTATATGGCCTAAAACAGGCACCCCGGGCATGGTACATCAAAATTGATGAGCATCTCATAAGTCATGGATTCGAAAGGAATCCTTATGACCCCAATCTCTACCTCAAAAAGCAAGGGGGGGAGATTGTCATTGTGGTTGTTTATGTCGACGGTCTAGTCATTACGAGTGCAGTTCTGTGAAGATGATTGATGCTACAAATAAGGATTTTAATCGATCGTTCGACATGACAGATATCGGGCTCATGCACTATTGTCTTGGGTTGGAAGTATGGCAAAAAGAGAATCATATCTTTGTGTCACAGTTGAAATACACCAAGACAACGCTCGAGAAATTCAGGATGATGGACTGCACTCCTATTTCTACACCTATGGAAGTGAGACTTCAGTTATCTCGTTCCGATCCATCACCACCGGTGAATGCAACTCTCTATCGGCAGTTGATCGGGAGTCTCATTTACCTGACATATACTAGACCAAATATCAAATTTTCAGTCAGCTATTTATCACACTTCATGCAAGAACCAAAAATATGTCATTGGAAAGCAACAAAGAGAATACTAAGATATCTAAAGGGTATAGTTGACCTTGGTCTAGAGTACAAGAAGAATGACAACTTCTTCTTGACAGGATATTCAGATTCAGATCATGCAGGAAACATGGATGATAGGAAGTCAACATCAGGCTTCGTCTTCTTTATGGGATCTGGACCGATATCATGGGGAAGCAAGAAATGAACTTTGTTTCTCACTCTTCTCTGAGTAGAGTATTGAGCTGCAGTGAAGTCGTTTGTGAAGCAATATGGCTATCTTTGAATCTTTGGAAGGAATTGGTATACCACAAAAAAATCTACTCCAAGATATGTTGATAATGAAGGAGTTACAAGCTTGTTCACAATCCAAGATTTCATGAGAGAACCAAGCATATTGAACTACAAGTTCATTTCATACGTGAGCATGTCTTGAAGCATAACATACACTCCAGCTTCTATCCTACATTGAACAAGGCGATGTTTTCACTAAGTCACTTGCACGTGACAAATTCACACTGTTAAGAGAGTTCCTCTCCACTTCATTAGAAACTATGCAAAATTAAGGGGGGGAATATTAGCATAATTTAGCATAGGCATATTTATTGCATTTTATTGCATTGTCTTTTATTTAATAATGTGCAACATGTGCACTATAGTCTAGTGACTTGCATTCAATATTGTTATGTTGGATAACATTCAATATTGGTATTAGTAGTAATTACATGTGCATGTGAGATGGGTCTTATCATCTCATAGTTGGTGTCTACTAGGGTGTCATGTCTATCCATATGAGGCTATCTAATATCTATAAATATTACAGCTCTTGCATTGTTATGTAATCTAATTTCATGATCAATAATATTTGTGAGGCTTCCGTCCCTCTTTGGTCATTTCAATCTTATTCTATTCTATTATTTGGTATCTAAGCTATACCATTATTATCGAGAGAGTGTTGCAAAAAAATAAATCAGAGAGTGTTGTCGAAAGTTGCACCACGAAAAACAATTGCCACGAAATTCACGTTGTAGAAAAGAAGTGTCGTAGAAAGTCACGCTGTAAAAAACAAGTGCCATAGAAAGCCACACTACAAAAATAAGTATCATAGAAAAGAAGTTTTGGAGAAATATGTACTACAAAAATAAGTGCCGTAGAAAGTCGCGCCACCAAGAAAAAAATCCACGAATGCCATAGGAAAAAGTTCCACAAAACAAAGGTTGGAGAAAGATAAAGCTACAAAAAGATAAATCTATAGAATTCTACAAAAGGATAAAGCCACAAAATACTAAATCCACAAAAAAATTAACTGGAAAATCCACGGAATAAAGGAAAATGACAGTTTTTCACGTGAAACTTAAAATGGCCATACCTTTTGTCACGTTGCTCCATTTTTCTTAAAATTTATATCATTGGAAAGGTATCAAGATTAAAGGAAATTTTTATTGAGGTTAGATGTGTGAAAAATTAGAAAACATCTCTAGCACAAAAATTCATAATTCCAGGCCCAACCACCGCAATTAATGAAGTATGACATCCCATTTCTTCTTCCAGAAGCTAAAGTACATGGGGAATGATTTGTAAGGATGCACATGCCTTTTTTAGACCATTTAATGAATTTTTTGGTGGGTGAGAGCAAAAATATGAGTTTCACTCTTTCTCTCTTTTCCCATCACTTCTATATATTGTAACCTCTTCTCATTTTTGAGGGAGATATTCTGGGACTTAGGGAAACTCTTGCATTTTGGTTTCTCAATTCCATTGAGCTATAATCCTTCCCATGGGCCTGTAGAATGTATTTTTGCCTCTATTTTGCATATATAATGGACTATGCAACCATTTGAAGCAATAAAATTTGTGTTTGTGGTGTTCTCTCAACCCTTGCATTTATTTTCTTGTCTTTCCTTGCCTCTCTATTATTTCTGTTCTATTATGTGCATGTTTCTATTATTTTTAGGCTTGTGTTTTTGTGTTTCATGGGGATTTGGTGTTAAATTCTATTTTGGGACTATGTCAAAGCTATCCTGGCCTCTCTCAGTTGCATTTCTCTTCAATTTTCTCCCTCAACAGTGTATCTCACTCCCTTTTCTTGGTGTTATCACCTCTTTAGTGTAGGATTTCCCATTTTTCATGCATTTTCCTCTCTCCTGGTCCCTTGGAATCATAGATTAGGATTATATAATAGATTTACCTTCATTACAAGTAGTTTCATTAGTTTAGGAAGAGGAACCAACCTTCTCTAGAGAATTATCTCAACTACAAGGTCCCACACCTTGAGACAATTCCATGTTACCCAGTTACACTGATTACCCAATAAACTCACATGCTAGAAAATTAGAGGGTGTTGTAATTTGGTGATAATAGTTATAGCACACCCAGTGGGACCATAAAGAAGTCTTCATTTTATTGCAGCAAGATTGGTGTGCTCTTGTTGTAAATTCCAGCCTTTAAGAGGCTCTATAGCAACACATCTAGTGACTCCAAGGGGAAGATTTCAGTGGTTTTAGCAGTGCTAGTGGTTCAAATTTATGAGAAGGATTCAAACAAGGTCTAGAGCAAGAGAAGAAGGTATTTTCAAATATCTACAGACTATCTCTAGGAAGAGGAAGAATATTTCAGAGATCACCATCTCCACCGAATAAAACATTGTCAACACCTCCACCTAGTAGGCCATTTATTCAGTCAACTAGAGTTCTCAGACCGATCAAAATGGCTCATCAATAACCAACACCACCACAAAATCCTTTTTCAATTTTATGGGTAGCATCCCACTTTCTCTCAATGCACAAAACCCAATTCTAGTTGTAGCATTGAAGAATATCCCATACTTCACTGGGGAAAATCACACAACTCCAATTGACCACATTCAAGACATTACAAATGTTTGTGTTATTCATGAGGTCAATGAGATGGATGTGGCAATTAAATTATTGGCCTCTTCTTTCAAAGGCAAGGCTTTACAGTGGTTCAGAGCCTAGGAGCAGGATCAATTAATAATTGGGATCAATTGTGCACAACTCTTTGTGGCCAGTTTGGAGAAAAAGTAGACAACTTATCTCTGTTGGAGCAATTAACTACAATCAAAAGGGAACCAAACGAGAAAATGTATGATTTCAAATTTATATTTCAAAGGACATGGGATTAGATTCCAATTTCCATGAGACCGAAAACTAAAGGTGATTTTCTATACTTCCTAAAATATTTAAATTTTAATATATCCATGATGATACAATCTATGGGAGGTACAACTTTTCCTGTAACTTATAACTTAATTATTAGAGCTGATTTTTTTAATTCAAGCTAGTAAACTTGCACCTAGGCCACCTATGCCTCTCTATCCGAAATGGGGAATCCAAGTTCTAGCCAAACACCTACATTAGCTCCCATTCCTGCCCCAAAAATTAGAATTCTAATGAATCTTCTACTTCTTCTCCTAACACCTCAAATGAGCTTTAGGAGGTCATGAAGCAATTGCAAAACTTAGGCAATGAGTTGGTGACAATTAAGAGGAAACAAACACAAAATTTCATATCATATCATCCCCAAGCCCAACCCAATAGACCTCCATATCATCCTAATAGACCACCTTCCCAAGATGCTAATCAAAGCCAAGGAAAACCTCCTGCTAACAAGTCATTTCAACCTTATAATCCTAATGTTACTTCTACATCTAGAGACTTGGTTCCAAATCAAAATAACATGGCACAAGAATATGAATGGTGCTTCCCATGTAATCAACCTCATAATCAATCAACATGTTTCAATGGTTCTCTGAACAAATATTTGATGGTGACAATGGATGGTTTGTCTCAAGAAACAAAAACAAGAAGAAAGCAGTAGGAAGATACCCAAGAATCACCTCCAAGTGAAACTACGCTTGTGAATTAGCAAGATGAGGATTTTGGGGCATAAATCAATCTCCTTCTCAAGGTGTGACAGCAAACACAAGGTCTAAAAAGAGGAATTTAGAGGAAGGGAAGTCATCTAATCCAAGTTCTACTCATTCCTCTATCACTCTACAAGGAGTTATAAATCCATAGAGAACTCCAAATGTTCATAATCAACCCAAGCTGCCTTCTAGACCAGCTCATGTACCAATTGTAGTAGCTCATGTGCAAGAGAAGGTTGTGAAAATTAAAGGAAAATAGAAAGATAGCTCTTCTCCTTTTAATATCATAGAGAAAATGAAGAAAAACAAATGTCAACATCTCAATGTGGGAGTCATTAGCAATCCCGGGCCAAAGAGATCTATTACAAGAAGCCATGGAAAATTGGTCAACATCAAATGAGCCACCCAAGAATCAAGAAAAGGTACTCACTAATGTAGCTCCACAAGAAGGTAGTCAAGGAGGTCAACCAGGTAAAAATATGAAGCCTCTGTCATTCTATATTTCTCTAATTATTGGGAGCAATCTTGTACACAATTGCATGATTGATTTGGGAGCAAGCAATTCAATAATGCCCAAACAAATATCTGATCAATTGGGCATTTAGTATGAATTCATTTCTAGAGGTGTAGTGAAATTAGATGAAACAGCAGTGAAAATTGTTGGTGTGATCAAAGGTTTGATCCTTACACTACATGCATGCCCAAATGTTACAATATTGCAAGATGTGTCAGTTATTGATTTGCCACCAATATTTTATCTATGTTTGCATCAATACTTCACCACTAAAATTAGAGGCTACTTGTCTACTGATTGGTCACATATGCTATTCAGAATAAGGTATGGAGCTAAGGCTACAATCTGGTTTAAACCTATTGCAAACTTCCATATTGAGCCTCATGTACCAAGTCCAATCAATGAAAATTTCTCATCTTTTGACCAAGAAGATTACCCAAGAACTTTGGAGACAAATACCAAAGTTGGAGGCATTCCAGACTTAACTCTCAATGAGTGGGAAAACAAAAGGCATGAATTTTATCCTTATAAGGAAATGGAAGAAGCTGAGTTGGGAATTTATTGCTTGCATGAAGAAAATCCACCTCTCCCTAGCATCACCAAACCAGATGGTAAAGATGACAATGAAGTATGGCAGCTATTCTTTGATGGCTCAAGGAGTAGAAAAGGTGTTGGAGGAGGAGCAATGCTTGTGTCACCTCAAGGTATAAAATACTACTCAACTTTCCATTTTCAATTCAGTTCTTCTAATAACGCCACCGAGTATGAAGCATTAATTTATGGGTTGCATTGGGTAAGAAAGAAAGGTATTAATAATTTACACATATTTGGATATAGCGAGTTAATAGTAATCCAAGTAAGAGGGTTGAATGATGCTAAGAATGATCTCTTAAAGGGATATAATAATAGGGTATGGGATCTCATCGAATAATTTGAAGCATTCAACATCATCTCCATCCCAAGGAAGAAGACTGAGGCTACAGATAGACTTGCAGTAGTTGGGGAAGCATTTGATGTCATTGATAGTATAAAGAGAGACCAAACTCAGCCTCATATCAGAGTGATTGTAAGACCAGCTATTCCAAATAACAGTACAAGCTGACAAGTATTTGAAAGTGATCAGTAGATCATAAATTTTCTTGAAGAAGAAGCTGAATTATCCACTAGAAATCAAGACAAATTGGAGCAGAAGTATGGTGACCAAGTGGTGCAGCTAAGAAAAAATAAATTACCAAAAGGCTTAGTGAATTTGGAGTCTATCTTCAATCCTAATGACCAATTCTGGAAGGAGAAAGCTAATATTCAAGTCAAGGGTGAAGATTCAGATTCTATTTCAGTAGGTGAAGGTAAGGTGCTACAAATTGGCAAGGTAAGTACTCAACAAGAAAAATATGATTTTATCCAACTTTTCCAATAATTTCTAGATATCTTTTCCTAAAATTATAAATATTTGAGAGGCTTCAATCCAAAATTGGCACAACATACTATTAAATTGGATCCAAAATCCAAGCCCATCAAGTAGAAGAAAAGGTTAGTGAATCCTCACATTGAACCTCTCATGAGAAAAGAACTGAATAAGATGATAGAGGATAATATCATTTTTCCAATCAAGCATTCAAGTTGGGTTGCAAACTTGGTACCGGTGAGAAAGAGAAACAAAGAAATCAGGTTGTGCATGGACTTTTGTGATTTAAATAGAGCTTCACTTAAGGATCACTACCCTCTTCCCTCTATGGAACAAATATTGCAAGTAGTAGCTGGTTTGTAGATATTCTCATTATTGGATGACTATTTAAGCTATAATCAGATCATGGTGAAAGAAGATGATCAATTCAAAACAACCTTCACTACAAAATGGGGGACATATGCTTATAGGAAAATGCCTTTTGGACTGTCAAATGTCGGAGCTACTTTCTAAAGAGCAATGGATATGGACTTTAAAGGGTTGATTAATAAGATAGTGTTGGTTTATCTTGATGATATCACTATGTTCTCAAAAAATGCATCATACGCCCTCTTTCACATCGGGCAAGTTTTCTAAATATGTAAGAGATTTGAAGTGTCTTTGAATCCCAAAAATGTATATTCTTGGCTCATGAAGGAAATATCTTGGGCCACATTGTTTTGAAATAAGGGTTGACTATTGATCCTGAAAGAGTTGAAGCTATCTGTGCTCTACCATTACCAAGTCACAAGAAGGCTCTCCAAATTTTCTTGGGGAGAATTAATTTTTCACATATTTATGCCTGACTTTTTCACTCTTGTTAAGCCACTAACAATGATGTTGAAGAAGAACCTTGCATTAAAATGGAAAACTGAGGGTAAAGATAGTTTTGAGGCCATAAAAATCCATATCTCAGGCCCCAACTCTCATAAACCCATATTTTTCAAAGGAATCCATCCTCTTTTCTTTTGGCGTTCGATACAATTTCAACTATCTTGGTACAACTAAATAAAGAAGGTTTGGAGTAGCCCATAGAATTATTCAACTAGGGCTTGGAAGATTATGAAGTAAGATATTATTTCATTGAAAATCATGTCTTAGTTTTCATTAAGAGCCTAAAAGAGTTCAAACTCCAAGTCTCAAACAACAAGATTCAATTATTAGTGTCTCATGTCGGGGTCAAAGTCTTTCTCCTGAATAAGGATCTAAATGAGAAAAGAGTAGGTTGGATAACCCATGTGATGGATTATGATATTAAAATCAAGGTGAATAATTTGGTTTGTGGAAAAGGGTTGTATGGGCATCTTTCTTCCAAACAACATGTTGAACTAAATGTTATCCAAAATAAGCCCCCTGCTTATTTTGGCCAACTTGTCTTCATTATTTCCTTCCTTGTTCCTCAAAAAAATTTTTACACATTTGGGGCACTCAAAATTTTATAGGTATTGCTTCATCAGATAGATAATTTTCTCCCATTTCCAAAAAGGTAAAGAAGTCCTCCTAACTCCTTGTATTTTGTAAGTTATGGCTCGGCAGAGTTTGGAGGGGAAATTTTCCCAAGATGGGCCCACAGGAAAAAATTTGGCACTTAGCCTTTTTGGGGTCAAAGGGGCAAAGGGAAAATTTTGCCCTAAAGACCACAAGGAAATCATATGGTTCCACGTGTCAGGTTAGAGTGATGGGGGTAGAAGGACTTCGAGTTTTTTGGCATTTGGTCAAAGTGCGTCAAAGGGAAAAATCCAAGTGCAAGTCCTGCCGAGCAATGAGATGGTGCCATGTGTCCCGTCGGTGGTGGTGGGAGTCGGGCGGAAAAAGAAATTTGGAAATTTCTCCAAAGTGGTTAATGGTGTAAAGGTAAAAAATGGAGCGCATCCCCGCCAAGCAACCAGATGGTGCCACGTGTCCCGAGTGGCGGAGGCGTGGAGTATTTTTGGAAAATTTTCCAAATTCGCAAAAGGGGCAGAATGATCATTTGAACCCGTGGATCAACCAGAGGGTGCCACATGGCAGCACAGGATAGGCCAGCGGACATTTTTTCAGGAGTTTCTCACAATTCGAAAACGGAGGGAAAAGTTCAATTTTCAATCCGCGAACCCTAATTTTGCCCTAATTTCACTTGTTTTGCCCTAAATCTTCAGAGGGCCATATCTTTTGATCCAAAGCTTAGATTTTTGTGTTTTTATATCATTGGAAAGATGTTGAAATTATCCACATGATGGACTATTCAATTTTTATTTTTGGTGGATATTTGTGGGAGAAAATTGAAGAAATGTCCCTAGCACGAGAAAAAATGTAAAACCGACCCCCAACCACCAAAATTAGTGAGGTATGGTGCTTGTTTCTTCTCCAGCATGGCCAAATGCATCAAAAAATGGATTTTTGAGGGTGACCTTGCTGTTTTAGTGGATATTTTTAGTGGTTGGAGATCTCAAATCAATTTTCCCACGTTTTTGCCTTTCCTTCATTCTGCTTCACCATTAAAAGCTAGTTTTGGCTCATTTGTAAAGGGTTAGACATTTTTTTGTTCTTGCAGACTCCCCTCTTCCACTTGGCATGTGAATTCAAGGAGTATCATACCTTCAATGGAGATTGTGGCACATTTTTAGCCTCTCGACATTGTAATGGATTGTATTAAACTCAGGAATGGTAATGCATGTTTTGTGAATGATCCTCTAATACTCTCATGCATTTATCATTGTCCTCTCGATATTTCATTATATTCTGGCAATATGTGCATGCTTTGGTGTTACATCTCTATGATTTGTGTTTATTTGCAAGACAAAAGTTCATCACTCCTTTGGTGTATCACCATTTTAGCTTAGTTTTGTTTCCCTTTTCCATGCTTCTCTCAACCCTGTCTCCTTGGTAATTTTAGAGTAGGAATTTTGAATCAGAACCTCTGCAAAAAAATTCATGCATACACCTAAACAGAGGGGTAAGAACCAACTTTCTCTGGAGATTTTTATCACCTTGCAAGGTCCCACACCTTGGAGAAAACTCAATGTTGTGTAATCACACTAAATGACCCAATTTTGGACTACAGATCTAAAGGTCATTTAGGGGGTGCTATAGATTTGCACTAACAGCTTTTGGAACACTGGTGAGACCTTAGAGGTCTTCATATCCATTACAACAAAGTGATGTGCAATTATTGTAAGTTTCTTGATTGAAAGAGCCTTGAATTTCACATCTGATGACTCTAAAAGATAGAATCAACTGGTTTCAGCAGTCCAAGCTTGAAGATTCATGAGAAGGATCCAAACAAGGTCAAGGACTAGAGAGGAGGGATTGTTTAACTATCTACAATTATCCCCAGAAAGAGGAGAAAGAGGAAGAAGGATTCAAAGGTATCCATCTCCACCAAACAAAACTCTATCAACTCCTCCACCTATTAGACCTTTCATCCAATCAACAGGGTTCTTAGGCCAATCATAATGGCACAACCCAATCCTTATGTCAACTTTACTAGCAGCAACCCACTTGCTCTCAATGCACAAAACCTAGTTCCAATTGTAGCATTGAAGAACATCCCATACTTTACTGGAGAAAATCATACCAATCTTGGTGATCATGTCAAGGACATTGCTAATGTTTGTGTAATCCATGAGATTGTTGAGATGGAGATTGTTGTCAAATTGTTGGCATCTTAATTCAAAGGGAAAGCCTTGTAATGGTTCAAGATCCGATTGTGCACAACCCCCATAACCAATTTGGAGAGAAAGGGGACAACTTGTCTCTATTGGAGAAACTGACAACTATCAAGAGAGCTCCCAATGAGTAGCTGACAGACTTCAATTTTAGATTTCAAAGAACATGGGTTAGAATCCCATTGGCAGTGAGGCCATCAACTCAAGGTGCTTTCTTATACTTTCTCAAGGCTTTAAATTATGACATTTCTATGTTGATCCATTCCATGGGAGGTGTAACTCTACCTGCAGCTTACAACATCACCATTAGGGCTGATAATTGTTTGATCCAAGCTAGTGAACTTGCACCTAGGCATCCTATGCACTTATATCTAGAGTTTGGAAGCCCAAGTACTAGTCAAGCACCTACTTTAGCTCCTATTCCCACTCCTAGAAATCATAGTTCAAATGAAACTTCTACTTCATCCTCTAGTGCCTCAAATGAGCTTCAAGAAGTTATGAAATAATTACAAAATTTGGGCAATGAGCTGGTTACACTCAAGAGGTAGCAAGCTCAAAGTTTTAGGCCTTCTTATCAGCCTCAAACTTAGCCTAATAGACAGCCATATCAGCCTAATAGGCCACCCAACCCAACTGCAAATCAAAATCAAGTAAGGCCTCCTGCCAATAGACCATTTCAGCCCTATAACCCCAATGTTGCATCTACCTCTAAAGCCTTAGTGCTAGTGCAAAATAATATAGCTCAAGAGTATGATTGGTGTTTCCCATGCAATGAACCTCACAACTAATCTATGTGCTTCAATGGTGCTTTGAATCAAGCTTTGATGGTGACAAAAACTGGTGTAGAGAGTGAGGTGAGTCAAGAAACAAACCAACAAAAAGGGACACCTCAACAAGATACAACTCCAAATGAGACTACACTTGTGAATTAGCAAGCTGGATATTTTTGTGGTATGAATCAAACACCTTCTCAGAGTGTAGCATCTAACACACAGTCAAAGAAGAGGAATATCGGTGAAGGGAAGTCATTAGATCCAAGTGATTCACAACCTTCCGTCACTCCCCAAGGTGTTGGCAAGAAAATACAGTTCCAAATGTGCAAGGACAACTCAAGCCACCTTCTGAGTAGCTCAAATGCTAGCTATTGCAGTCCATCTACAAGAAAAGAATGTGCAAACTAAAGGGAAGAAAAGAAATGGTTCATCCCCATTTAACATCATTGAAAAAATGAAGAAAACCAATGTGAACATATCTATGTGGGAGTTGTTAGGGCAAAATCACAAAGACCCTCGGATGTTAATCGTGTTTCTAGGTTGATCTTCAGGCATCCAGTGTGATTGCACAACATAGAAACCTCTCTCCAAGTGTGGGACTTGTGAAACTGAGAGAGGAATCTCCATATTAGAGGTTGGTTCCTCAAACTCCTTTGATTTAGATCTATATTTGCACAACTACAGAGGTTCAGATCCTAATCCTACTCTAAATTGCAAGGAGATAGGGATAGAAGTGCAAAAATTGAAACTAACTAAAGATGGTGATGCACCAAAAGGAGTGGTGAATATTTTTGTCATGTAAATAGACACAAACCAAAGATTACAACATAAAACATACACAAGCTGATAAGATATAATTTATGATCTGAAATGAAGCAAATAATACAAACAAAGGATTGAAACCCATTCACAAAGCTTGCATTATCATTTCCAATGTCAAAACCACTGCATTACAACCTCAGAGAGGTAAAAAAAACTGTTACAGTCTTTGAAGAGGTCTGATTCTTACAACAATCACCTGCTAGAGGTGAAAGAAGAAGTTTTTTGCTATGCCAAAAGTGTTCCACCTTTTTGAAATGAGCCAAATCTAGCTTTTACATTGCATGGGTGAAGCCCAGGAGAGAGAAAATGTACAAAATGTGGGAACCCATTCCTCATTGACTGCAAATGCATTAAAACGGCATGGGGGACCTTACAAACCCATACCTTGTCATTTTTGACCGAATTGGAGGAGAGTGCGACCCATTCTGTATTAAATTTGGTCGTTGAAATGTCACTTCGCCATAAACATGCGCGAGCCGTTTCTTAAATTTCTCTCTTCAGACTAAACCAAAATTCAAAATTGACCCTTAATCATGTAGAGAATTTTATAAGCTTTCCAATGATATAAATAACGTGCAAATCGAGCTCTGGATCGAAAGATAAGGCGATCTAAAGATTTAGGGCACAAAACAGGCAAAAATGGGTTTTTAAAATTTTTCCCGTGCTCCGCCACCTGGACGACACGTGTCGGGCACTGATTGGATGAGAAATTATCTCTCCTTCCTCGCCCGTGGGTTTTCCTTGAAATTTTGAATTTTTGTGATTTTGGAACATTTCCCATTTTTTCTCGCATCCCCATACTTGGGACACGTGGCATGATCTGATTGGAGGACAGGGGCACGGGGTCATCCTTTACCTTTTAGTTTTTGGCCAAAACTTTTGCCAAATTCTCTAATTCCTCCCCAAGCTCCACACTCCCCTTCTCCTTAGGACATGTGTCCTCTTTTTATTGGCTCGGGCCAACACTTCAAACCTTGCCCTTTGAAATTTTGGACGTTTTCCCTTGTGACACGTGGCATTTCCTGATTCATCCGCGGGCCTGCCGCTTTTCGCGATCCTTCACGCCCATTTGGCCTCGGTTGTCCCAAACCGCAGGGAAAATTCCTCTATCCGCCCGATTCAAAGCCTGTCCCTCTTTGAGGTGAACACACGTGGCGTGATTTGATTGGCTCTCGGCTCCTTCGACTCTCCGTGTCCCACACGTCCCTTTGTCCCAACTGTCCCAAAGGTGAAAGTTCTCTGTTTCGGCCGATCCGGGTGGTTTGCGTCCTTCACATCCTCACGGCCCAAATGTCCCAGCCTGTTCTACACAGCAGTTAGTCAATTTTGTTTTTACCTTCGGCTGGTTCACCCTTTCATGTCCCACGCGTCCCCACGGCCTCTGATGCCCCAACTATCCTGCAGGCTCGCTGGTGGCCTTTCGGCCGATTCATGCCCAAACGTCCCAACTGTCCCAAGGACCGCCTGACTAGGACTTAGCCGTTTTTCATGATTTTTTCTAGCCCAAGCTTGTTTTTTGCAACTTTTTCACCCTTTTTTAGAACTTGCTCCTTTCTTCTTGGATAGGAGAGTTAGAAAAATTCTGAGGGGACCCTAGAAACATGATTTTTTGCCTTGAATCAATCTATTTGCCTGGGACTTGAATATTCTGATGCATGTTATCAAATTTACCCTTGGGGTGAATTTTGGATAACAATTTGGTGACTCAGCGGGGTTACCTGCCTACTAGGTAGAAGATACCAGTTGCCTAAAGCAGTCTATTGGGCATGGAGTCATCAGATATTCTGTTTAGAACCTCAACTAACTCAGAATGTGTAAGGAGGAAGATGGAATATCATCTGAGGGGAGCAAGGGCTGTAAAACATCTCCATGGACAGCAAGCTGTGCCAAAGCACTTAGGGAAAACAAAACTAACCTACACTAAAACAATGTGCACAAGCACTTGGAGGAATGAAAATCTAATATAATATTTACAAGGTAGTGAATTTCCCTCTAGAAGAAATACTTGAGATAGATTCCATTGACTGGAATCTGTAGTTCTTCACCATCCAATGAGGCCAATTGGAAAGCATTGTTGTTCTTGCACTTCGTGACCATGTATGGGCCACTCCAAATGGCATCAAATTTTGAATGCCTTCCCGGTTTTGCTCTATCCACATCCCATTTCAACACTAGATCTCCAACCTGAAAAGATCTATCCTTGGCCTTCCTATCAAAGGTCTTCTTGATCAAAGCTTGATCCTTCTCCATTACTTGGGATGCCTGATTTCTGATCTCTTGCAGCTCCATCAACTCTGCATACCTCACCTCCATGGGCTCAAACTCTAGCAACTCCAGCTGCTTCATGAGTTCCAATGTTGGCAACTCAAGTGACATGGGCAAGATTGCCTCTCTTCCATAGACAAGTTTGAATGGAGAGTTACCTGTGGATCTTTTGGGAGTTATCCTATCAGCCCATAAGGCTGATTTCAGTTTGGTATGCCAAGACCTCTGATTCTCGTCAAGAGTCCTCCTAATGATCCTCAACAAGTTCTTGTTTGTAGACTCGGCCTGGCCATTACCTTGAGGGTAATAGTTTGATGAAGTGCTTAGGTAGATACCGTTCTTGACAGCCCACTCAGTCACCTTAGATCTAATGAATGTCAATGCATTATCAGAGATTATTGTAGTAGGTACACCAAATCTAGTTGTTATCCCCTCATAAAAGTCTAAGATGCTAGACTCGGCTTGCCTCTTTGAGTGCTACCGTCATTCCTCATCCATTTGGTGAAATAGTCCATGTGGTCACAAAATCCATTTGTGCCGTTGTCCCGAATTGGGATTAATGACTCCGATGAAGTCCAAACCCCATTGCATGAATGGCTGGTCAACTGAGATTGTATGTAATGGAAGGGCAGCAAGTCTCTCTTTTCTTGTGAAAATGCACAATTCTTACACCTCTTGATCCATGCATAGAAATCATCAAGATGTTAGGCCAATAATAACCAGCCTTCATCATTTTTAGAGCTGTCACTCTTGGTGCAAAATCTGATTTGTGCTAATGTATCTCAAAGCAAGACTCCATTCACATCTTTCTTGTACAAAACCCCATCAACAATGGTATACGGGACAGCCTGCAATCTAAAGTGTGTCCTTTGGGTCTTGTTCATCTCCGGAGGGCATAGGCCTATGCCTAGGAAGTGCATTATATCTTGGGTCCAGCAAGGAGTGGGGGCAGCATTGTTTTCTTCTTGAGTGCCACATGGCTTATGGCTGTCCTGGACTGTCAAAACAGCCTCTTCTTCATTGCATACTTCTTTTTGCTTCCCCAAAACCAGCTGCTCACACAATCCTTTCCCTCTTACCAGCTTGGTGATCCTAATCTCAATGTCATACTCCATGACACGGGTGATCCAACCTACCCTTTTCTCATTCAAATCCTTGTTGAGGAGGAAGTCCTTAACCCCAACATGTGAGACCAGCAACTGGACCTTGTTGTTTGAGATTAAATGCTTGAATTTCTTCAAGCTTCTGATTACTACAAGCACATGCTTCTCAATAAAAGAGTACCTCACCTCATAGTCATCTAGGCTCTAGCTGAAGAAGGCAATTGGCTGCTCATCATTATCCTTGTTCTGATTGTACCAAAATGGTAGAAATAGTGTCATTACCTCCAAATGCATAGAGGATGAAATCCTTGGAGAAGTCTGGGTTGATGAGAGTTGGTGCTTGAGAGATGGCTTCTTTGATTACTTCAAAACTCTCCTTTCTTTTTGCTGTCCACTTGAAAGCCATGCTCTTCTTTAACATTTTGGTGATGGGCTTGACAAGGGCTGCAAAATCTGGGACAAACCTCCGAACAAAGTTTATCCTTCCCAAGAAACTCTGAAGGGATTTCTTGTGGCTGGGAAATGGTAGTGCTCTTATGGCTTCAACCCTCTCTGGATCAATTGCTAATCCTTCCTTGGAGACAATATGGCCAAGGAGCTTTCCTTCATGTGCAAGAAAGATGCACTTCTTAGGATTCAAAGACACTCCAAATCTCCTGCACCTCATGAAGACTTGTCTCAAATGAGAGAGGTGGTCTGCTGCATTTTTGGAAAAATAGTGATATCATCAAGGTAAATTAGCACCACATTGTTAATCAAACCTTTGAATGCCATGTCCATTGCCCTTTGGAAGGTAGCACCAGCGTTGGATAGCCCAAATGGCATTTTCTTGTATGTAAAAGTTCCCCATTTGGTTGTGAAGGCTGTCTTGAACTGGTCCTCTCCCTTCACCATAATCTAATTGTAGCCTGAGTAGCCATCAAGTAGTGAAAACCTCTCGGAGCCAGCCACAACTTGCAAGATTTTCTCCATGGAAGGGAGTGGGTAATGGTCCTTGAGAGAGGATCTATTCAAGTCTCTGAAGTCAACACACAACCTGATCTCTCCACTCTTCTTTCTAACTGGAACTAAGTTGGTAACCCAACTAGAATGCTTGATTGGGAATATGATCCTTGACTCAATCAGCTTGTCTAGTTCTTTCCTCATGAGAGGTTCCATGTGTGGATTGAATAGTCTTTGTTTCTACCTGACAGGCTTAGTATTTGGATCCAATTCAATGGTATGCTGAGCTAAGTTGGGATTGAAACCTTTCAAGTCTTCATAGCTCCAAGCAAACACGTCAGGGAACTCTTGACATAGCTGTATGAACTCATACTTTTCTTGTTCAGTTGTCATCCTTCCAATTTGCAATGGTTTGTTCTCTTCTACCAAGATGGATACTGAATCCTCTCTCTTGACCTAAATGTTTGCTTTCTCCTTTCTAAACTGATCATTGGGGTTAAAAATGGACTCCAAAGTGATAAGTCCTTGGGCAGCTTGTTAGTTCTCAGCTGTACCACTTGGTCACCATACTGCTGTTCCAATCTTTCTTGATTCTTGGCTGAGAACTCAACTTCTTCTTGTAAGAAATGGATGATTTGCTGGTCATTTTCAAACACTTTCCAACTGACATTGTTATCCGGCACTGAAGGCCTCACAATCACGTGGATGTTTGGTTGTACCTTGTCTTGTTGAATGCTTTCCACAATGTCAAAGGTTGCCCCTACTGCTGCAAGCCTGTCAACAGCTTGATTCTCTTTCCTAGGAATGAATTTGATTCCAAAACCTTCAAAATCTTCTATGAGGTCCCATACCCTATTCTTGTAGCACTTTTTGAGAAGATCATTCTTGGCAGCATGCTATCCCTTGATCTGATTTACAATCAATTCACTTGTCCCCAAAGACTTGCAAGTTCTTTATTTTCTTCTTTATTTCCCAATGCATCCCTTGCACCAAGGCTTCATATTCAGCAGTGTTATTGGACCATGTAAACTGAAATCTAAAAGCTAAATAGTACTTTACTCCTTGACGTGAAACAAGCATAGCTCCACCTCCTACACCTTGTCTACTCGATCCATCAAAAAACAACCGCCATACCTCATTGTCATCTTTGTGGTCCGGCTTGGTGATGCTAGGAATAGGCTGATTTTCTTCATGTATGCAATCGATCCCCTGCTCGATTCTTCCACTTCTTGATAAGGATCAAATGCATGTATCTTGTTTGTCCATTCATCAAGAGTTAGATCTAGGATGCTTCCAACCTTGGTGTCAGCCTCATCAGTGCTTGGGTGATCTTCTTGATCAAATGCTTGAGCAATTGGTGTTAATCGACTTACAGTGTAATGCTCAATGTGAAAGTTTGCAATAGGTTCAAACCTGATTGTAGCCTTAGTTCCATACCTCGTTCTGAACAACATGTGTGACCAATCAGCAGACAAATATCCCCCAATCTTGGCTGTGAAGTCCCTTGACAAACATAGGGCAAAGAGTGGTGGAAGGTCTATGACTGATACATCTTGTAAAACAACAACATTTAGACATGCATGCAAGGTAAGACTCAAGTTTCTAATCACCCCAACTGTTGTTACTGCTGTCCCATCCAGCTGCACTACCCCTTTGGATATGGTTTCATACTAGAGCCCTAGCTGATCAGCTATTTGTTTAGGCATTACCGAGCTACTTTCCCCGGAGTCTATCATGTAATTGTGCACTAGCTGATTTCCAATGATCAATGAAACATAGAAAGGAGGGGGCTTCAACATTTTACCTTTCTTTCCTCCATGATTTCCCTCAGGCTGGGTAGAATTTGTGAGCACTTTGTCTTGCATCTAAACTTTCTGATTCGAAGTTGACCAGTCCTTCATGGCAGCTTGCAGCAGATCTCTTTAGCCTGGGATAGATAGGGATTCCCACATTGATATATTGACATTTGTCTTCTTCATCCGATCAATAATACTAAATGATGATGAAGGATCTCTTTGTTTTCCCTTGGTTTGCACATTCACTCCTTGCATGTGGGCAGCAACAGCTGGCATTTGAGTTGGCCTAGGGGCTGTCCTTGGCTGCCCTTGTGCATTTGAAATTGGATTCTGTTTACCAACCACTTGTGGAACCATAGAAGGTTGTGGATTGGCTGGGGCTAATGGCTGTTCTTCACCCAAAATCCTTATTTTTGACCTTGTGTTGGCTACAACACCTTGAGACACCGCTTTCGGTTCATGCCACAAAAATCCTCTGCTTGCCAATTTACCAATGTGGTGTCATTTGGGGCTGATTGCTGTTGGAATGTTTCTTGTTGTTGGTTGTTTCCTTGACTTCCCTCACCCTCCACACCAGTAGTTGTCACCATCAATGCTTGATTCAAAGCACCATTAAAGCACATGGATTGTTTATGAGGCTCATTGCATGGAAAACACCAATCATACTCCTGAGCAATGTTGTTTTGTGTTGGCACCAATGCCTTAGAGGTAGATATGGCATTTGGATTATAGGGCTGAAATGGTCTATTGGTAGGAGGCCTTGTTTGATTCATATTTGCAGCTGGGTTAGGTGGCCTTTGCGGTGGGTATGGCTACCTGTTAGGCTAAGCTTGGGGTTGATAAGAAGGTCTAAAACCTTGGGCCTACTGCCTTTTGAGAGTAACCAGCTCATTGCCTAGGTTTTGCAATTGCTTCATGACTTCTTGAAGCTCATTTGGGGCACTTGGAGATGAAGTGGAAGCTTCATTTGAACTCTAATTTCTAGGAGTGGGAGAAGGAGCCAAATTAGGTGCTTGATTGGTGTTTGGGCTCTCTAAACTTGGAAACAATGGCATGGGAGGTCTAGGGGCAAGTTTGCTAGCTTGGATCAAACAATTTTCAGCCCTAATGGCAATGCTATAAGCCATAGGGATAGTTATGCCTCCCATGGATTGAATCAACATAGAAATATCAGAATTTAGAGCTTTGAGATAGTAGAGAAAATCACCTTCTACTGTTGGCCTGACTACCACTGGAATTCTCTCCCAAGTCTTTTGAAATCTGAAGTTGAAATCGGTCAGTTGCTCATTGGGAGCTCTCTTGATGGTCGTCACCGCTCCAAAAGAGACAAGTTGTCTCCTTTTTCTCCAAATTGCTCATGAAGTTCTATACACAGCTGATTCCAATTCATGATAGAACCAACTCCAAGGCTCCTAAACCATTATAATACTTTACCCTTGAATGAAGATGCCAGTAACTTGATAGCCACTTGCATCTCATTGATTTCATGAATTGCACAAAGGTTAGCAATATCTTTAACATGATCGCCTGGAGTAGTCCGATTTTCTCCAAGAAGTACGGAGTGTTCTTCAAGGCTACAATAGGAATTGGATGTTGTGCATTGAGGGAAAGTGGGTTGTTGCCTCGTGAAGTTGACATAGGGGTTGTTTTGTGCCATTCTAATTGGTATTAAAACCCTTGTTGACGAATGAAAGGCCTACTGTGGAGGAGTTGAGAGAGTTCTGTTTGGTGGAGATGGAGACCTTTGAATCCTTCTTCCTCTTTTCCTTCTTCTTGGAGATAACTCTGTATTCAAACATCACTTCTTCTTCTCCAACTCTTGACCTTGTGGTGATTCTTCTCATGAGTTTTCAGTCCCGCACCGCTGAAACCAGCTTGATTCTTCCCATTGAGTCGCCAGATATGCAAATAATAGCTCTTTTCAAGCAAGAAAATTGCAACAGATGCACATCAACTTTGCTACAATAAAAATGAGACCTCTAGGGTCCCACCGGCATGCCAAAACTGTTAGGGCAAAATCACAAAGACCCTAGATGTTAATCGTGGTTTCTAGGTTGATCTTTAGGCATCTAGTGTGATTGCACAACATGGAAACCTATCTCGAAGTGTGGGACTTGTGAAAATCGAGAGAGGAATCTCCATATTAGAGGCTGGTTCCTCAAACTCCTCTCGATTTAGATCTATATTTGCACAACTACAGAGGTTCGATCCTAATCCTACTCTAAATTGCAAGGAGACAGGGGATAGAAGTGCAAAAATTAAAACTAACTAAAGATGGTGATGCACCAAAAGGAGTGGTGAACATTTTTTTCATGCAAATAGACACAAACCAAAGATTGCAACATAAAACATACACAAAGTGATAAGATATAATTTATGATCTGAAATGAAGTAAATAATACAAACAAATGACTGAAACCCATTCACAAAGCTTGCATTATCATTTCCAATGTCAAAACCACTGCATTACAACCTCAGAGAGGTAAAAAAACTGTTACAGTTTTGAAGAGGTCTGATTCTTACAACAATCACTGTTGGAGGTGAAAGAAGAAGTTTTTGCTATGCCAAAAGTGTTCCACCTTTTTGAAATGAGCCAAATCTGGATTTTACATTGCATGGGTCGAGCCCAGGAGAGAGAAAACATACAAAACGTGGGAACCCATTCCTCATTGAATGTAAATGCATTAAAATAGCATGGGGGACCTTACAAACCCATACCCTATCATTTTTGACTGAATTGGAGGAGAGTGCGACCCATTTTGTATTAAATTTGGTCGCTAAAATGTCACTTCTATCCATAAACATGCGTCAGAGCTGTTTCTTAACTTTCTCTCTCTAGACTAAACCAAAATTCAAGATTGACCCCGAATCATGTAGAGAATTTTATAAGCTTTGCAATGATATAAAGAATGTACAAATCCAAGCTATGAATCGAAAGATATGGCGATCTGAAGATTTAGGGCACAAAATAGGCAAAAATGGGTTTTTAAATTTTTTTCCGCACTCGCCACACTCCGGGACGACACGTGTCGTGCAATCGATTGGATGAGCAATTCTTTCTCCTTCCCTTACCCATGGGTTTTCTTTGAAAGTTTTGACTTTTTGTGATTTTGGAACATTTCCCATTTTTTCCCCGCGTCCCCGCCACTTGGGACACGTGGCATGATCTGATTGGAGGACAAGGGCGTGGGGTCATCCTTTACCTTTTAGTTTTTGGCCAAAACTTTTGCCAAATTCTCTAATTCCTCCCCGAGCTCCGCACTCCCCTTCTCCTTAAGACACGTGTCCTCTTTTTATTGGCTCGGGCCAACACTTCAAACCTTGCCCTTTGAAATTTTGGACATTTTCCCTTGTGACACGTGGCATTTCTTGATTCATCCACGGGCCTGCTGGCTTTTCACATCCTTCACATCCATTTGCCCCGGTTGTCCCGAACTATCTGGGACAAATTCCTCCGATCCGCCCGATTTAGGCTTCCCTGTCCCTCTTTGAGGTGAAGACACGTGGCATGATTTGATTGGCTCTCGGCTCCTTCGGCTCTCTGCATCCCACGCATCCCTTTGTCCCAACTGTCCCCGAAGGTGTGAAAGTTCTCTGCTTCGGCCGATCCGGTGGTTCGCGTCCTTCGCGTCCTCACGGCCCAAATGTCTCACCTATTCTCGTATAAAGCAATTAGTCAATTTTGTTTTTACCGCGGCCGGTTCACCCTTTTGCGTCCCCGTCATCACCAATCCGGCACTATGATAATTCTTCACCGGGAACTCCTCGTGCTATGATTATTTACTAATGCACAGCCTTTAGTTTGGTGGATGTAATCTGGAAACAAAACAACAACCGAACACAAGAATGCCATCGACTATGATAAGACGGAATGATGAAAAATCTGAAACATCAAAGTAAATTATAATATTAACATAAAATTGTTACAATCTCACCCATGAGGTACTTCAACAAGACTATGGGAGAAACTTTACAATTACACCTCTTGATGGCTTCCTTTGCACACTTCCTACAATATTTCTCACTACTTCTTTCTATGCTAAATGAGGGGGGTGGCCTCTCTATTTATAGAACTTCCAGGCTTATCCATCTTATCTCTAAGATAGGATAAGAAATCCACTCTAACGAATCATATTCCATACCTTAACTCTTATCTGTACATGTAAGCTTATCTCTTAAGATAAGATAAACCTTATCATTTTACATGGGTTCCACATTTTTAGACTTTTTACAAATAAAATACACAAAATATTTATGACCTCACTCCTTGTCTTTATTACCAATATAATATTTCTAATTCCTAATCATGTAGACCCTACTTCTCTAATTACCCAAACTTTGACATTTTAACATTACTGGACCACTTACGACAAATATTTACTTTTTACAACATTCCTATTGTACTTTGACTATTACCATACTCCACATTATTGGTGACACCGTACTGATGGCGCCGTTATCTTCTATCAGATGCTACTACTAATTATACTTAACAACATCCTATTCCTAATACATACATTAATGAAATAGAAATTATGGAGGAAAATTTTAGTGTCGACATCTTCCCCCTTCCTAGCTTCTACTCCGTCCTCGGAGTAGACTATTCTGGTGCTTGGAAAATCTTCAACTTGTCGTGGTTTACCCATTTCGTAATGGGAGTGCCATCCAATTCCTCCAAATTAGTACGTACCATTTTCATGCACAGCTGCTATTTTGTAGGGCCCCATCCATTTTGGAAGAAATTTTCTCTCTTTTCTTTTTTGTATCTGGAATCATATACTAGAACCAAGTCATTCACATGAAATGGAGACCACCGGATCTTTTGATCAAAGTATTCCTTCTGCTTCATTTTCTTCTTATGGCTTGTATCCTTTGCTATTTATCTCATTTCCTCCAACGAAATGAAGATGTACCAACCTTTCTTTTACTGAATCACTTTCATCCATCCTTTCATTTTTCATAACTCTCACAGTGGGAATATCAAACTCAATAGGAAGAATTGGATCAATGCCATAGGCCAACTGAAATGGGGAGTATCCTGTTGCTGACTTTGATGTTGCCCTATATGCCCACAATGCTGCATGAATCCTTTTATCCCATTTATGTACCTGCAAGGCTGCATCTTTTGCTAGAATTTGACACAACACAAAATTTGTTCGTTCCACCTGTCCATTTGTGCTTGGCTTGTATGTTGTTTCCTTCCTGTGCTTAATAGAAAAATTATTGACTAGGGCTTCTACCACCTCATTAATGAAGTGGCTTCCTTGATCTGTTACAATTTCTAATGGACAACCAAATCTGGTGACAATGCGTTCATATATGAACCTTGCCACTTCATCCATGGAAGTTGTTTTCAATGGCCTAGCTTCAACCCACTTGGTTAAATAATCTATGGCAACTACAATATACTTATTTTGGCGTGATGTAGTTGGAAGTGGACCTACAATGTCTATTCCCCACTTTTCAAAGGGACCAAGTGGAAGAATAGGACATAATGGAGCTGATGAAGTCTTACGGTTACCATGTGTTTGACAAATATCACATGTCTTACAATAATTATAACAATCTTTAAAAAGAGTGGGCCAGTGATAACCTACATCCAAGATCCTTCTTGCTGTAAGTTGTCCAGAGAAGTGCCCTCCACATGTACCATTGTGGAATTCTTCTAGCAGCTCCTTTCCTTGATCACGTCCAACTGCCCTCTTGTACTGTCCATCAGGTCCTATTCGAAATAATGCTCCATGCAGAATAGAATATGGATGACTGGCTTGAGTAATCTTTCTCTTAGTCTTTGCATTGGCACCATCAGGAAACTTGAATTCATTCAGATAATTCCAAATATCTATGTATTCACTAGGGATTGTGTCAAGGGAGAACAATGTTGCATCGGGAAAATCATCATCATCACAAGATGATCCTAAACCATCATAGGCTCGAGAGAGTGCATCTGCATTGACATGCTTCTTTCCTGGCCTATCTATAATATCAAATTCAAATTCTTGTAGCAAAATTATCCATCTTGCTATCCTCCCTGATGGGTTAGGCTTATTTACAATATATTTTAGAGCCTGATGATCTGTTACAACTATAAATTTCTACCCTAGAAAGTAATTTCTAAACTTCTTTATAGCAAAAATGATAGCCAGAGCCTCTTTTTCAGTTACAGTATAGTTTACCTCAGCACTGCTCATTTGTCTGCTCCCAAAGTAAATTGGATGTTCATTCCCATTTTCATCCTTTTGGCTCAAAGTACTTCCTAGTGCTACATCTCGAGGCATCAAAGGTACACAATGAATGGCTTGCTCCAATCTGGATTCTTTAAAATAGGTGAAGACACCAGGGCTTCCTTCAGTTGTCCAAAAGCTTCATGTGCCTTATTTCCTAGTTCATAAGTAACATCCTTCTTCAAGAACTGGGTTAGTGGCTGTGCAATCTTTGAGAAATTCTTGATGAACCTTCTATAGTAACCCACATGGCCTAAAAATGATCTCAACTTACTTCTATTCATAGGAAATGGTAAATCTTTGATTTTTGAAACTTTATTAGGATCAGTACCAATACCATCTCTGGATACAACATGCCCTAACAAAACGCCTTTAGAACATCCAAAGACACACTTTGTAGGGTTTAGTGAGGCTTGTGCTTCATCTAACCTTTGAAATGTTGTCTCCATCTAGTGCAGGTGGTCCAACTTGCTCCCATAGATGCAAAAATCATCCAGAAATACTCTGATGAAGGTCCCAATGTAGGGTTCGAACACCCTATTCATCAAACGCTAGAATGTTGCTGGAGCATTACACAACCCAAAAGGCATAACTCTATAAGCAAACGTTCCCCAAGGAGTGGTGAACGTGGTCTTCAGCTGATCTTTCTCTACTATACGAACTTGGTTGTAGCCGCTATATCCATCAACAAAACTATAGCACTCCTGCCAGCTACTTCGTCCAAGATCTGATCTGAAAATGGAAGAGGGTAATGATCCTTCTTTGTTGCCTTATTGAGCTTCCTATAGTCAACACAAATGCGTAGCTTCCCATTCTTTTTTATTGAGATCACAATGGGAGAAACCCATTCTGAATTCTCCACAACAAATATGAATCCTGCATCAAGCAACTTATCTATTTCTTCTTTTACAGTCTTGGAAAAATTAGGATTCATTCTATATGGCATTTACTTTATGGGCTTAGCACCATCTACCAGCTCAATACAATGTTCTACCCAACTTACTTGACGGAGTTCCTTGTAATCAAAAGTGAATAGGTGTATGTACCTTCAAAGAGCCGAGGTAGGATTCCTTCTCACTCTCCATCACAAAGATCACCAATCTTTATTTGTTGGAGACGATCATCAACTTCTTCTTCGTATATAATTTTATAGGGTCATGAGTTGGTGTGGACTGGGGGATATCCATGACTCAAACATCCACCTCGCTTTCTTCATCTTCAAAGTGTCCACTTCACCGGTACTAGAGTAATCGTAGGATGTCCAATCATCGCTTTCATCACTTGAATCCACAGTTCTCGCTTTATGATGTCGAGGATCACATTTATCTTCACCCTCTCTCTACCACATCCAAGTGTCATGAAACCTTCATTCCAAAGTAGTTTCTTGCATGAACTCTCCTTATCCATGGTCTTCCTAAGCAGCATTGGGTACGCAATAAGCACTATTTTTCATCACCTCGAAAGTCTACCACACATACAACACCCATAACAGATATATGCCACATTTGAAACTACACCTTCTGGTTTAGTTTTTCCTTATTTAATGACCTTAACATAAGTGTTGAAGGGCGATCAATTTTTAAACCCAACATATTCATTACAGACTCGGTCATTACATTAATTGCAGCACCTCCATCAACTAAGACATCATGAATTGAAATACCATTACATAATACCTTAGCTTGTGGAGCATAGGGATCCGCCTCGCTCCAAAACAGGGACCTCAACCTCCTTCCTTCTTTGAGCATTGAGTCCACCTCGCAACTCCCGCCTCTTCTCAGAAGACATAGCCAAGAGTTGACCATATGTAATATTTGCAGGCCTTTTGGACAGATCTTCCAAGATGGAGTATGGTCCTTGCCCCCGTGAAATCGTAAAATCCCGCACACCCAACTTTCTTCTCCTATGTTTCTTACTAGTTTCTTCTTTCATCTTCTTAGGATCATTTCCATCTTGATTATCTTTTTCTTTCTTTCTTTTTGTTACAAACACATCTACTTCATTATTTCTACTCTTATCTACTACATCAAGAGAATTCACAGGTGCTTTTCCTTTATCATTATCTCCTTTACTGATGTAGAAGCTCTATCTAGAAAATTATACTTATAATGACCCTTTTATAACAACCATAACAAACAACTTCAGAATATTTATTTTTGGACCTCTATCTCCTCCCCGAGAACTAAATTCCTTTCCTCAAGAAGATTAATAGTTAACTCGACCCATCTTTTAGCAGATCTTCATACTCAGTAGATGTACTAGGAGAAATATTTGTGCTCACCGAGTGGTTGTGGATTCTAGACCAAAGGTGCTGGTGTAGGCTCTACTTTAGCAACAATTTCTTTGGGCTCCTCTTCCATGCTTTCTTCTTGCCTTATTGCAATCTCCTTTGCTTGTTCAATGGTAGCTGGGCGGTCATACTTCACTCGTTGTCTGATCTCTGGCTTCATCCCAAGAATGAAGTGCTTACAGAGGAGATTATCCACGCCATTCATCAACCCATCCGCTAGTCCTTCCTTCCGGATCTAGGCATCGAGCTTCCTCCTTAGCTCTAGAACATGAGCATGATAATCCCTTATCTTCTCCTTCTCTCCTTGGGATAGCTTTGTGATCTCGATCATGAGATTTGCATATTTCAGTTGTTCACCAAATTCTTCAAGAAAACTTTCAGTTAATAAATCCCATGAATTTTTCACATTATCACCTAGTGTTTCAAACCACCTAAGTGCTGAACCATCCAAAAAGGTAGGAAAAAATTCAGTCCATTGTTCCCTTCTTATGAGGCCATTACAAATACAAGATTGTTTAAACTCTTGAATGAAAGAAGAAGCATCTTCATTAGATTGAGCTGAAAAAATAGGAATCTTTCCCATTTTCAAAAGTAACCACCATGAAATACTAACCCACAAGTACAATCAACAAGACTTATGTGCACAAATAATTGGAATCACTATACTAGAAAGTGACTTTACACCTTTCTACAGTAAAATAGAAATGACCACAGTAAAAACTAACTTTACTGTGGTAAACACTATTCATGGTAAAAAGTGAAGTTACTGTGGAAAATACTATTCACGGTAAAAAGTGAAGTTACTGCGGTAAATACTATTCACAGTAAAAAGTGACTTTACTACGGTAAATACTATTCCAGCAAAAATGACTTTACCATGGTAACTACTATTCATGGCAAAAATGACTTTACCATGGTAACTACTATGCACAGGAAAAACAATGTTACCCTCTAATTGATTTTTGACTAAGTGGGAATATCTCTCCGTAAAATCCACCAACGAGGAATGGTCCCGCAATGGAACCAAAATGTCATCACCAATCCGGCACTATGATAATTCTTCACCGGGAACTCCTCGTGCTATGATTATTTACTAATGCATAGCCTTTAGTTTGGTGGATGTAATCTGGAAACAAAACAACAATCGAACACAAGAATACCATCGACTATGATAAGACAGAATGATGACAAATCTGAAATATCAAAGTAAATTATAATATTAACATAAAATTGTTACAATCTCACCCATGAGGTACTTCAACAAGACTATGGGAGAAACTTTACAATTACACCTCTTGATGGCTTCTTCAACACACCTTTAACTGATGGCTTCCTTTGCACACTTCCTACAATATTTCTCACTACTTCTTTCTATGCTAAATGAGGGGGGTGGCCTCTCTATTTATAGAACTTCCAAGCTTATCCATCTTATCTCTAAGATAGGATAAGAAATCCACTCTGACGAATCATATTCCATACCTTAACTCTTATTTGTACATGTAAGCTTATCTCTTAAGATAAGATAAACCTTATCATTTTACATGGGTTCCACATTTTTAGACTTTTTACAAATAAAATACACAAAATATTTATGACCTCACTCCTTGTCTTTATTACCAATATAATATTTCTAATTCCTAATCATGTAGACCCTACTTCTCTAATTACCCAAACTTTAAAATTTTAACATTACCAGACCACTTACGAAAAATATTTACTTTTTACAACATTCCTATTGTACTTTGACTGTTACCGTACTCCACATTATTGGCGACACCGTACTAATAGCGCCGTTATCTTCTATCAGACGCTACTACTAATTATACTTAACAACATCCTATTCCTAATACATACATTAATGAAATAGAAATTATGGAGGAAAATTTTAGTGTCGACAGGTCCCCGTGCGCCCCCACGGCCCGGATGCCCCAACCGTCCTACATCATCTCGGCGGCCTTTCGGCGGTCGATTCGCACCCAAACGTCCCAACTGTCCCCAAGGACCGCTGACTAGGACTTAGCCATTTTTCATGATTTTTTCCGCCCAAGCTTGTTTTTTTTTTTGTAACTTTTTCACCCTTTTTTAGAACTTGCTCCTTTCTTCTTGGAAGGGAGAGTTAGAAAATTTCCGAGGGGACCCTAGAAACATGATTTTTGCCTCAATCAATCTATTTTCCCGGACTTAAATATTTCGATGCATGTTATCAAATTTACCCTGGGGTGAATTTTGGATAACAGGAGTCACTATCCATCTCGTGACAAAGGGATCTATTACAAGATACCATGAAGAATTGGTCAACCTCAAATTAGCTAACTCACATATAAGAGAATGTACTCACAAATGCTACTCATCCCGAAGGGAATCATGAAGGAAAGCAAGGTAAATTTTTGAAGCCCCCTTTGTTCTATGTTTCATTTATCATTGGGGATAAACTAGTACATAATTTTATGATTGATTATCGTGCAAGTAGTTCGGTGATGCCCAAGCAAATAGTTGATTGGTTGGGCCCTCAATATGAAGTCATGTCCAAGGGGTGGTGTAATTAGATGGAAAAATAGTAGCAATAGTTGGGGTAATTAAATATTTGAGCCTTACTTTACATGCATGATCCAATGTCACTATTTTGCAAGATGTTTCGGTGATAGATTTACCACCACTCTTTTCCATATGTTTGTCAAGGGATTTCATAGCTAGAATTGGAGGCTACTTATCTAGTGATTGGTCACACATGATGTTTAGGATGAGGTATTGAGACAAGGCCACAATCAGGTCCGAACCTAATGTAAAATTTCACATTGACCTCATACTCCAAGCCCAATCAATGCCAACTATTCAAAGTGTTTGATCAAGAGCATTATCCAAGCACGCATGAAGTTGACACCAAAGTTAGAAGCATTCCAGATTTGAATCTTGAAAAATAGGAAAACAAGGTTCATGCTTTTTATCCCTACAAGGAAATAAAGGAATCAACTAGGAGTCTATTACATGCAAGAAGGAAATCAACCTCTTCCTAGCATCACCAAGCCGCACCATAAAGATGACAATGAGGTATGGTAGTTTTTATTTGATGCATCAAGAATTAGAAAAGGTGCAGGAGGAGGAGCTATGCTTGTTTCACCTCAAGGAATTAAGTATTATTTAGCTTTTAGATTTCATTTTACATGTTCTAACAACATTTTTGAATATGAAGCTTTGATACATAGATTGCATTGGTCAAGAAAGAGAGGCATCAAAAACTTACAAGTATTTGGTGATAGTGAGATGATTATTAATCAAGTTAAAGGACATCATGCTTCCAAGAATAACCTGCTCAAGATTTATAAGAATAGAGTGTGGGACCTCATTGAGGATTTTGAGGGCTTTAGCATTAACTCTATCCTAGGAAAGAGAACCAAGCGATCGCTAGTATTGCAACAATTGGAGCAACCTTTGATGTTGTGGAGAGTGTTAAAAGAGATAAAATGCAGCCAAACATCCATGTGATTGTGAGGCCATCAAGACTAGACAATAATGCAAGTTTCGGTGTTTGAGAGTGACCAATAAATCATTAATTTCTTGCAAGAGGAGACTGACTTCTCACCAAAAAATTAGGAAAAGTTAGAACAACAGTACAGTGATCAAGTGGTACAACTGAGAACAAATGAATTGCCAAAGGGAATTTTGACTTTAGAGTCTATTTTAAATCCTAATGATAAATTTAGGAAGGAGAAAGAAAACATCCAAGTCAAGGGAGAGGATTCAGATCCCATCTCGCTTAGAGAAGGAAAGTCACTTCAAATTGGTAAAGTAAGCAACCAAGAAGGAAAGGTATGAGTCTATGTTACTTTTCCAATAGTTCCTAGATGTATTTTCTTGGAGATACGAAGACTTAATAGGTTTCAATCCCAAGCTATCTCAAAACACAATTGAACTAGATCCAAGTGCTAATCCCATCAAGCAGAAATAGAGATTGGTCAATCCACACATTGAGCCTCTCATGAAGAAGGAATTGAATAAGTTAATAGAGGCAAGTATCATATTTCCCATCAAGCATTCAAGATGGGTTGCAAACTTGGTTCCAGTTAGAAAGAAGAGTGGAGAAATCAGGTTGTGTGTAGACTTTAGAGATTTGAACAGAGCATCCCTCAAGGATCACTACCCACTTCCTTCTATGGAGCATATTTTACAAGTTGTTGCTAGCTCTTTGAGAGGTTTTCATTGCTAGATGGTTATTCAGGGTATAATTAGATCATGGCAAAGGAAGAGGATTAGTTCAAAACAACCTTCACCACCAAATGGGGAACCTATGCATATAGAAAAATTCTATTTGGATTGTCTAACACTAGAGCTACTTTCCAAAGAGCAATGGATGTGGCGTCAAGGGATTGATCAACAAAATAGTGCTTATATATCTAGATGATATTAATGTATTTTCTAAAAGTGTAGCAGATCATCTCTTTCATTTGAGACAAGTGTTCCAAAGATGTAGAAGATTTGGGGTATCCTTGAATCCCAAAAAAATGCATATTCCTATCTCATGAAGGCAAGCTCCTAGGCCACATTGTTTCCAAAGAAGGGTTAGCAATTGATCTAGAGAGGGTTGAAGCAACAAGAGAATTTCCATTTCCAAGGCATAAGAAGGATCTTCAAAGTTTCTTAGGAAGAATCAATTTTGTTCAAGGTTTATTCCAATCTTTACAACCCTTATTAAGCCAATAACTATGATGTTGAAGAAAAGTGTGGCATTCAAATGGATAGCTAAAGGTAAGGCAAGTTTTGAGGCAATCAAAGAAGCTATCTCACGCTCTAACTCTCATTAACCAAGATTTCTCCAAATATTTCATCCTTTATACATTTGGTGGTGGTGATGCAATTTATACTTCTTAAAAATAATCCTATGCCCTCTGAGAGATGAATAAAGCCAAAAGAAGACACTTTAGATTACAGGCTATTCCATATGCACTTGTTGATGGTGTCTTGTTCAAAAAGGATATAAATGGAGTGTTGCTGAGATGCATTGGGAAAAATCAGATTGAGAAAATGTTAGAAGAGTTCCATGGTGGATCAGCAGGGGGTCATTTTTCCCCAAGACTGAAAGCTCTCAAGATCATGAAGGCTGGTTATTATTGGCCCAAAATGTTTAGTGATTGTTATGCATGGATCAAGAGGTGCAAGAATTATGCATTCTTCATAGGAAAAGAGAGGTTAGCAGCACTTCCATTACACCCAATCTCAGTTGACCAACCATTCATGCAATGGGGTTTGGAATTTGTTGGAGTCATTAATCCAAACTCAAGCCAAGGACACAAATGGATTCTAATAGCAACAGACTACTTCACCAAATGGACTGAGGTGGTGGCACTCAAAGAGGTAAATGAATCTAGAATTCTAGACTTCTATGAGGGGATATCAACTAGATTTGGTATACCCGCCACTATAATATCGTATAATGCGTTGGAATTCATATGATCAAAGGTAACTCGACTAGGCTATTAGAAATGGGATCTATTTGAGAACTTCATCAAATTATTACCCTCAAGGTAATGGGCATCCGAATCCACCAACAAGAATCTATTAAGGATCATCAAGAGGAATCTTGATGAAAATCGAGGACTTAGCATGCTAAGCTCAAATCAGCTCTATGGGCTGATAGGATAACTCCCAAGATATCCATAGGTAACTCTCCATTCAGACTTATTTATGGGAGAGAGGCAATCTTGCCTATGTCACTTGAGTTGCCAACATTGGAACTCATGAAGCAATTGGAATTATTAGAGTATGAGCCCATGGAGGTTAGGTATGCAGAATTGATGGAACTCCAAGAAATCAAAGAGCATGTAGCCCAAACAATGGAAAAGGACCAAGCATTGATCAAGAGAAGCTTTGATAAGAAAGCTAAGGCTAGAACTTTCCAAGTTGGAGATTTAGTGTTGAAATGGGATGCAGACCAAGCATTGCCAGAAGGCATTCAAAATTTGATTCCATTTGGAATGGCCCTACATGGTCACAAAATGCAAAAACATCAATTCCTTTCAATTGTCTACATTGGATGGTGAGGAACTGCAGATTCCAATTAATGGAATCCATCTAAAGCATTGCTACTAGAAGGGAAAATTCTCTCCTTTTACATATTAGATTAGATTCTTCTTTCTTTCCTCCAAGTGCTTATGCACATTTTTCTGTTGTAGCTTAGATTTATATTTCCCTAAGTGCTTTGGCATAAGTTTTTTTCCCCAAGGATGCATCTTTTCTAGGTCATGTTCCAGCCCAAGTAATTTTCTACTCTCATAATCCTCATCCTATAGATTTTCTAATGAATTGACGGTAGCAATAACTTAAGTTAGTGACTCCATTTCCTAATGGATTGCTTCAGGAAGATGGTCACTTCATCCATTAGGCGATGACCCCCCGATTCACAAAAATTGTTATCCAAAATAAGCCCCTGCTTATTTTGGCCAACTTGTCTTCATTCTTTCCTTCCTTGTGCCTCACCAAATTTTTACACATTTTAGGCACTCAAAATTTTCTCGGGTATTACTTCATCGATAGATAATTTTCCTCCCCTTTCCGTAAAGCTAAAGAAGTCCTCCTAACTCATTGTAATTTGTAAGTTATGGCTCGGTGGGGTTTAAAGGAGAAATTTTCCCAAGGCAGGCCCGCGGGAAAAAATTTGGCACTAAGCCTTTTGGGGTCAAAGGGGAAAAGAGAAATTTTTTTCCTGAAATCCCGCAAGGAAATGAGATGGTGCCACGTGTCGTCAGAGTGATGGGGGTGGAAGGACTTTGAGATTTTTGGCATTTGGTCAAAGTGCATTAAAGATAAAAATCCAAGCACAAGCCCGCCGAGCAATGAGATGGTGCCACATGTCCTGTCAGTGGTGGGAGTCAGAGTGGTGGAAGGACTTTGGAAATTTCTCCATAGTGGTTACTAGTAAAAAGGTAAAAAATGGAGCACATCCCTACCAAGAAACTAGATTGTGCCATGTGTCATGGAGTGGCGAAGGTGCGAAGTATTTTTGGAAAATTTTCCAAATTCGCAAAAGGGGTAGAATGATCATTTGAACTTGTAGATAAACCGAGAGGGTGCCACATGGCAAAGGCAAATTGGGCCGGTGGAGATTTTTTGGGAATTTTTTTCCCAATTCAAAAAAGGAGGGAAAAAGTTCAATTTTCGGTCCGTGAACCCTATTTTTTCCTATTTTTCCCTAAATCTTTAGAGGGCCATATATTTTGATCTAGAGCTCAGAGTTTTACATTTTTTATATCATTGGAAAGATGTTGAAATTATCCACATGATGGAATATTCAATATTGATTTTTGGTGGAGATTTGTTGGATAAAATTGAAGAAATGTCCCTGGCATGGGAAAAATGTAGAACCGACCCCAACCACCAAAATTGATGAGGTATGGCGCTCGTTTCTTCTCTAGCATGGAAAAATGCATCAAAAAATGGATTTGTGAGGGTTCCCTTGCTGTTTTAATTGATCTTGTCAGTGGATGGAGATCTCAAATCAAATTTCCCACATTTTTTCCTTTCCTTTGTTCTGCCGCTTCACCATTAAAAGCCGCTTTGGTTCATTTGTAAAGGGTTGGACATTTTTTTGTTCTTGCAGACTCCCCTCTTACCTCTTGGCATGTGAATTTGAGGAGTCTCAGACCTTCCATGGAGATTGTGGCATTTTTTTTTACCTCTCTACCATTGTAATGCATTGTATTAAACTCGGGAATGGTAATGCATGTTATGTGAATGATCCCGTAATCCTCTCATACAATTGATATTGTCTTATGATCTTTCATTATATTCTAGAAATCAGTGCATGCTTTGGTGTTACATATCTATGATTTGTGTTTATTTGCAAGACAAAATTTCATCACTCCTTTGGTGTATCACTTTTTAGCTTATTTTTGTTTCCCTTTTTTGTGCTTCTCTCAACCCTGTCTCCTTGGTAATTTTAGAGTAGGACTTTTGAATCAAAACCTCTACAAAAAATTCATGCATACACCTAAAAAAAGGGGTAAGAACCATATTTATCTAAAGATTTTTCTCATCTTGCAAGGTCCCACACCTTGTTGAAAACTCAATGTTGTGTAATCACACTAAATGACCCAATTATGGACTGCAGATTTGAAGGTCATTTAGGGGTGTTAGAGATTTACACTAACACTAAATAATGAATAAGAACTTGTCATAATGCAAAAAATGATCAAGGAAAGTCAATTGATGGTGTACCCACTCCATGTTGGACTTGAGACATGTTACATTATCTTCAAACATGCATATGCCCTCCATAATTGATCAAAGAAAAGAGAAGATACTTCAAATTAAAGTCCATTTCGTATGTTCTTGTTGACGACATCTTGTTCAAGAAGGATGTGAATGGGGTTCTCCTAATATTCATTGGAACAAATCAAATTGAGAAAGTGCTGCATGAATTCCATGATGGAGAGGTTAGAGGTCACTTTGCTCCATGGGTAATAACTCTCAAGATCATGAAAAATGGTTACTATTGGCCTACACTCTTTAGTGACTTCTATACATGGATTATAAAGTGTTAAAAATATGGATTCTTCACTAGGAAAGAAAAACTAGTAGTTATGCCCCTTTATCTAATCTCAAAGGATAAACCTTTCATGAAATAGGGATTGAACTTCATTGGGGTCATTAATCCAAACTCAAGCCAAGGACATAAGTGGATACTCACGGAAATAGATTATTTCAGCAAGTGGAGCGAAGCAATAACACTCAAGGAGGAAAATGAGTCTCGTATATTAGACTTCTATGAGGGGATAATCACAAGGTTTGACATACGTGACATAATCATATCAGACAATGCTTTACACTTTCTTGGCACAAGGATCACTGAATGGGCTATTAGAAATGGAGTATATCTCAAAACTTCATCTAATTATTACCCCAAGGGTAATGGGAAATATGAGTCCACAAACAAAAACATGATGAGAATCATAATAAGGAATCTTGATGAAAAATAGAGGATCTGGCACACAAAACTCAAATAATCCCTATGGTATATAAGCATCTCTCCATATAATCTAGAGTCTATAGAAGAGAAGAAAGGTTTCCCAAATCTCTTTAATAACTAGCGTTCGAGCTTCTCAAATATTTGGATCTAGCTATGTTTAAGCCCATGGAAATTAGGTATGAGTAACTGATGGAGTTGGTAATGCTAAGAGAGCATGTAATACAAACCACGAAGAAAGATATAACATTGATCAAGAGGAGATTTGACAAGAAGGAAAAATCAAGGACATTCCAAGAAGTATAATTGGTGCTAAAATGGGATTTAGATCAGGAAAAACAAGAAAACATTCCAAGTTTGATGTAATATGGAGTGGTCCATACATGATCACATAATGTAAAAGTAGCAATGCTTTCTGATTGGCCAAAATAGATGGTGAAGAATTACATATTATAGCAAATGGAATATATCTCAAACATTGTTACTGAAGTGAATTCTCACCCTTGTACATATTAGTTTAGGATTCCCATTCCTCTAAGTGATTTTAGCACAATGTTTTGTTGGTAGGAGTAGGTTACTTTCAGTAGAAGAAGTGCTTGTGCACACTCTGCATGTTCCACTTGGGGCATGTATGATCTTCCTCTTTTGTACATAGTTTTGGTGCTTCATGGTTGCTTTTGCATAGTTCAACTCATTGGAAGTGGCAATTTTTAGGAGAGGAACCAATTTTAATAGAAGTCATAAGTGCTTTCCAAATCAGCAAGTGCTCCAGCTTCAACAGTGTTTCAAGTGGCCCAGAACCGGATTTCAGAGTTTCAGATCAAATTTGTGTTTACTAGGATGAATCCATGCCTAATGGAGAATACAAGGCCACTAATAAAATAATCTATTAGTTATATGTCCCCATGAGTCACCAAATTGTTATCCATTTTTACCCCTTGGTAAAATGGACAACTGAAGAAATTAGAATTGAGAAAATGGTGAAATTTAGTTTTTTTGGGGCTTCAATCCATTTTTCCTAACTCCCTAACCCAGAAAATTCTAAGGAATTAGTGAAAATTTTGAGAAAACCAAAGAAATTCATGGAGAGTGTTGTAAAAACTAAATCTATGGAGTGTTACGAAAAACAAGTGCCACAAAAATGTGTACCACAGAAAACAAGTTCCGCAGAAAGACGACTGCAGAAAAGAAGTGCCACAAAAATTCACACCATAGAAAATAAGTGGTGTATAAATATGTGTTGTAGAAAATAATTTCTACATACACTAAGTGTGGCAAAAATCCATGCTACGTAAAAGAAGTGTCGTAGACAGCACGCCATACGAACAAAGTTTGTAGAAGCCGCAGAACAAAGGCACCAAAGCCACAAAAATCCACAAAAAGAGAAATCCATAGAATTTAATAGAAAGATAAATCCACATAATTATGCAGAAGGAGAAAACCACAAAAATTCTCGCAGAAGATTGAAGCCATGAAAAACTAGAAAATCCATAGAACAAAGGAAAATGATATTTTTGCGTGAAACTTAAAATGGCCATAACTTTTGACCCGTTGCTCCATTTTTCACAAAATTTATATTTTTGAAAAGGTATAAACGTCCTCTACATAATTGGGATTATATTTATTATTATTTTTTAGGTTATATGTGAAATAAATTAGAAAATATCTGTAGCACGAAAATACACGCCCATGCCCAACCACCACAATTAATGAAGTATGACATCCCATTTCTTCTTCCGAAGATAAATAACATGGGGAATTATTTGTAACGATTCCCATGTCTTTTTAGACCATTTAATGAAAAATTTTGGTGTGTGACAGCAAAAATCAAGTTTCATTCTTTCTCTCTTTTCTCATCACTTCTATATATTATAACCTCTTCTCATTTTTTGAGGAAGATATTATGGGACTTAGGAAACTATTGAATTTTTTTCTCAATTGAATTGAGATTTAATCCTTCCCATGGGTCTGTAGAATGTATTTTTGCCTCTATTTTATAGATATAATGGATTATGCAACCGTTGAAGCAATAAAATATGTGTTTGTGGTGTTCTCTCAACCCTTGCATTTATTTTCTTGTCTTTCCTTTCCTCTCTATTATTTATGTTCTATTATGTGCATGTTTCTATTATTTTCAATATTTTTTTATTGTGTTTCATGAGTATTTGGTGTTAAATTCTATTTTGGTATTGTTTCAAAGCTATCCTGGCCTCTCTCAGTTGCATTTCTCTTCAATTTTCTCCCTCAAAGATTGTATCTCACTCCCTTTTCTTGGTGCTATCACCTCCTTAGTGTAGGATTTCCCATTTTTCATGTATTTTCCTCTCTCTTGGTCCCTTGGAATCATATATTAGGATTAGATAGTATATTTCCCTTCATTAGAGGTAGTTGTTGCATTAGTTTAGGAAGAGGAACCAACCTTCTCTAGAGAATTGTCTCAATCTGTAAGGTCCCACACCTTGAGACAATTCCATGTTACCCAGTTACACTGATTACCCAATAAACTCACATGATACCAAATTAGAGGGTGCCTTAATTTTGTGATAACAAATAGAAATCATATTTAACCTTCAATAAAACATCTCCATTTAATTTTTTTATCTAATAAAATCTCGAACATCTTTGATGTCCTTTAATGGTCGCAAAAATGCCACAACACATCTAACAAGTATTTGTCTTTTGACTTAGATTCTATGTTAAAATTTTTAGCAATTATATAGCTCACAACATCATTACACTTGTTTTTCTCTAAAGATTCATCTACAAGAACTATATTTTTACAATTGTATGATGCATTAAACCGCCACCAAATGGAGTTAAGATTCTTGAGATATAATTTGGGATTCTCGAACCTTAATAATAAGAGTGTTTTGTCTTAACGCAATATTCATAAGTAAATATGAACTTGAAGCTTCCAAACTCTAAGCCAATGTTTTGAAGGAACGAAGGAATCATGTCATAAACATTTTAATTTCTCACCGATTTCCATAGTGTTATTATGAAATGTTTTTGCACCGTTGTAAGAATCATTTCATATTAGTTCTAAGAAAATAAATTTTTGTTTTGAGCTTGATGCCACCAAAATTTTTAAATTTTTGTATACTTGAATCATCCTTGTGGAAGGTGTGTGGAAAAATACCATTTATATCAAATATGATGTTGAGTGTGGAGCTTAATTGCTTCACAAAAAGTCTTGTTTTTACAATGTTGCTAGACTACACAAAGGATCGGAATCGGTTAGGGATGACTAGCTTTGGTTAGGTAGCAATAGGCATTGGTCAAGGGTCATAGAAAGGAACCAAAGTGTCAGTCGACCTGTGTAACAATATTTTATTTTTTGGCCAATAATTAGAATAAAAAAAAATTCTTTAAAGTTGATTTCTTGATTGTTAAAGCATAATTAGTTTCCCAGACTAGTTATAAATGCATGTAAGCATTGTATGAGGGTATGTAAGAAAGTAAGAAGTAATTATTTGTATGAGAGTATCCTTGGTGAGAAAGAAAGAGTAACGATGAGGGAAAAACATTGAACATCCCGTGAGGTGTTGGATGATGGAAGATTTTCATTACGTTTCCTCTCGTAAATAACTGAATAATAATATTTTTTGTTTCTTGTTAGACGTATCCCATGCTAGGTGAACCACGTTAAATCTAGTGTTATATTTCTCTTATTTAGTTTATCTTCTTTTTAATTCCACATTCATTGCTTGTATGTTTTTAGATCTGTAATATTTTTATATCGTTAATGCCAACAACTAGTATCGATCTTTGTTTGGAGGTTTTACGTGTTGAGATGATTTACTCATAGAGGGTTTTCTGATTGAGAGGAGCAAAAAAATGGCATAAGATAGAAAATATAGAGTAAAGAAATTCAACAAATATAATTATCAACTATGGAAGATGTAGGTGGAGGATTATCTGTATCAAAAGGATCTATACTTACCGTTGGATGAGCATGCATAGCCGGACACGATGACTGATGAAGAATGGAAGGTTCTTGATAGAAAGGATCTGGGATCTATAAGATTGATCCTGAAAACATCATTGGCTTCAAATTTTATAGATGCAAAACCACGGTAGAGTTTGTTAGTGCTCAAATTAGTCTTGCCCCATTTGCCATTAAAATCCCTCAATTTGCAGCCTCTGTCATGTTTTTTGTCTCCTCATGTTGGTGCTTGAAAAATTTGTCCTCCATTTGGTTTCCATGATTAGTTCCTCCTTGGTCAAAGGTCACTTAAAAGCCCAAAATTTGTTGATTTGTTCCTTTATCCATCTGAAGGTGTCTGTCAATTGGGCATAAAACTTAGGTTGTTCCTTCCCTTCCATTTTCCATAGTCATGTGTTGATGTCCCTTCCGATTTGTCCTAGGTACTTGAAGAAATTTGAATGGATATAGCTCAAAGGGTCATGTGTGAACCTTGCAACATTTCCAAATTCTCTATCCTTGAAGAAAATTTCATCTCTAGGCTCAAACAAAGGGTTTCCCTGCATTTTTATGGCTTGACAGGTGTGTTTCTCCTATCAATTTTAAATCTCTACATCAGTGGAAACGTGGCCCTTTTTGGTTGGATGTGGCTTAGTGGGGCACTCTAAAACTTTTTGGATTGTTTTAACCCAAAAACTTGTCCATGTGGAGGAACGACGCTCGTTTAAAGACTCACCTTTTTGTTTGGCCTTGGAGTTGTGTCGAGAGGACACGTGGAGGATTCTACTACTTTTCCCGGACTTAGAAAATTTTTCATGTAGCTGATACATTTTTGGCAGGCCATGGACACATGGTGGGCTAGTGCTCATTTGAAGATTTGTCTTAGGGTCCCACCTTAACAAATGCGACAAAGGGACAGTGGAGGTTTTGGCCGCTCCAATGGGGACTTAAACTTTTTAAAAGAAATTTTCTAAGGCTTGGGACATGTGGTGATCCCATGCTCATTTAGGGTCTCCACTCTTGGGGACCATCTTAAAGTTGTGGCATAAATACACATGGAGGTTTCTACCAGGCCTTCCTTTACTTAGAATTTACAACAACTTCCTAAAGGACTTGAGATACGTGGAGGGATAGTGCATGTTTGGGGATCAACCCTTGGGTTTTATTTTGAAGAAGCACCAAGAGGACACTTGGAGGCTTCCGATCACTCTTCCTTTTTTCTTGGAATTTTCAATGGCCGAAGAAGATTGTCTCGAACCTTGGAAACATGGCACCTTCTGCCAAAATCTTAAAATTTTTAAGAGACTTTACTAGAATGAGACATGTGTTGGGCCCACTCTTGTTTGGGGTCTCTACTTTTGGGGACCATCTCAAGATGCACCATTGAGATGCATGGCAATTTGAAAAGTCAAAAGGCAAGGAGGCGGACTATCGGGAAAATTTTGAAAATTTTCCTTTTTTCCAAAAATAGGCAAAATAGTAGAATTTAACCATGGTTCCTTTGGGACCCACATTGGGACATGTGTCAAGCCCATTTTTCAAAGGCAGAGGTGCAGAGAAAATTGAGAAATTCTACATTTTTTCCAAAAGGTGTAAAAGGTAAAAGGAACCCCCATGCCCATCTTAACTCGGATATCCCACGTGGAAAGGTCCAAATTTAAAAGAGAGATCAATGGCAACTATGCATTTGTATCTGATTTTTAGCTATTTCTACTTCAAATATCTTGGGGATGTGAATTTTTATGGTTTTTTAATCATTTCTTGTAGTCTCCTGCATGCCAAATGAAGAGGAACATTAATTTGATATCCTATTTTGGTGGGGAAGATCTGAAAACATCTTTTACCATTAAGATGTAATCTGACTATTGGCCTCGATCTAATTTTCCATTTTTTCCTTCCTTGGCATGCAAAGAACTAGATTTGACAGATTGGAGGAGGAAGTAGTTGGCACGTGAGATGAAGAATGACTTACTAGGTGAAGAATTGAATGCTGGAAATATTTGGAGAGATTTTCCCTCTGCACACCTAACAACCTTTTTGCAAATTTGATTCTGGGAGTCACAATCAAGGTCGTAACACACAATGGTGCTTTGAATGTTTCTTGTTTTTGGGGAAAAATCTGTTGTAAATGAAATGTTATAAACTGGCTTGAATTTTTCATGTAAATTGTTGGAGTGTTAGAGGTCGGGAGCTAATTCCTGAGAGAAAATTTTTGACAGAGCCCATCTTTTCTGAGAGACTATCTAAGGAACCTATTTATTTATTTTGTGTTAAATTTGATCATGTCAAGGTGGTTGTGAGTGTACAACCATTTACAATCTCTACGATTGTTGTAGAAACTTTCCCCTACTGAAAAATTTAATCAAAATTTGAGTAAATCTATGTCTATTTTGAGCAAACTCATGTCTGCTTCACTTCTAAATGTCCGGAAATAGTTTTTATTTTTCCCATTACAATCTTACATTGAAATTTGTGTGAATCACACAATATCTTAGGTTTTTGATAGTTTTGTGGCACTTGCAATTTCATTTATCAGAAGAGCTTTCATTTGATAGTGAAATAAACAAGTTTAAAATCACTTTACTCCTAGCATGATGATTAAATTTTTTTGTTAGCCTTTGAGGGTATCTTAGGCATGATAAAATAGAGGTTAATAGTGTTTAATTAATTTTTTCAATTTGATCCTTCATTTTGGATCCTTAAAGTTTGTGTGAAAATGTGCTGATTTGGGCCTCCACTGAAAGCACACCATTCTGAGTTAAAGGGACATTTTAGCTGTTTTGAAGCATTTTGTTGATCAAGCCTTCCATTTTTTTATAAAATTTCTCAAATATCTAGTGAATCAAAGTCCACTCTACCTCACCTCCCACCAAAATTCATTTAAAAACAACCAACCATACCCATATTAACCCTATTTGTCATGTGTGAGAACAAATACATAATTTCTATTACTAAAACATGCAGAAGAAATCAGGTTTTCATTGTCTTTAGTAGCTTGAACCTTGCTCAGAAAATATATCCATTATCTAGGGTGACAACTCATGAGAGTTATAGTTTTACTGTATTGATCATGTTTTCTTCAAGGTCTTCTCAATAACTCTGCAATGAAGGACATCTCTATCTCCTCCACAAACAATAGGCTACAAAAGGGTCCTCTCACCCTGGTTGAAAGGCACAACCATAAAGTAGTGAGGATAGATCAAATCCTCTTAAGGGTGTTATCCATTTCTCCACATCTGAGTGATAAAGAGCAAGCCACATTTCTTCCTAGCTACAAAATGACAAACAATGTGTTCTGCTTGCCTCTAAGCTTCCTATCAAAACTGTGATGCTACTCACCTTCTGAGGGAGAATCAATTTGGGTACCAACACCCTTCTAGTGCCATTTCTCGGGGAACTTACTTGTGTTTCCGAGACTAATTTGTTGATTTTTTTCCAGTTCTTCATACTCAAGACTGGTAAACATTTCTTATATGATCTAAGTGCTAGTACATTATTTCAGCATTATCTTGTGTTCGGGCCTGTAAGAAGTGTTTAAAGTTATAGGTGTTGTGTGTAATATTTCTAGTTTCTATAGTTATTGCACTAAGTTTCAGTGATAAGTCTGGGTAAAGGAAGGTCAAATTATTCCATTTCTAGTTTCTAGTTTTGACAAACATTTGACAGATCATATTTTTAGTGCACTTTCACAACTAAGGTGGAAATCCTTAGTGGAGACTATGTGTTGATCTGATTTTTTTATAAGTACTAGTGTCTTAACCTCTGTCAAGTAATATTTGTTACTAATCTTTGCAAAGATGGAAGGAATAATATCTTTCTTCACTAGGGATCCTACTAGGAAATTATTTCTAGAGCTAGGAAAAACAAAGTCAGAAGGAAGAAGATCTTGGAGAATTATTAGAGATCAGCAGTCAAGAAAAGAGATCTCTGTTGATGAAGGTGATCATCCTATCATTGAAGATTTTCATTCAAGTGATTTTGAATTATGTAGTGTTTTTGTGGAATTAAATTCTCCATCTGGAGAGGACCCTTCATTTGAATTTGAAAAGTTTTCTTCTCATTCTGCTCCTGTGTTTTCTGAAGTTGATAGGGTTTTCCAAGAGATAGATCCTTTAGGGGATATCCATTTTGGAAGTTATACTCTTGTGTTTCAAAGACCCTTGTCCCTTATCAGTTTGATTATCCTCCAAGGTCACCTCCTCAAAACAACATGTCCCATCTCCCACCTAGACCTCCATTTATTGTAAATACTTTTGGGCCTATAAATTTTAGAGGGATGGCCAGTTATCCAAATGCAATTCCCCAAGATGTAAGAAATAGACTACCAAAGTCCTAAGGAAATAATTTTATAATTGGTGATCAACATTTAAATCTCTTTATCAACATAATGGAAGATTTTGAGATTGAATTTGAAGATGTATATATCAAATTGTTTATCTAGACTTTGGAGGAAGATTCAAGGGACTGGTATAAATCTTTGCTAGATAATTCCATTGATTATTGGACCAAAATTAATAATGCATTTAGATTGCAGTATGGTGACAGAACAAATCCTATGTTTCTTCTATTAGAATTTTAAAATATTAAAAAGAATACTAATGAGTCAGTGCATGACTTTAACACTAGATTTAATAAGACATTGAGGATATTGCATGTAATTTTAAGGCCATGTGATGAATATTGTCTTATAAAGTATTTCGATGCATTTGATAAGAAATTTTCTTACTATTTGAGGGACAAAAACCCTACCAATTTGAGGCAAGCCTTTACTATGGCTCTGTAAATTGAGAACAACATTAAGGCCATTAGAAAACCTCCTAAGAGGGAGGGTGTTAAACTAATAAACCCGAAAAACCTCACGTAAGAAAGAGTGTGGATCTTGAGGAGGTTGTTAAAACTCTGGTAGGGGATGTCAAAGAAATCTCATACAAATTAGCCTGGGAAGAGAAAGGAATTGGGAAGAGTTCACAAGGTCAACATAAGCAACAAGGCTAAGACAGATTTACCAATCATCCTAGAAATTAGTAGATATCTTATGACGAGAGGCAATGGACGCATGGGATCTGTAAATAAACATCTTCAAGCTAGGGAAAACAGAATGGTGACTGATCCTTTGGCTATTAGAGTTGTTATTGTTGAAGAAACAAATGTAATTGATTGGTGTGACAGGTGTTTCATGCTCCATTCTCCATGTGAAATAGATCAACAAGAAGAAGATGAAGTTGATGATGATAACAGAGATGATGATGCATGCATGATAGAGTGCTCTCCAAGCTCACGAAAGGAGAAACTTCAACTAAGGTAATAAGTGCTAGAACTATTGTTGATTTTGGGATTGCATTCATCGGGTACCTCTTCTTCCTCCCTCTCATACTTTAGAAATAGATATTGTACAAGATTTTGAATTTCCCAATAATGACTTTGAATATTTAAGATCTTTAATGATAAATAAGTATGATGGAGGAATCCCATCTGAGGAGGATAGGTAGTTATTGATGAACGTTGTTGTTGCTCAAGAAAAGGATTATAATACTAGGAATAGAGTTTTCAAAGGAGCAGGGCCTCAAGCCAAACCTAAAACTCCATTACTTTCAAATATTCCTAAAGAGGTTCCTAAGAAAGATACACCCTCCAAAGGCCTTGTTGTCCCAAACAAGATTCATACTTCTCCTCATGCCCAAACTATCAAAAACTTGTGCTATCTAATGAGTCTCACAATCTCCTTCCAATGCTTGCCTTGCACAAAGTCTACTCCATATGACATTGCAAAAGTTTTGAGCCAAATCAAAGTTAGTGTTCCAATTGTTGAGATGCTTAGGATTCACGAGCACAAGAAGAGGACATTGTATTATTTGGGATTAGAAGAACAAAAGAGTACCCCATGCAAAAATGTAAATATTGCGGAGAATCCTCCAATAATTGAAGATATAGAAGCACCACCAACATCAAAAGAGCTAGATGAACCACCTGAGGTTTATTTGAGAACATCCTTGGTAGATTCTCAGCTAAATGTGGATCCATTCTTCACTACTCTAATCATTAAGGACAAATTTCTGCACAACTATATGTTCAATTCGGGGCATCATGTAATGTTATGGCTCTAGAAGTAATATATGAACTGGATATCAAAGTAACAACAACATATGGGAAGTGTACTTCCATGGATTCCAGAGAAGTTCTAGTGGAGGGATGTGTGAAAGGTCCGGTGGTACAACTTACATCTTTTTTTGGTGGGAACTTGAAACTTGATGTTGTTATTGTTGATTTCCTAGCCAAGTGGGGTATGTGTTGTCCAGAAAATGGGCTGCAAGTGTTAGTGGGAGTGTTCAAATGGATATGTCCTATGCCACCATCCCAATTGAGGGAAGCCTTGTCAAGTTATATGGGGAAAAGAAGATGTTGCACCTCATTGAAGACCCCAATAATGCATCTTATGAAGTGTTGTACACAAGTGTTGATGCTGATAACTTTATCGGGTTTGCTGATGGGAAAGAGAACAAAATGGATCAATGTAAGAATCTTGAACAAGTAGGCTCTCCATGGACTCTGTTTTTTGATGGAGCTTGCTCCAAATTTGGAAATGGTGCTGGTGTAGTTTTGATTTCTCCAAGCTTGGAAGAGTTTTTTTTTTCTTTCAAACTTAACTTTGAGTGTACTAACAACATTGCTGAGTATGAGGCATTGTTGTTAGGTTTGAGAATTTCTTGGAAATACTATGTTAAAGACATAATTGTTAAGGGAGATTCAAAACTAATTGTTAAACCAATCAGAAAATTGTATGCTATAAAAATCAAAGAATGAAACAATACAAGCATGCATTCTGGGACTTGATTGAGATGTTTGATTCATTTAACATTGTGCATCATGATAGGAAGTTCAATGTTATGGAAGAAAATATTACAGTGTTGGGATCTCGGTTTGATAGTTGTGCAATGTCCCCATATTGTGAATATGATGTTGAAGTGTTAACAAGGCCATCTATCCCTGACAACATTAAACATTGGAAATTTTTTGATGATGATGCTCAGGTCAAAATATTTCTATAGAACAAAGGGGAGTTCACTTATCAGTATATTGATTTGGAGCCAATGGTGTGTGCAGCAGAGGGTAAAGAAACTTTGTTTGGAAAGGATATCATCCAACTGAAAACTAATACCATCCCTAGAGGATTGGTTGCTCTTGAATCAAACTTTGATAATGTTGATTGCATTATTAACAAGCATATAGCAAGGATGTTGAAGAGCATGACCTGGGTACAGAGGAGAAACCAAGGAAGATCTAGTTGGGAAGCAATTTGAACAAGGAGGAAAAACATTCCTATGTCCATTTGTTGAAGAAGTATCAGGATTACTTGGCTTGGTCTTATTCAAAGTTGAAGGAATACAGAGAGGATCTGTTTCAGCATGAAATTCCTTTGGAGCCTAATGCAAAACCATTTAGACAAAAGTAGAGGCTGATTAATCCACTCCTCTCTATGAAGATGCAAGATGAGTTAAAAAGTCTAAGAGATGGAGGGATCATTCAACCAACAAGGTATTCTTCTTGGGTTGCAAACTTAGTGCCAGTTAGAAAAAAGAATGGTGATATCAGGATGTGCGTGGATTTTAGAAATATGAACAAAGCATCAATGAAGGATAATTATCCTTTACCAAACATGGATAACATGTTGCAATTGGTCACTGGTTCTGAGTTGTTATCTACTTTGGATGGCTTCTTTGGGTATAACTAGGTGGTTGTGAAAAATCAAAGAGAATCAAAACTACTTTCACTACTCCATGGGGTACCTATGTGTATGTGAGGATGTAATTTGGCCTAATGAATGCTAGAGATACTTTTCAAAGAGTAATGGATGTTGAATTCCCAGGATATATAAATGAATTTATATTTGTGTATCGGATGATGTAACAGTTTTCTCTAGGAAGAGAAGTGATCACCTGTAACATTTAGAAAAGATGATGATAAGATGCAGAGAGTGGTATTTCACTCAATCTAAAGAAGTGCCATTTCGGAGTACAAAAGGCCAAGTTTTTTGGTCACATTGTATTAAAGGATGGTGTCATGATTGATCCTAAGAGGGTAGAGGCCATCATCAATTTCCTAATTATAAGAACCAAGAAGGGAATTTGGTCCTTCTTTGGGAAAATAAATTTTATTAGAGGACTCATATCAAACTTTACTCGCTTAACCATTCCAATTACTTGCATGCTAAAAAGGACCACGTAATCAAATAGGAAGAAGTTGTCATTCAATCCTTAAATGGGATCAAGGAAGGATTAAAGCATGCCCCTATCTTGGCAACTCCAGATTATAAGAAGCCTTTACAAATGTTTTCTTTTTCTTCGAGAACACTATTACATCTATCTTGTTACTGTAAGGATGATGAAGGGGCCGAGAGGACAATTGCTTTTTTCAAGTAAGGCAATCGTAAGGGGATGAGTGAAAGTACACCATTATGGAGAATTAAGCATTTTCCTTAGTAAATGCAGCAAAGGTTTTTAGATCTTACATTTTGAGCTCTAAAGTTGTTTCTTATGTTCCCAAACCATGGTGAAAGATGTCTTATCAGAGACGGAGGTCTCAAGTAAAAGATGCAGATGGCTGAACAAGTTGTAGGAATATGACATGGATATCCAAACCAAAAAATTAGTAAGAGGTTTGGGATTAGATAAACTTATGGCTGAGAGAAACCTGCAAACTATTGAGGTGAATGAGGTAGAAGAAGGCAGGGTGGATGTCCTTGAAAAATTGGTGAGTTCTGAATGGTACAAAGATATATTTTTTTATCTCAGACATCTATACCGCCCGAGTTTTTGAGTAAAAATCATAAAAGAGCTCTTAAGTTGGCTTCCTAGAAATATGTCATTATTGATAATGGGTTAGCTTGGAAGAAACCTAAGGGAGTCCTCTTAAGGTGCATTACTGAAGATGAAGCCCCCAATATAATTACCGATCTCTATGGAGGAGTTTGTGGGGGCATTTTGCTTTGGAAGAGTCACAATAGTAGATAAGATCTTGAGGGCTAGTTATTAGTGGAAAACTCTTTTCAAGGATACAAATTTGTTGGTTAGAATATGTGAGAGTTGCCATCATTTTTCTGGAATACTGAAAGCTTTAGGATCCCTTCCTTTGCAGCCTGTATCAATTGAAGCCCCATTCAAGAAATGGGGAATGGATTTCATTGGTGATATTTCAGACCCTTCAAGTTCTGGCCATAAGTGGATTCTTGTAGCAACTAATTACTTTACTAAGTGGGTGGAGGCAATCCCCACCAAGAGAGAAACACACCAAATTTTCATGGACTTCATGTTGAACCATATCATCTATAGGTTTGGAGTGCCAGTTAAAATTGTTGTTGACAATGTCATGAGCTTCAGAGCTAAACATTTGGTGGAAATGTGTAAAGAATATGGGATCAATTTGACATATGCCTCCAACTATAACCCCCAAGGCAATGGACAAGTAGATTCCAACAATAAAAATTTATTAAAAATCATTAGGAGAACCTTGGAGCTGAACAAAAGGAAATGGGGTGAGTAGTTGAAGTTTGCTATTTGGGCTGATCAAATTACTATTAAAAGAGCTACTAGAAAAATTCCATTTGAATTGGTGTATGGAACTCAAGCTCTCTGCCCCTGCATATGCAATTATCCTCATATCAGTTCATTCAACAACTGGAAGATCAAGAAGTTAGTCCATATGATGCTCACATTAACTAGATTGTTGAACTTGATGAAGAAAGGAGAGCATCTCACCAAAGGCATGTGAAGTTCAGAGAAAAATTGAAGAATTTATTTGACAAGAAGGTCACTCCCAAAGCTTTCAGCATTAGAGATCTTGTGTTGTTATGGGATAGAAGACATGAAGACAAGGGAAAGAACAATAAATTTGATGCACTATGGATGGGCCCTTACTCCATTGACATTCGGATTGGTGAACATACCTTCTTCTTGAAATACTTGGATGGGGAATTTCTTGAATTTCCTATTAATGGTAGGCACTTGAAACATTTCCTGGATTGATTCCCCAAAATCAAGGTGAACATCATTTGTATAGTGTATAGTTCATTGGTTGCTTTCTGTCTTTTGTGTTTTTTCTCATTCTAGTCCTTGGTGACCTAGTTTTATTGGTTCCTTGGCTCATTTTGAGGAGATGGTTTTTGTTTTATACTCTACAAGCTAACTCCTTTATCCAATGAATGTTTTTGGCACTTGGTCTGTTATTTGGTTCTTATGGCACTCTCAGGGAGTGCCCATCCCTGAGTCAGAGCCAATGTTGGTTCTCAAATTAGTCTAGCCCCATTTTACATTAAAATCCCTTAGTTTGCGACCTCTTTCATGTTTTTTTCTCCATGTGTTGGTGCTTGAAAATGTTTTCCTCAATTTGGTTTCCATGATTAGTTCCTCCTTGGTCGAAGGTCACTTAAAATCCCATAATTTGTTGATTTGTTCCTCTGTCCATCTGAAGGTGTCTATCAATTGGGCATAAAACTTGGGTTGTTCCTTCCTTCTATTTTTCGTAGTCATGTGTTGTTGTCCCTGTCATTTTTTCCTAGGTACTTGAAGAAATGTGAATGGATATAGCTTGAAGGGTCATGTGTGAACCTTACAACATTTCCAAATTCTCTGTCCTTGAAGAAAATTTCATCTTTAGGCTCAAACAATGGTTTCCCTGCATTTTTATGGCTTGATGGGTGTGTTTCTCCTGTCAATTTTAAATCTCTGCATTAGTGGAAATGTGGCCCTTTTTGGTTAGATGCGGCTCAGTGGGAACTCTAAAACTTTTTGGATTATTTTAACCCAAAACTTATCCACATGGACGAACGATGCTTGTTTGAAGACTCACCTTTTTTTTGGCCTTGGAGTTGTGCCGGAGGACACGTGGAGGATTTCACTGCTTTTCCTAAACTTAGAAAAAATTTCATACAACTGATATGGTTTTGGCAAGCCATGGACACATGGTGGGCTAACACTCATTTGAATATCTGTCTCAGGGTCCCACCTTAACAAATGCGACATAAGGATAGGTGGTACTTTCTGCCACTCCACTGGGACTTAAAATTTTTAAAAGAATTTTTCTAAGGCTTGGGACACATGGTGATCCCATGCTCATTCAAGGTCTCGATCTTGGGGACCATCTTAAAGTTACACCATAAATACATGTGGAGGTTTTTGTCGGGCCTTCCTTTACTTAGAATTTTCAAAAACTTCCTAAAGGGCCTGAGACATGTGGAGGGACCGCACATGTTTGGGGACCAACCCTTGGGTTTTATTTTGAAGAAGCACTAGGAGAACACTTGGAGGATTCCGCTCATTTTTCCTTTTTTCTTGGACTTTTCAACAATTGAAGAAGATTGTCTCAGACCTTGGACACATGGTGCCTTCCATTGAACTCTTAAAATTTTTAACACACTCTACCGAAATGAGACACGTGTTGGGCCCGTGCTTGTTTGGGGTGTCTACTTTGGGGAACATATTAAGATGTGCCATTGAGATGCAGGGAAATTTGAAAACTCAAAAGGTGGGGTGGCGGACTCTCGGGGAAAATTTGGAAACTTTCGTTTTTTCCAAAAATAAGCAAAATAGTAGAATTTAGTCATGGTTCCTCTGGGAACCACATTGGGACACGTGTCAATCCCATTTTTGAAAGGCGGAGGGGCAAAGAAAATTGAGAAATTTTGCATTTTTTCCAAATGGTGTAAAAGGTAAAAAGGAACCCCCGGGCCTATCTTAACTTGGATCTCCCATGTGGATAGTCCAAATTCAAAAGAGAGATCAACGAAAATTGTGCATCTGTATCTAATTTTCTGCCATTTCTGCTCTAAAGCTCCTGGGGATGTGAATTTTTATGGTTTTTTTAATCATTTATTGGAGTCTCCTACACACCAAATGAAGAGCAACATTAACTTGATATCCTAGTTTGGTGGGGAAGATCTGAAAATGAATTTTACCATTAAGATGTGATCTCACCATTAGCTTTGATCTCGATTTTCTAGTTTTTCCTTTCTTGCACGTAAAGAACTATATTTTATAGATTGGAGGAGGAAGTAGTTGGCGTGCAAGATGAAAAAATTTTAAGGTGAAGAATTGCATGTTGGAAATATTTGGAGAGATTTTCCTCTGCACACCTAAACTTTTTTTGCAAATTTGATTTTGGGAGTGACGATCAAGGTCGTAACACACAATGGTGTTTTGAATGTTTCTTGTTTTCGGGAAAAATCATGTTGTAAATGAAATGTTATTATTTGCATGAGTTTTTCGTGCAAATTTTTGGAGTGTTAGAGTTCGGGAGATAATTCTTGAGAGAAATTTTTAGACAGAGCCCATATTTTCTGAGAGACTATCTGAGGAACATGTTTATTTCTTTTGTGTTAAATTTGATCATGTCAAGGTGGTTATGAGCATACAACCATTGACAAGCTCTATGGTTGTTCTAGAAACTTTCCCCGTTGATAAATTTAATCAAAATTTGAGTAAATTTGTGTCGATTTTGAGAAAAGTTGTGTATGATTCACTTCGAATGTTTGCAAACAATTTTTCTTGTTCCCATTGTAATCTTACATTGAAATTAGTGTGAATCACATAATATCTTACATTTTTGCTAATTTTTGGCACTTACAATTTCATTTATTAGAAGATATTTCATTTGATAGTGAAATAAACAATTTTAAAATCAATTTACTCCTAGCATGATGATTAAGTTTTTTTGTTAGACTTTGAGGGTATCTTAGGTGTGATAAAACCAAGGTGGATAGTGTTTGATTAATTTTTTCAAGTTGAGCCTTCATTTTGGATCCTTAAAGTTTGTGTGAAAACGTGTTGATCTGGGCCTCCACTAAAAGCACACCATTCTAGTTAAAGGGAAATTTTAGCTATCTTGAAGCATTATGTTGATCAAGCCTTCCATTTTTGTAAAAGTTCTCAAAGATCTAGTGAATCAAAGTCCACTCTGCCTCACCTCCCACCAAAATTCATTTAAAAACAACCAATCATACCCATACTACCCATGTTTGTCCTGTGTGTGCACAAATGCATAATTTCATTACCAAAACATGCAAAAGCAATCAAGTTTTCATTGTCTTTAGTAGCCTAAACCTTTCTTAGAAAATATCTCCATTATCTAGGGTGATAATTCGTGAGAGTTAGAGTTTGACTGTATTGATCATGTTTTCTTCAAGGTCTTCGCAATAACTCTACAATGAAGGACATCTCCATATCCTCTACAAATAGTAGTATACAAAAGGGTCCTCTCACCCTGGTTGAAAGGAACAACCATAAATTCGTGAGGATATATAAAATCCTCTTAAGGGTGTTATCCATTTCTCCACATCCGAGTGACAAAGAGAAACCAAATTTTCTCCCCAACTACAAAATGACACACAATGTTCTCTACTTGTCTCTAAGCTTCCCACAAAATTGTGATGCTTTGCTCAACTTCGAGGAGAATCAATTTGGGTACCAATAGAGTTGATGTAATCCTTCACAAATTTGTATAAAAATCCTAGTGCTTTGAATAAGGTTTATTTGATGAATAAATTTTTTAATTATAAGATACAAGAAGGTGGATATGTATCTAACCATTTGAATGATTTCGATCTATTGTAAATCAATTAAAATTGTTATAAATTTCATTTTATGATGAAGTGAAAGAAATTTTATTCTTATGTTCTTTCTAGATAGTTGGGATAACTTGGTAATGGTTGTTAGTAATACAATGTCTGCTTCTAATGGTTTGAAGTTTGATGATGTGGTTAGTGTAATTCTTAATGAGGAAATATGTAGGAAACATTCAGAGAAGCATCATCTGGAAACACTTTAAATGTAGAAAGCAAGGGAATATCTAAGGAGAGTTCATCAAAGAGAAAGAAGAATGGGATATCAAAGTCAATAAAAGGCAGATCTAGATCTAGGTTCGTAGATTTGTGAGCAGAGCACAAGATTTAACACAATAAAAGATATTCTATTCAACATAATATGAAAACATTACATAAGCTATAATATAGCCATACAGATAGGAAAACAACCTCCAATTATTTAGGGAGGTGTTATAACAAATATCCTGAATAATATTCACGGGTATAACAAAACTATATGCAAACTCTAATATATGAGTTGTTTATAACAACTCATTTACATCCTCATATTAATGTAATATTATAAATATTACATTTACATATAATAATTTATGATTAATAATGTGAAACACTATTAATCCTAACATTCACCCCCTTAGTGTGAACATTATTAATCGCTAATCTTCACCCCCTTAATGTGAACACGGAAAAAATTCACCATAGAACTGGAACCAGAATTGTATGCCTCTGCATACTTTTAGGTCTCCATAGTGTTGGATTGGATCTTACCGCACATGACCAATCCAATTCACCAGAGTGAACACTATACTAGATGATCACACTTCCACTGATTCAACTACATACGCGAACTCAACAGTTCTCATTTTCACTTCCGGTGAACGATAGATTTCATCGGTTGATCAATGTTAGAAGTACAACAATCAAAGGATATCTACAATCATAGAATCAATATAGTTTATCTTCCCTCTTAGAAAACTATTCTCAGCACCCAACATGCACAACCTCCTTGTTTCAATCAAAAAAGGGAAGGAAACCACACACCATTTTATTTTGAACACACCACACAACTGAAAAATATAAAATATTGCCACCAAATTGAATGTGACCCCGTCGTTGGTGACTGATGAGTGGTGCTGATTGCCCTCCATCATCCTTTTCCTCCAAACTCCATTTTACAAGCTTCTAACTCAGTTGGATGTAATCATGAAGCAAAATTACAACTTAGACTTCGGATTCCACCGAAAATGCGTCTGTGAGGCAATTTTTATTTATTTTTACAATTTTTGACAATTTGACTATACACAAATTTTCAATGTTAACACTTGATTGGACAATGATAACAATCCTAAAATCACCTATTTTGACATTGACAATATGGATTTACTTGGAATCAATGATATATTGACACAAAATGAAAACTTAGATTCTTGACTCCAATACTATAAACTATTTTTTAACTTTTGACTTGATTTTGATAAAAACAATAATTGACTCAACAATTCTAAGACCCTTAATAATAAACCAAAACATACATAATACAAAGGACTTAATGACACTACTTTTTGTTGATGAAGACGAATAATAACAAACTTGTAAACCAAAAATTGGCAAATAAACATAATACAAAAACTAAACTATAAAACTAGACAAAAATATCATGACACTTAAGCTAAGACCATGGGTTTAACCCTAAAACCACCAACCTCACCTAAAACCGCTTGAACCAAAAATGTATTTGCATTGAAACATACAGCTGGACCTTGTTCACGAGTAGATGCCAATGCATGCATTACATTGTTACAGCTGTGACCACATCAAATGGAAGATAAATATGATAACATGCAAGAGTGACATGATCCAATTAGAAGGAACGAGTGATAGATTTATAGGTTTCAATACTCAAGTCATTATTGTTTTCTTCAATGCTGAGTTCTGAGGATTCTATGCAATGTTTGAAACTCCCAATGCTACGCCTACAGGTGTAAAATGTTTACACGTCCCTTTCTTTAATATTGTTGTCTGGTCAAATATGTAGATGGAAAGGTACACGATCCCCATAGATTTTGATCAAGCTTCCGCATGCAGATACATGGCCATCGTGAGGAATGTAGACTGCATTGCCAAGGTAGAAAATAACTCTACATGTTTCTTGGTATCGTTCAAATATTACATGAATTTTTTTGATATTTACTTGAGCAATCAACTAAGATAAGAATGTGAATTAATCTTCATGTATAAGATCATCAACCAATTGCTTCTTAGATTATAACAATGGCCCTTGGATCCACCATCGATATGCCAGTGATTTGACTTTAGAAAATGGTAGAATATACCTTCATTGATGCATCGCGAACAAATGGTTTATTGATAATCCTCTTCCACCTACTCACAATTAGTTTAGTCTTGCAAGACCAATGCAAAAATAAGACATGCAGGAGCCACCTCCTTCGTTGAGGTAACACGATGCAAATTTGTGAGTGCATAATTTCCAAGGATCATTGAATAATGTAACTTCTCCAAAGTAATGTGCACATGTGTATCACAGGTGAACAGATGAAATTGATTAAAAAAATGAATAAGAATTCACGCTTTGATACCAAATGTGAGAAGAGAAACAAATTTAACATAGAAAAAGATATTTTATTCAACATAATATGAAAACATTACATAAGCTATAATAGATCCATACAGATAGGAAAACAACCTCTGATTATTTAGGGATGTGTTATAACAAATATCCTGAGAATAATATTCACAGGTAAAACAAAATTATATGCAAAATCTAATATATGAGTTATTTATAACAACTCATTTACATTCTCATATTAATTTAATATTATAAATATTACAGTTACATATAATAATTTATGATTAGTAATGTGAAACACTATTAATCCTAACAAGATTTATTTTGATGGAATTTTGGAAAGAGAGGACACGTAAAGAAGGAGTGTTGGTCCAAGGAAAACAAAGAGAATCTACTAGACAAAGGTAAAGAAAAAGATAAAGAGGAAAACATTGCAAGTGAAAAGGTAAAAAAAGATGCCCTTATTCTCTCCTTGGATAATAAATTAGAATCTTGGGTTTTAGATTATGGAGCTTCTTTCCATGCTACCCCTAATAAGGGTTATTTCAGAAATTATGTTCAGGGTGATTTTGGACATGTTTATTTAGGAGATGATGAGCCATGCAATATTACTAGTAAAGGTGATGTTCATCTAAAGTTACAGAATGGAAATCCATGGGTATTGAAATATGTGAGGCATGTTCCAAGCCTTAAGAGAAATCTAATATCTGTAGGGAAAATTGGTAAATCTAGATGTGTGGTTAAATTCATAGTTGATTATTGTAAGGTTACCAAGGGAGCCCTTGTTGTGGCAAGAGGAAAGAAGGTAGGAACTTTATATCTATCTACTGTGTTATTGATTCCTTTTCTATGCTATCTACTACAGATTTAGATGCAAGCATGTGGCATAATCAGCTAGGTCATATGAGTGAAAAAGGAATGTAGATCTTAAAGGCTAAGGGTAAATTATTGGATTTGAAATTGTTACATCTTGAATTATATGAGCATTGCATATTTGGAAAGCAGAAGAGAGTGAGATTTCTCAACATTGGGTCAACAAAGGAGTAGAAATTGGAGCTTGTACACTTAGATGTGTGGGGACCATCCCAGGTAGCTTCTATTGGAGGATCCAAATATTATGTGACTTTCATTGATGATGCCACAAGAAAGGTATGTATTTATTTTATTAAGCATAAATATGATGTTTTGAGACTTTTATAAGGTGGAAATCCCTTGTGGAAAATGAAACAAATTTAAAGTTAAAGTGATTTAGATATGATAATGGTGGTTAGTACTACAATAAGGATTTCAAAGATTATTGTTCAATAAATGGAACACATAGAGAAATGATGGTTCAAGAACACTATAGGAGAATGATGTTTGTGAAAGAATGAACCATAAAATCATGGAACGATGAGAAGCATAAGGATACATGTCATTTTGCCTTTGAATTTTTGCGTAGAAGTAGTGGATACATTAGTGTACTTGATCAACTATGGACCTTCAACAAAATCGCATGGTGGAATACCAAAATAATATTGGTATGGAAAAGAGGTAGATCTTTATTTTCTTATATTTTTTTAGCTTAGAAGAATTTTTGCATTTTGATAGGGAAAATGGGAAGAAGTTGGGTGCTAAATCTAAGAGATGTACTTTCATTGGTTATAGATTTGGTGGTTTTGGATATCATTTTTGTCATTTAGAATTTTTGAAGATTTTTAGGAGTTGTGACATTAATTAGAATGAAAAGAGAAAGTACAAGGATCAGGTTTTGTGCCTAAACATGAACAAGTTGATGATATTTTGAAGAAAAATCAAATTTTAGATCTAAAACAATCATCCACAGACAATGATGTCGGTTCTATAGAAGCCGACATTGGTCGAAAGTAACCAATATCGAAAGATAGGATCAAGTTTAGGACATGACACCTTTCAGAGCCGGTGGCAATGAGGCAACCACATTCGGTAGGTAGATAGACGAACCACAATCGATTACAAAATAGTGGTCGATAGTAGGATACCAAGATTGGTAGCTAATCACATAGATTGATAAGAATGTGTAACATGCATGATTAAGCCCATGACACCCCGGATATTAGTCAAAAGGTCATAAAGAGTAAGTATTCCTATAGATATATTTTCACCTTCCTTATCTTATTTATTTTTGACTAATAGTGGTTCAATTAAAATCTTTTAATAAGAAATGCATGTGGATACTCACGAGCAAAGTGGGAGCATGGCATGGATTAAGATATGGACTCCTTGGAATAGAATCGACATGGGGTTTAGTCAAGTTACTAGCAGCTTATGAGAGAACTACAAAATAAATGGGTTTACAAGATTAAGGAAGAAGAGGATGGACTGAAAAGGTACAAAGCAAGGCTTGTGGTAAAGGGATTTACACAAAAAGTAGGTATTGAATTTGATGAGATTTTTTCTCCGTAGTTAAGATGACTTCTATTATTATTGTTCTAAGTTTGGTTGCCTGAAGAGGATTTAAATTTAGAACAAATTGATGTTAAGATGACTTTCCTTCATGGGTATTTGGAGGAAGATATTTATATGCAGCAAGCAAATTCTTGGTTACGAATTCAAGGGTAGGGATAAACTTGTGTGTAGATTGAAAAATAGCCTATATGAGCTCAAACAAGCTCCAAGTCAATGGTATTTGAGATTTGATAGTTTTATTCATGAGCATACTGATATGAGATGTGAATCGACCATTGTGTTTATTTCAAGAAGCTTAAAAATGGGAGCTATGTTATTTTGTTATTGTATGTGGATGATATATTGATTGTATCATATAGTATGTAGAACATTGGTGAGCTTAAAGATAAACTATCTCACACATTTGTAATGAAGGATTTGGGAGCTGCAAATAAAATCCTTGGCATGAAAATTCACCGAGACATGAAAAACAAGAAGTTGTATATCTCAGGAAGCTTATATCAATAAGGTGTTGGAAGGCTTAACATGAAAAATTCAAAACCTATTAGTACACATATGGCTAGAAATGTAAAATTGAGAAAAGATCAGTGTCCTACATCACACAAGGAGGTTGAGTACATGGCACATGTTCCCTATGATTCATTAGTAGGAACTCTTATGTATGTCATGGTTTGTACTAGACCGAACATTACATAAGTAGTGGGAGTTGTGAGAAGGTTTATGGATAATCTAGGTAAAGAACATTCGAAAGTGGTCCAACGGATTCTTTGGGATTTGTGGGGGATATTCAACATGGATTTATGTTGTTGAGAGTCGATACTTATTTACACGGCTATGTTGATGCGGATATGGCTGGAGATTTGGATAGCAAGAGGAGAACCACTTTGGATATGTTTTCATAGTAGGTGGAATGATAGTTAGCTGATTTTTGAGATTACGTAAGGTTTTTCCTTTGTAAACTATAGATGAAAAGTATGTTGCAGCTACGAAGCTAGCAAGGACATGATATGTATGAGAAAGTTCATGAAATAATTGGGTAAGATGCAAGAGGATTACAGATTATACAATGATAGTCGAGCACAATCCATAAAGAAAATAACTCAGTGTTTCATTCAAGAATGAAACACATTTAGTTAAGATATCACTTCATATTGAATGTTATGGAGGAGAGGCAAATCAAAGTTTAACAAGATTCATATAGATGAGAACCCTATGGATATGCTAAAAAGACATTGGCAAAGGAGAATTTGGAGCTTCACTCCACTTCTATTGGTCTTCATGTTTGAGACTTTAAGAAGAACAAATAGGCCAAGGAAAAGGAACCAAGGATTGTGTTGTATAGTATAGTGCAGAAATTGATCTCCAAGTGGGAGATTGTTGAGTGTGGAGCTTAATTTCTTCACAAAAGGCTTGTTTTTACAATGTTTCTAGACTACATAATGACCAACATTAGTCAGGGATGATTGGCATCTATTAGGAAGCAACCAAAATCGGTCAGGTGTCACAGAAAGGAACTGACATCAGTTAACCTATGCAATAATATTTTATTTTTGGCCGAGAGTTAGAATAAAGATTTTTCTTTAAAGTTGATTTCTTGATTGTAAAAGCATAGTTAGTTTCCCAGAATAGTTATAAATGCATGTAAGCATTGTATGAGGGTATGTAAGCAAGTGAAGAAATTCTTTGTATAAGAGTTTCCTTGGTGAGCAAGAAAGAGTAGCTGATTGAGGGAAAAACATTGAACATCCTGTGAGGTGTTCGAAGATGTAAGATCTTGATTGTATTTCCTATGTAAATCATTGGATAATAACATTTTTGTTTCTTAGTGGACGTAACCCACACTAGGTGAACCACATTAAATCTATTGTTATCTTTCTCTTATTTATTTTATCTTCTCGTTTACTAACGCATTCATTGATTATATGTTTTTAGATATGTGTAACACTATTATATGGTTAAACCCAACATATGATCAGTTTTATGTTGCATGTGTTCTTATCTCGAAAATAAAAAATAAAAATCAAATGGTTGATGGTGGTGAATCAATCAAAATATTAAAAAATTTCCTTTTTGATATTGTTATATCAAAAATCAAATGGTTCTAGGTGGTTATGAAGCTTAAAACTCTAAGGGCGTTCCTCATTTATTATAGTTATACTAGAAAAAAATTGTGTAGAATTTATTTGAATCGAATGTGATGTTTTAGCATGAAGATTCTTTACATACCATGTTGTAGTTATTTCATTACATTTTAAAGTGGTATACATTTTCTATTATCGAAGAAAAAATAGTATTTAAGCATGCTCAAAATTAATTTAGGAATACATATTTGATTAATAAAACTTCTCAAATATTTGTTACAATAAAGTTTCTCTGTTAATTCACATTTGCAACTTATACACTCACACTCTCAACTTATAATCAAGGAAAATATAAATACTCCCAACTTATATTCATACAATCTCAACATACAAAATAGTTAAGAAGAACCATCATAAAAACATATGAATGTATTTTATTTACAATGTTAAGCAATATCATCATAATAACATTTTGAAATGATAAGTATTTATTTAGAATTTTCTCGCTCCAAATATTTGATGCCCTCTACCACATTCAATCCCTTAGACACTATTAGTGATAAGTCTTTGTAAAAATTGGTCATCAACCACATATCATTTAAACAATTTTCTCCTCTTCTTGTCATCCCAACCATAAAATTTGTTGGAGGGTTTCCCTTTACACCTAGTTTAATACACATTGTTTCTTAAGAATTTTAGGGAGCATTTTTTCTGCTCCAAACCTTTTCTAGAACTTTTATTGAAATTTCATCGAATATATTGCAATGTTCTTTTCCCAAGGTGAGTACTGGATTCAATTCAGTCGATAATTTTTTATTAAAGGACTTTGTCATATTTTCAACATCGGGAGAAGTGATTTTGTCATATCGTAATCCCATTTCAATTTTTTTTTTTACAATGACTTTTTAAAATCTTTCAATCCACCTCGCAAGTTGATAGTGTTAGAGTAGGTATTTACCTTAGCTCATGTTCATCTAGGTACATTATTTACCATTATTGTATTTATCCTCACCCACTTATGTGTGTGGATATTTCTTTTATTTATTTAGATATTAGGAGATATTATCTAGTTCTTAGATATAGTTCTTTCCTTGATCTATGGTATTGACTAGTTCTTTCCTATATCTATGGTATTGACTAGATCCTTGATGTCTAGTTCTCTCATAAATCTATGGACTTGACTAGTTCTTTGATGACAAGTTCTTTCCATAATTTATGGCTTAATCTACGACCTTGATCGGGTTCTTAGATTGTTATTCCTTACCTATATAAGCAAGGCCCATTCTCATTGTATTTCATTGAGTTCCATAATTATATATGATATTGTTTCTCATTTGTTTGCAAATGTTTATGTAAAGTCATTTAGGTGAATTACTTGCATCTTATTGATCATGGTGTTTGATTAGCATCTGTGTTCTTGGCTTAAATACGATCTAGTTATCGTTCCTTTCATGGTATCAGAGCTACATGACTTACCGTCACACCAAAATCTCAAACTGATGGTGGAGAGGGATCTCATCATGTTAATTAGTTGCTACGCCAATACCCTCCCACACGATGGAGCTGGGTATACACCCAATCAGACCCAACAACATTATGAGGAAGTGACACCAGAATTTCCCAGGAGGTCACCCATCCCAAAGACTACTCTAGGACCAGCGCGCTTAACTACCCAAAGATATCATAGCTATCTTAGTTCTTCTCTAGTTTCTTGGACATGCAAAAATCAACAGCTATTGCACTTTCATCTTGAGGTAAAGTACATGGCAGCAATTCATACAATGAGTTAGCAGATTCTTTGGCTTTGCACAACATTAATAGAGTTTGGATTCCCACAGATTCACCGACTATACTTTGGTGTGACAACCAAAGTGCAATTCACATTTCTCACAACCCATTTGAGCACCAGTGGACCAATCATATTGAGATACACATCCACTTCATTCATCAGCACATTCAGGATGGAGTTCTTTACTTGGAGTACATCTCGACTCAAAGAGGGTTACGGACATCTTTACGAATCCTTTTGCATCACATCGCTACCCTGGAGTTACGTGGAATGCTTGGGGTTTCAGAAGTTGTTCTTGGGGGTGTTTATGAGAACATCTTCCTTATTCTTCTTCTTTCTCTTTCCTTCTAGCAAGATTCTTTCCTTATTTTGGTTTGATATTTCTTCATGGATATATTGTATATGAGTACCTCATTAGGCCTAGTTGTTGGGACTCATACTATGGACATGCCACTTCTATTTTGGCCCCTAGCTTCACTTGAGGGTGGGTGTTAGAGTAGGTATTTACCTTAACTCATGTTCATCTAGGTACATTATTTACCTTTATTGTATTTATCCTCACCCACTTATGTGTGTGGATATTTCTTTTATTTATTTAGATATTAGGAGATATTATCTAGTTATTAGGTATAGTTCTTTCCTTGATCTATGGTATTGACTAATTCTTTTCTAGATCTATGGTATTAAATAGATCCTTGATGTCTAGTTCTCTCATAAATATATGGACTTGACTAGTTCTTCAATGACTAGTTTTTCCATGATTTATGGCTTGATCTACAACCTTGACTGGTTCTTAGATTGTTATTCCTTGCCTATATAAGCGACCATTCTCATTTTATTTCATTGAGTTCCATAATTATATATGATATTTCTGCTCATTTGTTTGCAAAGGTTTATGTAAAGTTATTCTGGTGAATTACTTGCATCTTATTGATCGTGGTGTTTGATTAGCATCTGTGTTCTTGGTTTGGTATGATTTGGTTATCATTACTTTTAGATAGTCTCTTGCTTAACTTGAATGACATATTCTTATTAGATAATTGTTTTTCTCATACAAAAATCCCTCCAAATATATAATAAGTAATTAATTCTTGTGGCTAACTACAAGGAAGTAAATATTTTTTTAATCGGTCTCATATCAATTCTAACCAATGGAAATAATCAACATTTTAGCTTATGGCTACCACTTATTGGTGTGTCTTGTGTGTAGGATTACATCTTCTTTACTTGTAGTTGGATCCTTTGATGCAAGATATATTTCAAATAAACATTAATCTATTCATAATATAGCTATTGTTATGGAAAATGAAAGCATATTTGAAAAAACATAGTGATCTACGTGGTAAAATGGTAAATTCAATATCAACACTTTAGGAGGCTACCACTTACCAACTGAGCTTTTGGCATGGATTGCATTGACCTTACCCACTGCTGGTTTTTATGCAATATGTATTACAAACAAAATTAATCAATTCATAATCAATTTCATGTTATGGAAAATGAAATCATAATTAATTGAAAAGCATACTACTCTCCATGGTAATATGGTAAGTACAAAATAAATTTTTATATGTCTTCTGAATGAATTTTAGCGGCCACTAAGGTTTTGTTTATATTTGTTGAGCCACTTATTGATGTACAAGAGTTATGAGATATTTATTTGGATTAGCAACCACAAGGCTATGCCATCGGTGGCTATACTAAGTGTTAATACTAATGTCTATTAGTTATGAAACGGTAACTACAAACTATGTAGCATTGGATGCCACCATGAACTTTTGAAATAGGTTATTTGGTTATTCCTTCTTTGAAAATGGTTCCTCTTCTAGAGTTAGCTGATATCATTTTCTATAACTTTGTGAGACTTATAAATTATTTTGTTTAAAAATACGCATGGATAACATACTAGGTTCTGATTGCATATTCATGTTGGTTACCACCACACACTCCATTGTTACTTTCTCTAGTTGTTGGTTGTCTAGCATAAACCATTAATTGTATTATAAATTTGTGGGGCTTAGTAGATGTTTTTTTATAAATGCACATGACTAACATACCATGATTTGATTGTATATTCATGCCATATGTGGCGAGTTCTTCTCATCTATCATCAAAGCTGGTGAACATACAATATTGTCAAAAAAATGAAAACCATGGAAATTGAAAACAGAGCTCATTAAACATATTTATAAAATTATTGAAGGTAAATCACCATGTTGAATTGGTTGTGTAACATCAAGTTGAGAGGGTTGTACATCAACTCCTATTGTTTTTGGTTTTCTACGTAAATAAGAAATATGTAAGTATAATTTTTTTGGTTAAAAGACATTTAACAAAATCACATGTTCAAGTTGTATTCTGGTACAAACCTTTCTTCATATGAGAATAGTAATGTTTCAAAAACATTTCTTGACTATGTGTCTCAACAATAAAAACAAAAAATAGATTAGATTTAACTAATGTACTTAGTGTGACACTATCATCGTAAAGCACTAATATTAAAGAATTTTGGGAACAACATAGAGTGAACATCTCAGCCCAGAACTCATATGATTGTTCACAAGGAAAAGGATGTTTGTTTCCTTTTAGGACAATTTCTCTTACAATTATCAATTATGTGGTAATTTTTCCATCCAATCCCTACTGAATTCTTCTCTTTTTCATCCTTGTCTTCACAATTGTACACACCAGTTATTGTGTACATAAGACAAAAACTTTTAAATTTCCCACTCATCACATAGAGTCTCGTAGCATCATTCCGAATCGATTCTCCACTATATCTAACCTTTTACATGTATTTTTATTGTTTCTCTTAACATTTTTGAATATTCAATTGGTATGAGAACAATAATAATACAATCTAGCACACTGGTTCCAATAAATGTTAACAACTCCATTATTACATCAGAAGAAATATTGCTAGAAAAATTACAAAAATTGATGATAACACATTCAACATTGAAAGGATTGGTGGTAGGAATAATTGATAGAGTTGATGGAAGTTGGAATGGGTATGCACATTGACAAGTAAAATCTTCTGTGTCCTCCATCCTTGTTGGTATATTTTATTCCATTGACATCACATACTTGACTAATATTATCTGAACCTCGATGGGAAGAACTTCTTATGCCCCATGGTACTATTTTCATTTTTATTTTCCCCTATTTAGGAATCAAATTTTCTATTTCCTTTTCTCTCTTAACCCAATAATATAGATAATTTGTGGTAGTGTGATTTATGTAATTAAAATTTTTCAATTACAGTGGATTCACTACAGGATGATAATAGAATATTATCTATATTTTTTCTATAAAATAATGTAGAACTTTTTCTCTCATTTTTATGTATCCTTATATTATTTGGCAAAGAATCCAATATCTATACTATTATGCACACCTGAATGGAGCCACCAACTAGTTTACTTTATCTCAAGCTAGTACTCATAGTTCTTCTTCATTCATTCCTCTAAAAACCCTGAATGAATTGGTTATGAATCTTGCCATTGAATTTGTCTTTAATTTAACCCGATTATCTTTAATAGGTGAAAAAACAAGGCCACCTGATATAAACAACTAAAATGTTGTCACCCATTTACTCCATATATCAATTGGTAATAATAGAATAGTCCATTTATCATATAGAATTTTGGTTTTGTCCACTTTGAAAATCAAAAGGAATTGATTCTCAAAGTTCTGCATTCAAAGGACAATCATATGCTAAATATTTTTATATAGCAAAGTAAATTTTAACCAATGCAATAAAACTAAAATACATTACCTTCCACTCTTCTAATTTTTTTGTCAATATGGGACGTTGAGGACATCCTAGTGATTTTTAAACTGATTTGGATTTGTATAAAAATCAATAAACTTGGTGTCTATCCAAGTTTTTTTCACTTCATTATGTTGTTTGTAAATATTAGTAATGACTTTGTTATTTGCATTTGTAGATAAAATGTGAGCCCTTAGAAACTATAGCCTCGGATGTAAAGGCTTGCAAGTATATGATCCCAAAATATTTATTTTGCACATATTGTATGTTGGTTATCAAGTATATAAAATTTAACATCATCCCTTTCCATGTATTTCGGATCTTAAAGTTCCAAAACTTTATTCATAGACTAAAATAAGGGAAGAAGAATTACGTCCTCTGTGTAGGAGTAACCTTTATCAACATGGATTACACTATAAGGTCAACATTCTCATCATCTATATGATGATATTGATATTCTATAGAATGACAACCACTATGCTTCGACCATACATGATATCTAACCTTCAAATGGTTACTTTAATTTATATTTTGTGGATCACATCAATAATAACATAAACTATGCAAAATTATTCTTGACAATTAACATGCAACATATTTTGAAAGGATTATACTTTGTCTTCCAACCATCCAGTTAAGTAGATAGAATGAAAGGAACATTTGAAAATATAGATGTCAGCAAAAGATAGGATTTAATTCGACATATAAATGGATAATTTATAACATTCCTTATTGTTAATTTACAACAATTGAATGGAATAGTGTAGAGTTTATCAATATTTATTTATTTTGTATTTTGAGTAGAGTGTGTGAGAAACAAATCACAATAATGGAGTCAGCGGTCACTAAGCAATATTTTTAAAAATAAAAAAGTTTAGTTGTTCCTTAACACATATTGCAAGGAATAACTTAGTGGATGCTAAGACCTAACAAGTTTTATTTGAAATCGGGCATTGGGATATATTGTGCATAACACGTTATTCATATCTATTCGTATCAAAGAAAAATATTAGTGGAAATGAAGCTCCATTACTAATTGAAAGGAATGACATAGAGGCCATTAGGCTCTTCATTTTCTTGATTTAAAAATAGTGATAGAATAAAAATCATTTTCTAGCTTAGCGGCTGCTAAGTTCCCACCATTACCTCGTTTTTGTAAACACTTATCTCTACAGTTTTGAATTGATATTTTTTTCAATGATTATAAGTGTATCATATTGGCTTGACTATCCCTAACAGAGCCAAGTGTTTGGACTACATACCCTTGGGAGGGATGAAGCCTTATGTAGTTCTCATAAGATATATTCTTTATGATGTATAATTCAGATTAGGTTCTTATATTATAAAATGCTTAGATACCGCTAAGCTGCATTACTAATTATAAGGAATGACATAATGGTGGCTAGGCTCAACAGTTTCTTAATTTGAAAATAGTGACCGCTAAGCTCCATTACTAGTTAAAAGGAATAACATAGCATCCACTAGGCTCAACAGTTTCTTAATTTGAAAATAGTTATATAATAACAAACAATGGTCTAGCTTAGCATCCACTAGGCTCCTATCATTACCACTTGTCATTATAATCACTATTTGTTCAACTTTGATTGATACTATTTTTCATTGATTGTAATTGTATCGTATTGGCTAGAATTTACATGGTGGACCTAATTGCTACACTACATTCCATCGAGAGGGATCAAGAATTATTTATTTCTCCTAAGATATATCTTTATAAATTATAATCCATATTTGTTCATATTAAAGAAAAATCCTAGCGATTGTTAGGCTCAACAGTTTCTTAATTTCAAAATACCTATAGAATAACAAATCATGGTTTAGCTTAGTGATCACTAGGATTCTATCATTATCTCTTTTCATAGTAATCACTAGTTATACAACTTTATATCGATTGTAATTTTTCAATGATTTTAATTGTATTAAATTGGTTGGACGTTACCTAGCGGATCCGATTGTTGCACTACTTACCATCAAGAGGGATCAAGGCTTTCCATTCATATTTTAAAAATTATAGCTACCTCTAATCTCCATTACTAGTTGAAAGGAATAATGTAGTGGACTCTAGGCTCAATATTTTATTACTTTGAAAATTTTTATATAGTAACAAACAATGGTATAGCTTAGGGATCGCTAGGGTCTTATCATTATCACTTATCATTGTAATCACTATCTATTCAAATTTATATCAATACTAATTTTAATTGATTGTAATTGTATCGTATTGGCTAGAATTTACATGGTCGATCTAATGTATGAACTATAATCCATCAAAAGAGATCAAGACTTATTTATTTCTCATAAGATATATCTTTGTAAATTATAATCCATGTACGTTTGTATCAAAGAAAAATCCAAGTGACCATTAGGCTCAATAGTTTCTTAATTTCAAAATATATATAGAATAACGAATCATGGTCTAGCTTAGCATGCCTCTAGGATCCTATCATTAAATATTTCCATAGTAATCACTATCTATATAGAATTAGATTGATTGTAATTTTCAATGATTATAATTGTATCAAATTAGTTACACATTACCTCGTGGAGCCAATTGCTACATTATTTTCTATTGAGAGGGATCAAGACTTTCTGTCGTATAAATAAAATGCTTAGCGAATGATAAGCTCCATTACTAGTTGAAAGGAAAAACATAGTGGTTGTTGTGATCAACAATTTATTAATTTTAAAATCGCTATATAAAAATAAACAATGGTCTAGCTTAGTGTCCACTAGGATAATTTTAATACCATGTTTCATCGTAATCAATATATGTTGAGCTTTGGATAAGTAATATTTTTCATTGATTGTACTTATATCATTTTGGTTGGAATTTACCTCACGAACCCAATTGTTGCACTACATTCCATCGAAAGGGATCAATAATTTTTATTTCTCCTAAGATACATATTTGTAAATTATAATTTACATCAAGTACATATCAAAGAAAAATCTTGGCAACCACTAAGCTCCATTACTAATCAAAAGGAATGACATAAATCTGCGAGGCTCAACATTTTCTTGATTCAGAAATAGTGATAAAATAACAAATCATGATATAGCTTAGATTCCATTAGGCTCATACCAATACCTTTTCTATTATAAATACTATCTTTATAGATTTTAATTGGTACTATATTTCATTGATTACAATTGTATCATATGGGGTCGATTAGCCATGACGTATCCTCGATGATGCACTATATACCCCGAGAGTAAGTGATATTGATATATTTTTGTAAGATATATCATTATAACATATCATTCACATCGGTTTTTATAAAATAAAATGCTTAGTGATTGCTATGCTACTTTATTTATTGAAAGCAATGGCATAGAGGTCACTTTGGGATTAACAATTTCTTAAGTTAGAAATATCAGGTAGAATAAAAAACATGATATAGATTAGCTTTGGATAGGCTCATACTAATACCTTTTTCATTGTAAACACTATCTTTACAGTTTTTAAGTGCTACTATTTTTTCATTTTTTAAATGCAAAAAACACCTTTTGAGATTTCAGAATTTTCATGCCACGTGTCATCATTTTAGTGGGTACTATTTATATTATAATATCATGGATTCATATAGGTTTAAAATATTTTATACTCATTTCTTTATATATAAATTTCATAATAAATGTGTCAATTATAATGTTTTCTAACTATCAGGTTCAAACTTGCCACGTGGCACATAGTAATTGGAGAATTATATTTCATTAGTGCACTACATCTAACATTGTCTAGGTCGATTTTGATAAAAATAAAAATAAATGTGCCTATACATTTATATAATTTATTTCTTCTGTTTTCTTATAATATTATATGTTTTATTTCGTTTTTACTATTTTAAGATATAGCCAATAACAAAAGGCATTGTTTTCAATATTATTTATTTTTTTGATATCCCGCACCTTTTCTTAATGAGTGGTAAATTAAATTTAAATTGTGAATTCCCCCACATTTGAGAGTATTTGAAATTTGAATATACTCTCAAATTCCCCCGCTCTTTCACTTAATGTTCAGAAAGTCTAATTTTCAAATTTTCATATCCCGCACTTTTTATATTTTCTAAAGTGGAATGTGCTGAAAAAAATTATTAAATACCCCAAGAACTATATTTAGGGTTTATTTTTTTCATTCTTGTAGAAAATCAACTCGTGAAATCATGTAACAATATAATCAAGTCGTAGATTGATGGGTTTGAGTGCAAGAATCCCGACCATTTTTACAAGGAAACAATCAGACAGTAATTATAATCTCATTTGCAGAGCAAGCACGTAAAGGATGTACACAAAGGAGGCACACAAAGGATGCACACAAAGGAGGGAAGGAAATGGGGTTGTAGATCAAATCATGTAGATAGTTCAATGCAGCAAACAGAGGTTTAAAAGACATCACCAAGCACAAAATAATCTCATATCTAAATCAGGTATTTATCATAAATGTATATTATAGTAAATTTGCACATTTTTTATCATGGGCTTGTTCAATCATTCTATCTTGGACTAGTTCTCGTATTTTTCAAGTCAACCCAACCCCGCTTTGTCTTACCAAAACGTGCTCTAAAACCCAATTCCTGTTACTAGTTCCTTTTATTGTCTTGTCAAACCTCCTTGTTCTTCAAGAAAATAAGGATTATTTTGTGCCCTAATGAAAGAAAATTTAATCCATTTTCAACTCTAGTTTTTATTTCATTTGAATTCTTTCATGTATCCATCATTCTATGTCTCCCTCTGGATATATTTTTTGGCTCTTTGGATATGCGTCATTTTATGTCTCCCTCTGGATTGTTTTTTCCGATAATGATGGCCTAGTCACATAGTCACTAGTTTTTAAAATTGTAATGGTTTGCGAGACTCAAAGTATTGTTTAGATATTCCTTACGACTACCTTTTATACTTTTTATTATGATGATAGAAATAACCCTAGGTAATTATTTCATTATACATTGTTTATATGGTTGTCGCGTTGACTTTATGAGAAGATATTTGAGGTTAACAAAAATATTTAAAACTATAAAATCATATTAAGTTTTCAATTATATGATAAATTTTTGTACAATGGAAGGTAAACATATTATATATACATGTAAAATTTACCAAATAAATTTTTAATCACTATGTATTTAAATTTATATTTCCTTTTCCGCTCAGTTAAGCCATGACAAAAAAATCACATAGCTTTCTAGTCACGATAATATATATTTTTTTAAACAATATTATTAATATGCCACATATTATTGGAAAAATATAGAGTGTTTTCATATATATTAATTCATGATTCTACACATATTTCTATGTATCCAAATGGAAACTCTAGATTTATTTGTTATAGTTTATAGCTTTTCAATTTGATTTCTCCTATCAGAATACAATCAATCATGAAAAATTTGTGTAGCTTAGTGGTCACTAGGCTATAATTCTCTTTTGAAGAAAATTTGTTTGAATCTCAGTGATAATAAAAATCTATGTATAATTGTATAACACATAGAAGTTTTATGTTTAGAGATTAGCGGTCACCAATTAAAGCCTCGAGCAAATAAGAATGATAAATTATTTATTATGAAAAACAAATCTCTATACATTATTTGAGTTTACACTTTCGATTTCATAATTTGAAATTTTATTTAGGTTAGATGTCGTTAGGCTATGCCAACAAATAATATTTGGAGCTTAAGCGGCCACTAGGTAATGCCATCAAATAATATTTGGAGCCATGTGGTGGTTATGGATTTAAAAATATATTAAAATATTATGATCATATCCAAATATTATCCATGTGGTGGATATGCCACAACATATTATTTGGAGCTTACAGTCGCTATGTACGGCCACAAAATAATATCTTGAACATTAGGGTTGCTAGCATTTAACACATTAAAGAATTATATTCTTAGCTTAGAATCTGCTAGGTTATGCTGAAACATATTATATGGATATTAGTTGTTCTATGGGATTTAACAAAAATAAGAAAGATAATTCGAGCTTAACAACTGCTAGGGTATATCACAATACCATATTTGTACTTTAGTGATCATCGGAAGTTATAGATATTTTAAACTTTTAGGCTCTAAGACACTACCACAACATAATATTTGGAACATAATGGTCGCTAAGATTTAAAAAAATAAATTAAGATATTTTGAGACTATTGTCCACTAGGTATTTCTACGCAACATATTATTGGTATCTTAGCGCTTGCTAGAGTTTCATAAATTAAATCAAGGTAGTATGAAATTAGTTTCCATTACATACAACCACAACATAATATTTAGAGAAATTCCTTCGATAGGATTTAAAAATTTAAATTAAGATTCTATGAGCCTAGCGTCCGCTAGATATGTATAACCATAATATTTGGAATTTATCAACAAAGTATGCTTTAAAAAAATTAGCTTCTCGACATCTAGGTGCTTCCACAATATAATATTTCAATCTTATATGTTGCTAGCATTTAACAAGTCAAAGAATGATATTTTTAGCTTAGCGTCCACTAGCTTATGTTGCAACATATTATTTGAAGCTTTTTGTCACTAGGATTTAAAAAAAAGTAAGATATTGCGAGCTTAGTGACCGCTATGTTATGCCACAATAACATATTATGAGCTTAGCAATCACTACTAATTTATTAATATTTGGAACTTTTACAAAGCACTAAGACACTACCACAACATATTAGTTAGAACATAACAGATTAAGATTTAACATGTAACAACCACTTTCTAAACATCATAATTACATGATTTTTTTAACTTTCCAAATTGAACTTGTGCCTTTAATGATTTAAATGTATAAACTAACATTTAAATCCAACAACTTATAATTATAATTCATCAGATAACCAATCAATAAATCATATGCATAACTATGGGTTAATTAGATCCTACTTGATCTCCCATAGAATACTCTTTCGAGTTAGTATACAAAGTATACAAGTAGTACCCTCCTTAGAATTCATTTACAAGTGTTGTTCTAGTGTCTACATGGGGATCAATCAATTGAATACCATCAGAAATTATATGATTTTACTATAACTAGGTGCATCCTAATAGTGTAATGTCTTACACTAATTTGGTAAAATTTTATGAGTCATGTGTTGCGTGCTCTATTTCTAGATTGCACATTCGTCTCTAAAACATCCCATCACCATATCACTTGGTTCAATTATCATACTTCAATCCATTGTTTAAGTTAAATTAATTTCAAGTTACACACAAGATACAAAACTTGTTCATCCAAAGGTGAAAAAGCGTTTATGCAAACTTAGGTTGCCTATTGGAGAGAAAGAGCTCACGTAATGTCCTATGTCGCTACATGATTAGTTTCTTCCCCATAGCCAACATAAGTTAGTACGGAGGTAACTATATCAAAATGAACAAACAACCTTCATATCCTAGCATAAATCAATTCCTTATTGATTATGACATGCATAATAAATGGATCTCTAGGGAAAATTTAAGATAACTTCTGTACATAAATATTCATTGAATGAAATGCATCAATCAATGAAAATTGCATTAAAACAACCATCCGAAGTTGGCCTTCCGAGTACCATGTATTAGGTTATTCATAACTTATTCACCTCATTGAATTAGTTTTACGACAAATTTATCTTTCATAACGCATCGATATTTCATCACATTAATTATTCAATCCTAAGGTCCACAACTCATTTTTGATAATTAATCGTAATCAATTTTCATAAGTTTTTATGTACATTCATTAAGTTTCTTAATTCAATTAGGATAACACACTGCATTATTAACACAGTCCCTAATTTATTTAAGTTACGACATTGTCATTTTAATTGCTTAAGTACAAAATAATTGAAATCTACATATGAATGTAATACAATCATTCATAATCATAAATTTACATACTTAGGACTAAATAATAAATGGTCATTAATAATTTATCATCATACAAGAGTCTAATCATACAAATATAAAATAATAAACAACATTCATTTATTGTAATAGATTGTATCTCATAGCCTTATTATAGCTTTAGTTCATTATATATATAAGCTATTTCACATAAGGTTATTAATCAAACATTTCTCATTATTCCATCTTAAGATAATACCTATCTTATGAAATCAGATTGATTAATTCAATCAGAATTATATCCTAACAGATACACAAAATTGAATAATTGATATAAGCATCCATGATCCTTATAGCCACAATATTCAAAACTTGAATATAAATTTTTATTTCCTTTTCCAAAAGTGATACAAAATCTCAGAGCCCATAATTCCTTTCAACAATTTATTCAAAAAAGCATAAACTAACTTATACAACAATTAAGTAATGAATACATCATTCAATCATAACATTAAGAAATTAACATATCCATTTTCAAATCATTCTCTAGATAATATCTAAATTCCACCACCTGTAAAATTTTGGGCAACCATTAGTTCGAAAGAACTCAAGCGTAAGAAAATAAACCATACTATATTTATGATTTATAAAGATCAAATATTTCAATGAACATAATTCAATTAAACAACATAGTCAAAAAATCATTTAAGATACCAATTAAAATTTCCCATTTTTATCCTTTTTCCTTTCTTTCATGATCCATAAAAGAAACATATGATTTTCAACTCAAAATCATAAAAAGTATAAATCAAATTACTAACGAGATCAAAATTATGATTATAGAATTAAAAAAATATCAACTATGTCATTTATACCAAAACAGGGTTATTTAAAAACATTAAGAAATTACTAAAGTTTATACTTAAAAATACCTTCATGTTTCTATCATCATCATTTATTAATATTACGAGTTAAAAGAAAATCATAGAAATCACACAACCTTCACTCCGTGTTTGTATTATGATTTTAAAGTAAAGAGTATTATATCACTCAAATCGCATCTTAAAATTAATATTAAGAGTCTTAATTTAGTAATGAAAATAATCAAAACATCCAAACACAATACCATAATATCATTAAAAAATAACCTTATCGAAATAATATATACTTATCAGAGTACATTATTCCTTCTCAATAAATAAGAGTTTATGCATTGTTTTTATTATAACAATTTATTTGACAGAGTATTTTGAATACCACAAAATACCTTAAACTATCTGAAATACCTTAATGTATTTGAATTAACAAAAACCTAATAAATGTTATATTTTTCATAAGGTGGGATACGACCAAGCCTAAGAGTAGGCTATATTGCATAATCAATCAAACTAATTCCTCGGTTTCTCCTGTACATATACTTTTACATCCACTTTGGTTCAAACGAACCATATTTAGAAAAAAACCATAACCCTTCATCATATGGTGATAATAATCAAGAATAGTTCACATCGACCATAGAGTGGTCTTAAGGATTTGAATAATCAAATAAGTGGAAATTCGATAAGACCATACCAACCATCGACCTAAGAAAATAAATCGTTATCACTTAATTAAAAATAATAAAAACCCAAACCAAGAGTTACTACGTCTCATATCCAAACGATATGCACATGTCGTAACCCATTTATGGGTTTTGATTTTAATTAAAGGATTCCATAAAATATTAAACACTAGGATTTAAACCCAAAATAAGACTGGGCTATAGGTAAACCACCTCATACGACTTCATAGTCGAATTCATACACAAACTAGATCATTGAGAATAAGATTAAATTTCTTAAAGAATCCTAATACCAATGTTACAACTAGAATCTAACCAAAGGCCAAGTTGGGTATTCACATAACCCTATTACATTAACACACAAAACAGTGAACATATGAAAATAATGTTCAACTATAGGTATAGGAGCTTGAGCTCGAAAACAATATCTACATAGTTGATTTATACAACTTGTACCATGCACAAAACAAACCCATCTAGACACAAGTAAATTGAAATGCAAATATAAAGGTACCAAACCAAATATACGATGCCCAAAATATCATGTAATCAATCAAACATAGATTGGTAAACAACTAGTAATATATTCACAATAATAATGTGGCCTTATTAAAAAAACATGTATATAACTTGTCCATACACAAAACAAAGAAATATTTGTATTCAAATACATATATATATATATATATAGAAAGAGCCATAAAGCCATCAAAACTGGGTATGCATTCACCCATGGTGTTCAACTTAAAATCTAAGCCATACCCATAATCAATAAAATGAAAGCACGAAGGAAAAACCAATATTATCGATTCAAAATTAAAATATCTTAATGTTATAAATGATGAAGATGAGATAGAGACAATCTCATGCCTCGTAAACGTTAGTAGAAGAATGAACGCGATTCCTCTTCTTCCCATAAATCTTCCAAACCTCACATAAAAAAATAGATAGAAGAATATATTCAAATCAAAATAGGAGCTCAATAAATTCCATAACTCATCTTTATAAATTCCTCGAAAATAACTCGAGTTAAAAATTACATGTAAAGTCCCAAAAATTGGTCCAAAATAGCCATGATTAATTTTTGCATGCAGAGCTTGCATGGCGAGCCAAAAATACCAAAATGAAAAGTGATACACAAAATAACCACTTAGCTCGGTGGTAGCTTCCTCTAGAAGATTTCTGCTCCTCCCAAGGCTAAGGAGCTGCATTTAATTCATTTAATGAACTGTCTCATTTTTCTTCCAAAATCCACACTAATTCTCAACTAATCCATCGTCCACAAACTTGGTGTTTCCACCCATCTCACTTGAAATATCTTCCATCCGTTTGGGTGGTTATCTACCATCCAATGGTTAGAGATTAATCAAAACAAAACCCTAAACTTCCACTTACTAGCACATTGGACGAGGTGGCATTTTCCCATTTTAAAGTTGACTCGGGTGGCAAACAAGCGAACAATCGATATGATCTCGTGGGGCTTGATCGAGCTTTAACTCACCCCTCAAACATATTACATTACATTACCATATTTAATATGGATTGACCTTTATTAAGGTCTTTAACATAAGAAAAATCAATAACATTTATAGATGTAAATATCTATATATACATATCCATATATATATATATATATATGGGTGTGTGTACTAATTTACATACATGTTGGACCCCTGAAATATTGGCCAAGTATGAAGGCACATAGTCATGCAAGGAAAAAGCATGTAAGAGAAAGGTTTAAGGAAGCACATAACATGTGTGACGCGTGAAAGGAGGTTCGGGACTTAGTCAATTTGAGCACCTAGGGTAGAACATGTGAAAAGCATGACCGGTTGCACATGGATAAGGTGCCAGCCTGGTGACAGGTTGGCCCAGATAGGGGCATGCCTTGGATGGAATCTTCTAGAAGAACATCATGAGATAAAGTGGAAAGCTTAGGCCTAGAGAAGCATGCTCGCATGAAGGACCACATTCAACACTTGGCACCAAATTTAAGGGTGCTGTAGGGTGAGTAGGTAGTTTAGGAAAGTGATAAATCTAGGTGCCTATGGAGTAAAATATATAGAATTTTGAGATATAGCGGGTTAGAGAGAGTGCAAGTTTAAGAGACAGTATGGGCGGAGCTCTGCATAATTACTGTGAGGACTCTATTAGTGGATAGTTGCATCAAGGAGAGAATGTACTAGGCATGAAGTTGTAAATTTTATTTTGGTAGCTTAGTTACATAAGTCCAGTGAAATGCATGACTACGGTCTACTTCTCTGTGACACTCTGTAATGGTTCAATGAATGTAATGAGGTTACTTGATATAATATATACATGAATATCAATGGTTCTAATGCATATTTCTCTCTCATGAGTTCTCTTTCCTTTCATGCTAAGTATGAATGCTTGTATATTTCTTTCTGTCATAATACATGTTTTGGATTCTGATTAAAGCACTCGGTCTGAAGTGACTGCAAGGATCTAGAGGCCATTCTGAGCCCTATGGTTCTTGTATGTCTTAACTTCCCTCCTGGAAACTCTTACACTAATCATAGATGATGTTTCCCACTAAAATCACATAAAAGAGAGACTTGGTACCCGCACGTGCCTCGGTTGAGCGCTCAAATTCTATTGGGTTATAGGTTGACGTGCATGGGGTTCCTTCCTTTTGTGATGGGAGTAAAAATGATTGCATCTTGGTTCTATTTCCGGACCTCTTTTCAAAGTTATAGTGGGATATAACATACATCATGATCTGTGTAATGAGTAATGACATAGCGGTTAACATTGGAAAATGTTGAATTGTGGTTCAAGAGCAGAGAGGATGAATTTGCTCAGAAATTCAGCACTAGACTTGAGTTTAATGCACATAGATGGGTAGAAGAGAACCTATACTACAATCTGTATGAGACCTTTTTCTGCTACTTCCTAGTAGAACTATATGAATGGCTTTCTAGCCTATGCATCTAGATCAAGTTGGAATTATGGATCACATATGTGGACCAAAGAAGACTACCAAAGGCTGCAGAATTCAGATTTGATGTGGACCTGTGTTGTAGATCATTGGTGGAGAGGAGTACTGGCTAGCTACACCCTAGAGTATGCCATTTCTACGTATTATTGTCCAGAGGTTTCTGAGTTTGAATTTCTATGAGAACCTAGAGGAACGTTTCTATGAGCTATTCCTCTAGCTATGAAAATATTGATGGTTACCATGAGTTTAGAGGCGTTCCTAATGGCTGGCTAAACCATTCTGAGCACTGGGTAAGGGAGCTTGGGTGGAGGAAGATGGAAAATATCATGACAAAGAAGGAGAGGGAAGAGAGACGTCTCAATTATAGTGAAGCGCGTGAAAGGGAGATTGTTAGACAATGCGAGGCTGCTAGTGTGATGGATCTTTGGAGACAAACATTACGGGAAGGAGTTGAGGTTCATGTGGAGGACGTGGAACCTGAGAAGTCTGTGCTACCCCATCTTGGAAAGCATGTGAGGGAGACCCCTTCGGCTTCTAGTGAGAGTTCATCACATGAAGAAAGGAGAGTCATTGGTGCATATCTAAACCCACCCAGTGACTGAGCCTTGGTGCTTGGTTTTCCTGAACCAGGAAGAAGTGTTATTGACCTAGTTGATATTAGTGGAAGAGACAGATCTGTGCCTAGGAGATATAATTTTTCAGTTCCTTCTTCTATGGCTGCACATATTCCAGTATTCAGAGGAGTCTTTGGACAAGGAGCAAGTGTACAAGCTTTTGGTCTCACATTAGGGAGTGGCGCGGGACACGAGTAGTAGCAGAGAGCACTATCACAAACCATCGGTGCACGCCTCGGTGGGACCGTGGGGCACTTGACACAACTCCTACAGGGCCTATTGGACCCAGTGGTTGTGGTGGATCTGGTGGCTCTAAAGGCACAGGACTTGGTGGACCTGGTGGATTAGGTGGTAGAAGAAACATCGAAGGGAACCAAGGCTAAGGCTCTAGAGGACAGGGACCCTAGCCACCACCTCAGATATTATTTGAAATGTCTCTATATTTTCCATATTACAGGGGCATTGAGGATGCTGTGGAACATGTTCACAAGTGTGAACTACTATGGCGCACGAAGGGTATCACAACCCCAGAACGGAAGGCTAGGCGGTTTGCAGAACCACGTTGCAAGGGTGCACACATAGCTGTTATAGGAAGTATGTGATTAGGGGATCAATTTTAGTGTAAAATATTCCCTAAACTTCTGTAAACCATGCCAATGTAGTAGAAACTTCAGAGATCTTTCTGACGACTATAAGAACGTGAAAAATAGACACTCTGAGTTCAAGATATGTCTAGTCAAAGTTCACTCAACAGGAAAGTCATCTCTAGTCAACATGTCAATAATGGACCAATAGCAATGTGACACGTGGAAAAAATAAAAAAGGGAAAATGAAGGTTGTTTGAGTTATTTCCAACCTCTCGGTCTTTGACACACGTAAAAGCGGGCTATAACAAGAGGCTCAAGTTTTGTTACGGAGGGAATCCCGGACGCCGTGAGAACGATAATATTATTGTTGATGTGGTGGGTCCTTAAACCACCACGTGGCTTACCACCACAAGTTCGATTTGCCTATCGAGGGTCAACAAGTGGTATTTATTGCCATATTTCATTTGGAATGTTATTTATACTACTTGGGTCGAATTCCATTTTTATTACCTTTGTAATTCTTTGATATTAACTTCCATGTTAATTACCAAGCCACATTATTTGTTATGTTTGGGCTTATTATTATCCAACTTAGAGAGCTCGAGGATATAACACTAATTTTGGGATTACCTTATCAATAACCAAGGATATATCATGTCCTATCAACTCGGGTATGAATATATATATATCCAAACAAACCAATATCTCCCATGCATTTCATGTATTTGCCATGCCTTATATGATAAGTGCCACACATTTTATTCAAAAATTATCCTCAGTATTACATACGGTCAAACAACATTGGCCAACCAAACCCACAATGCACAACATAAGGTGGCTCAAAAGCCAATCCAAGACCAATAACTTTAGCATTATTAAATGCTTTCCTTATTGAGTGTGCCCACAATGTGGGATTAACAATCCAAAACCGTGGAAAAATTATAGGAGGTTGGATTTGATCCTCCAACCTCATCGCTCCAAGAAAAATCCACTAACCAACTCGCCAAAGAAGCTCGCCTGGTTATAAAATGGGTCACTGCAACTTATATAGGACAAGTGGCGTGTGTCAGGCAAAGCAAAGATAAGGAGGTAGTTTTCATAAAATGGAATTTTTGAAGGCCTTGCACTCAGAATGGGAACTCAAAGTAAAAAGGTGAAATGTAGGGAATTCTAAGACAATTACAAAGATGTAAGATTTGATATTTTTGTTGAGTTTTAACCTATTTTTGGAAGCTTTGAATATAGTTTTCTAACAGGGATCTACAAGACAAATACTAGTTGGAGAACACGAATTTCAATGCACTTTTGGTCTAAAAGTGACTTGGTGTAAACATGAAAAGTTTTCAGAATTCAGAGATGATCTTAGATATATAATTTTTTTTCATATAATGTTTTTAAATCTCCATTTGTAGGTGTTTTTATAACGAAGTTGCAGGGAGATCACATTGTGAAAACACTGTAGGAGCCACAGATCGTTCTTGGGACATTAATCAACTCATTTGTAGGTTTTAATTCATTATTGGTTGTTTGTAAGAGTTATTTTACTTACATTTAAGTATTATTAATGGATCGGTTCAATCCGAACCCGGGGACGTAGGAATTTTCAAACCCCGTACACAATCTTGTTTGTTGTATGAGTGTTTTCGCTTTTCTCGATTATTTATTTGTTACCCAAGTTTTCCACACTTCTATGGATGAATAATAATAAGAATTTTAATCAATTTGTGAAGTTTAGAATATTTAAAATTGGTTAAGAAAAGCATGATCTTTGAAAACTTTTAAAAGTGAACAAAAGACAACACACATTTTTCATATCAAGTTTGGTATTAGAGCAGCTTAGATTGCCAGATTAGCTTCTAATTGTGTTTGAAAATTTGGCTTCAGTTTCAGTATTCGTTTCACTTTTTAGTGTATAGAAATTTTGGGGCTTGTTAATCTTCTTTTACAGTGTGTAGTTTTAGAAGTACAGGTTGTGTTTGCAGGAACAAGGAATCATGGGCAAGTCATCCAAATAGGAGCAACTGGATGAGCTTGAAGCCATAAACCACCAACTCCAAGAAGAAAAATCTTTCTTGAGAGATAATTTTTATTCCTTAGAAGAGGAAATAGTGTAGTTAAAATCTGAGCCACAATCCTCTATAACCAAGAAAGAGGAGTATGTTAACAAGATGCTTGAAGAGAGAAAGAAGTTGATGGGCTTTGTTAAAGAGTTGTAGGAAGAAATACGGACCAAGGATGCCCTCTTGGAAAAGCTGCAACAAGGTGAACATAAGAAGGAAATGCCTTCCAAATCAGATGTAGGTACTATGATAGAATGCACTGTAAGTTGTTCACATTTTAATTCTTCCTCTCATTCAGTTTCAGATATTCCTTTGGGTCAGTTTGAAAAACACACTAAGGGAATTGAGTCTAAGCTAATGGTTAAGATGGGATTTAACGGAAAAGGCCTTGGTAAAAATGGACAAGGTGATGCTAACCTAGTACATGTAGAGGATCAGCCTCGGTTTGCAGGTTTGGGTTATTCTAGTGGGAAAATGGAAATTGGAGAAAGTTCCAAAGCAGCTAAAGGAAGACAAGCTTCCAACAGCCAAGGATCTATGCCACTAGAATTGTAGGATTCTACCATCAGGAGGAACAATGAAAGGTGTAAGAAAATAGGTAAAATAGGTAATCGATTCCACCTCCTTCCACTTACACTAAAAATAACACTAAGGAAAATCAAATCCTAAAACTTCTAATACACTCTTCTACATTGGAACAATATAGCTTTGGTAGGCGAAATATGCTTTCCTTGCACATTTTGTGAAGGTACTAATCATTCTTACATATTGTTGGAAGAGGAAAAATTGATTAAGAAGCTACTACCTTTTGTGAATGATAAGGCAGGTGTTAAAGACCAATCTCACCAAGGAAAGGTGATAAATGGCAAGAATGTTAACTCTCCTAAATAGGGGAATCATTCTTGTAGACAGAGTTCTGAGAATGGTAAAATGGGTAAGACTCCTAAAAATAGGGAAGTTAAATTTTGTTCCCATTGTAATAGGAATGGTCATGATGTTAAGGTTTGTTGGTTTGTTCCTAAACAACAAAATTGGAAAGTTGTTAAAAAGAACAATATTGTAAAACTAGTAGTGCTAAACCTAACTAAAACTCATTTTGGTATTGAGAAGGTAAAACAACCAAAACAAAAAAACCCAAGTGATTGGTTGGGAAAAACACTCCTCAAATTTATATTTGCACTATAGTAAATTGTTGATAGTAGGCAAGCAAAAAAAAATTCAGAGCTATATTTTAGGGATTCCTATTGATTGATAAGGATTTACTCCTAAGTTGATATTTAAGCTTTGAAAATGAATGGAAATAGCTGAAGAGAAGATTTGAGTGATAGGTTCATCATACTCATGTTTTGTTTTCTCATATTGGTTAGTAGTTCCATTGTTGAAAATAGTATGCAAGGATAGGCATCAGTAGCATGTCTAAATTTGAAACTTACAGTTGTAATCAGCATAATCACAAAGTGTCAGTTGAACACTAGCTTTCATTATAGATGGGTGTTATTATCTGAGTTATTATTTGTGATGGTGATACAATGTTTTGGCAGCTTCACGTGGGTTCAATTGTTGACTATAGCTATTTTTGGGCGTTGATAGTCTATTATATTCTAATAGTGAATGCTTGCAGTTGTTACAATTTCAGATGGGCAGTGGACACTAGCCTAATTGTGGGTAGTTTAGATGTCTTGTATACTGATCTGTGTTATGGAACTATAATTTTTGGTAATCGGTCATATCAAAAAGTGATAGTTGAATACTAGCTTTCTGTAATAGAATGGGTGTTATTATCTAGTCAGTTAATTGTGATGGCATTACAGTGGGGTATGACAGATCACGGTGTATGTAGAGTTGACAGGGTTACAACGTTTCAGTTGAACACTAGCTTAATTGGGTATTATTATCTGATCGGTTATGTAATTAGGTAATAAAATATTTGCATTTTTATTAACCTATTATGTTATTTCAGGTTATTGTATGTGTTTTTGCAATGTAGGAAGAGATAACATTATTTTTGGGTTGATAAACAACTTTTTGTGGACAAACAAACCTTCTCTCAAGGTAGAGAGGAGTGATTAGGGGATAAATTTTAGTGTCAAATTTTCCCTAAACTTCCGTAAACCATTCCAATGTAGTAGATCCTTCAGAGAGCTTTCTGACGAATGTAAGAACGTGAAAAACAAACACTCTGAGCTCAAGATATGTCCAGTCAAAGTTCAGTCAACAGGAAAGTCAACTCTGGTCAACATGTCAATAATGGACCAATAGCAATGGGACACGTGGTAAAAGGAAAAAAGGAGAAAATGGAGGTTGTTCGAGTTGTTTGCAACCTTCATTCTTTGACACATGTAAAAGTGGGCCACAAGAGGCTCAACTTTTGTTACGGAGGGGAGCCCGGCCGCCATGAGGATGATAATATTATCGCCGACATGGTGGGTCCTCAAACCACCACGTGGCTTGCCACCACAAGTTCAATTTGCCTATCGAGGGTTGACAAGTGGTATTTATTGCCATATTTCATTTGGAATGTCATTATACTACTTGGGTCGAATTCCATTTTTATTACCTTTGTAATTCTTTGATATTAACTTCCATGTTAATTACCAAGCCACATTATTTGTTATGTTCGGGCTTATTATTATCCAACTTGGAGAGCTCGAGGATATAACACTAAGTTTGGGGATTACCTTATCAACAACCAAGGATATCTCATGTCCTATCAACTCGGTGTATGAATATATATATCCAAACAAACCAATATCTCCCACACATTTCATGTATTTGCCACGCCTTATATGATAAGTGCCACGCATTTTATTCAAACATTATCCTCGGTATTACATACGGTCAAACAACATTGGCCAACCAAACCCACAATGCGCAGCATAAGGTGGCTCAAAAGCCAATCCAAGACCAACAACTTTAGCATTATTAAATGCTTTCCTTATTGAGCGTGCCCACAATGTGGGATTAACAATCCAAAACCGCAGAAAAATTGTAGGAGGTGGGATTTGATCCCCCAACCTCATCTCTCCAAGACCAATCCACTAACCAACTCACCAAAGAAGCTCGCTTGGTTATAAAATGGGTCGCTGCAACTTATACGGAGACAAGTGGCGAGTGCATGCAAAGCAAAGATAAGGAGGTAGTTTTGAAAACGCCATTTTTGAAGGCCTTGCACTCAGAATGGGAACTCAAAGTAAAAATGTGAAATGTAGGGAATTCTGAGACAATTCCAAAAATGTAATATTTGATATTTTTGTTGAGTTTTAACCTATTTTTGGAAGCTTTGAATACAGTTTTTAACAGGGATCTACAAGACAACTAGTTGGAAAACACGAATTTCAATGCACTTCTGGTCCGAAAAGTGACTTGGTGTAAACATGAAAAGTGTTCAAAATTCAGAGATGATCTCAGATATATAATTTTTTTTCATATAATGTTTTTAAATCTCCATTTGTAGGTGTTTTTCTAACGTAATTGTAGGGAGATCACATTGTGAAAACACTATAGGAGCCACAGATCGTTCTTGGGACAATTTCTGCTATTTTTTAGAGTTCTTGGGACATTGATCAGCTCATTTACAGGTTGTGATTCATTATTGGTTGTTTTTAAGAGTTATTGTACTTAAATTTTAGTATTATTAATGGATCGGTTCAATGCAAACCCGGGGATGTAGGAATTTCTGAACCCCGTAAACAATCTTGTTTGTTATATGAGTGTTTTCAGAGTTTTTCGATTATTTATTTGTTACCCAAGTTTTCCAAACTTCTACGGATGAATAATAATTAGAATTTTAATCAATTTTTGAAGTTTAGAATACTTAAAATTGGTTAAGAAAAGCATGATCTTTGAACACTTTTAAAAGTGAAAAAAGACAACACACATTTTTCGGATCAAGGTATGACCCTCATCAAATGGTGGTGGACTACACTTATTTAAAGAATGAATTCTTAGTATAGTTCCACATTCCTGAGTTTGAGTAGAAGAGCATCAACACTTTGAAGGATATTCAGCAAGGAATGACAGAGAGTGTGCGGGAGTATGATGCATGCTTTAAAACTCTCTTGTCTAAATTATCATATGATATTCACCCTTCATAGCATGCACAATGGTTTTTTGGAGGATTGATCACCCCTTTTAGAAGGGCCTTGTCTCATAAAAATTTACAGACCCGCGTGAGGCGTTGGAGGTTGCCCTATGCATCGAGGCTATTTGTAGTGTTGATACTAGTGTTATCCCATTCTTGGAGGCTCAGATTGCTACTATGGCCAAACAATTGGAAAAATTATCTGCGAACTCAGCCCATGAGACTTGTAGTGGTTTGTGGTGCACATATTGTGAAGTAGAGGGGCACATTAAGGATAATTTCCCTGAAGGATGATGCACGCTATGACAATAGATTGTGAAATTTGTCATGGGGACCATGATGCAAGTAGATGTCCCTTATTGCAGTGCAATCAGGAAGAATGTATCTTGTTATTGTAAAATTTACACCTCTACAACCCATGATACTAAGGACTGTAGGCTCATTGATCATGGGGTGTGCCAAACCAACATTGCCAGTGGTTCTAAAGGTGATGATCGCCATTATGAGGAGCGCGCAGATGGAGGTACATGTGGAAGGGGTTTTCAAGGAGGATTTTGTGGTCAAGGTAACCATGGAGGAGGAAGGAGTGAGTTCCTACGTGGAACATGTTTCAACTATGGATCTATAGAACATTACAAACGTGAGTGCCCAAACCTGTTGTAGTGCTCGTGGTGTGGGAAGAAGCATAAGTATGAGTGCCTGAAATTTTTGAGCATATGAATCAAGTAGAAATGGAAAGACAAGGGCACTACAATGATCAGCATAAAGAAGGTACACATACAAAGTGGATGCCTCAGGTAACACAAGATGTAGGTTTGGAACCTATCTTGGTAATAACAAGGGTAGAAGACATGTGCGTAAGAGAGGTACCAAGATAGAAAACCCTAGTTTCAAGGGAGGAGGTCATTCATGGAAAGTATCCAGATCCCACACATCAAAAGGAGATATATCAGGACACCATGGATGTTATTCAGAGCTTACAAGGGGAGATCCAGTGTCTAAAGGAGCAATCTAGGAGGGAGGAACAAGGAAGGAGAGTCGAGGTACAAAAGGATGACCTAGATGAGGTCAAAGAGGTGTGTAAAATGCTAAGGCAGAGAATATCATTCCCTTGTTAGGATCCTGGTTGAGAGAGAAGGTACCACACACCGGAGAAGAGCATGAGAGACAGGTCTTGCACGTGAACCTTCCCCCTCACAGCCTCGACTATGACAAGGAGATTACATTCAATGCAGTTATAGATGGATGGTTCCTCAACAATATCCTCATTTACATATGCACAGAGGTTAATGTTTTAAATTTAGATGCATGGCATCAGATGGGAAGACCTACATTACATCCATCTTTGAATGTGTTGTATATGGAAAACAAGACTAAGGAAATTCCCATCGGTGTCTTGAAGGATGTAGCTATTACTATCCAGGGAGCCAAGTTTACTGGGGACTTCGAAGTCTTGGCACTTTCCGAGGTGGAAAATTTCCTAGCACTACTTGGGCACCCTTGGTGTTACAAGAACAATGCGGACCTTTGGTTCAATAAAGGGTACATCAGCTTCGAGAACAAGGAGGTGTTGGTGCCATTTTTGAGCTTGCACCATGTTGCCCTAAATTAAAAAATTTGTATATGCTCAAAAAACTTTTTATCCTTTGATTTGATGGTCTATAATTCTTCCCCTCTAGTTGAAATGCTTTAAAAATGCTCACAAACTTGTTGTTTTGCCCTAATTTGAAAGAATAATCCAAGTTTGCCCTTTTCTGTGCCCTAGTTTTTCCAATTTTGTGGGCTATGTCGATTTTCCTTTGCCAAATCATGGAAAAATCAAAATTGATCAAATCATACTTTTTGCAATTGAAAATCCAATCCCAAGGTCGAAAATGTTCGAAATTATGCTTTAGTTGATTCAAAATCGAAAAATCCACCATCCTTGGTGAAAAAATTGAATTATAGGGCATCAATGGAATTTTTTATGTTTTGACGATCAAACGAGCGTCATTTTCCCGTCAAATTCATCCTCAAAAGGTATTGGCAATGTGGCGTGTTTTCATTGGCCGAGGTGCGACGGAAAATGTTTCTAACTTGTCATTTTTTAATTTTTTGGCAAAGTGGCAAATTTGGTTCCACGGCTCCGCTTTTTTCAAAGTTACCTACGTGGCATGTTCTTATTAGTCAAGGAGAGGCAGGGAGTCGGATCTCTTTTGAAAATTTTGGCTTTATTTTGCAAATTTTCTTAAGTCAAAATTTTGCTCCAAATCCCTATAGCTAACCAAAAGAGGACACGTGTCCAAGGGGGAAAAAAAGGAAGAATTTTTTGGTTTGTGCGGGAACGCGGGCCTTCGGAGGTCATTAAGGTTTTTTGCCTTTTTGGAAAAGTGGTTTAAAGTAAAATTTTGGACCACGGCCCCATGGAAAATCACAAGAGGACACGTGTCCAGGAAAGGTCAAAATGGTGGGGCAAAGGTTTTAGTGATTTTGAAGTTTTTTAACTTCAAATGGTTCAAAGTCAAAACTTGGGCCAAAACTTTGCAACAAATCAGGAAAGGACACGTGTCCAAAAAGGCAAAAATGGAGGAAGGGGCCGAAGGAAAATTTTATGAATTTTTTCCTTTGTTGTCTAAAAGGTAAAAAATGAAAAATGGCTCTGCTCCAATCCAAGGGAGACACGTGTCCATGAAGAGTCAGAGGACAAGGTGGGTCGGTGGGTCAGTGGAGGCAGGAGAGAATTTTTTCCCTTTTGCAAAAAAGGCTTAAAATCAAAATTTGAAGTCTTTGACCCACTAGCGAATCATCGAGTGACACGTGGCAGAGGACAAGGCAGGTCAATGGGTCCGTGGAGGTAGAAGAGAATCTTTTCCCTTTTGTAAAAAAGTCTTAAAATCATGATTTGGAGCACTTGCCTGCAACAAATCACAAGGAGACATGTGGTGAGGGAGAAATTGGAGTTGCTTTGGCCCGTGGGGCAAAAAGTGAAATTTTTCCAATATTCCAAAAATGTCAAAATGCATAGAATTGAAGCACGATACCAATAAAACCCACCATGTGCCACGTGTTAGCTCCAAAATTCAAAGGTGGAGGGGTGGGGGAAAAAGTCAAATTTTTCCATTTTTTCCAAAAGGTTGAAAAGTCAAAAAATGAGCCCGAATTTGTTTCCAATCATTTTTTACCACATGTCCAACCTTATCCAAAAAATTAAAAAGGTAACTCAAGCTTATTTCTAAGTCTGCATCTTCCATGTGGAGGGCCAAGATTAAAAGATGGATAAGATCGATGATTATTGTGCATCCATTTGTTTTGACCACCATGGGAGCTCTAGGAAGCTTGGAATCATGATTTTTGTATCAAAATTCATCAAATTTATAGTGATTTTGTGTCATCTTGGCCCTCTAGGATTATTAGCATCACTTTCATGGCTTAATTCTTTGATCTGAGGTGATTTTGAAATAATTTTTTCCCTAATCCGTCCAAGAACGTGAAATGACAAAATCAAAAGTTACAGAGGTAATTTGAAAAGGTAAAAAAGGTGAAAATGATGAGTAAAAGATGTTTGCATTCCTCAATGACTAAAAACATGCCTTCAGGATGGATAATGATCTAGATATTTGTAATGATTTAATCTTTTTGGGCACACTTGGCAATTTGCAAATGTTTTTCTATTTGATGTCATTTTCATTGAATCATGAGAATTGTTGTAACAGAATTGATCCCTTGACATATTATTTTCTTGGGAAAGAAGGCTCCAAGGTGGCAAGAGATATATAATGCATGTTTTGAGACATGAAAAGAGGGGGAAGTTGAAAATCACGAGCAAATTCTGAGAGAAAGCTCATTTTTATGATAAAACCCACCAAAGAACTAGAATAATTTCTTCTGTGTTGGATATTCATGTATGTGAGTTGGTTACAAGTGTATAGCCATCACACAACTTTGAGATTGTTCATGAAACTCTCCCTTGCTAATGAATCTAACAAGCTCTTGAGTTAATCTATGTTTTTCTGGGCAATATGATGTTTGTTATCATTTTTAAATGCCTGCAAATAGTTTTCATTGTTCTTGTTGCAATCTTGCATTGAAAGTATTTAGAAATCACACAAAATCTCCATTTCTTGTTGATAGTTTTAGTGGCATTCGCAATCTCATGTTCGAAGAGCCTTTATCCGATAAAGAGATAAATAAATTTAAAATCACTTTACCTTCCTTGTCTGCAGAGATTTCTTGTAAGCCGTTTGGGGTACCTTAGGTGTTGTTTGATCAAATATTTTTGGGTTTAATTGAGTTCTTTACTTCAAGATTTTGTGGTGAATTCTCAAAGATTGTGTGAAGAGTGCAACTTGGGCTTGCATTTATGCCTCTTTTGGTTAAAAGAATAGCCTCGATTATTTGAAGCATTTTATCTAATAGTTGTTCAAGTATTGTAGAGGTTGTCAAATATCCGATATATACCATTTTATCTTGTCAACACCCCAAAAAAAATTCATTCAAACAAACTAATCCTACCCATACTACCCCTACATTATATTATGTGTCAACAAAATGATCTAACCTATATACAAAAATGCACAAGGAAAATCAGGATTATACAATGGCTTCATAACCCTTGCCTTGCATTGAAAATATCTCCATGATCTGGGATTGATAACTTGTGAAAGTCAGATTTGGAGTGTTGATCATATTTTCCCAAGGCCTTTTTAAACTATTTACTTAAATTGAGGGATATATTCATCTCCTTCAGCATTTGGGGGTTACAATATAGGTTCTCTTACCTTGGTTGAAAAGGCATAACCTAAAATAGTGAGGGTCGATCAAATCCTTTCAAAGTGCTATCCATCTCTCCACAAATCTAAGTTCCGTTAGATCACTTCCTAGCTACAAAATGACACACATCATGATCTATCTGAATTCAAGCTTCATGTCATATCTCTAATGTTGCTCAGATAGAAAAGGAGAACAAATTTTGCTACCAACACCTTTTGGCATCGTTTTTGGGGATTTATTTGAATTTCTTGGTGTTTTTGGAGTGTTTGAAGAGTTTGAGAATTTGTTTATTCAAGTATTTGAGCTGCTACATTGTTAAAATATCATTCTATGCTTCGATCTACAAGTTTTAAACAAGAGTTTCATGTTTTGTCTCTCCTTTTCCATTTCCTAGTAGTTCATATACTTTGGGTGCATTGTGAATGATTTATTTAAGAAGAACATGTGACTTATAAGGCTTTGCAAAGTTTTTCAGTGCTAGCAAACATTTGACAGATTATTTTAGGGCATTCTTGCACAACTAAGGTGAAAATCCTTAGTGGTGACTCCATGCTGATTTGATCTTGAAAGTACCAGGTGTCTTACCTTTCTGTCATTTATTTTTGTGTTGCTAATCTTTGCAAAACTAGAAGGAAGAAGATCTCTCTTCCTTAAAGACTCTACTAAGAAATTGTTTTCAGATTCAAGGAACTCAAACTTGGAAGGGAGAAGAGTTTGAGAAGTTGTTAAAGGTCAGACATTAGGAAAAGATATATCCATTTGTGAGAGAGATCAGCCTTTGGTAGAAGATTATCATTCTTCTTCAAGTGATTATGATTCAAGAAATCCTCTCATAAACTTGTTTACCTCAGCTAGTTAAGGTCCTTTTTCTATACCTATGAAGTTCCTTCTCCAATCTGCACCTCTATGTTTTAATTCAAGTAAAACTTTCCAAGAAAATCAGCTCTTAGAGAATACCAGTCTTGTGAATCACATTCTTGAGCCCCAAAGATCTTGCACTCCTCATCAGCTTGTTTCACCTCCACCAAACAATATGGCTCAACCTAGACCTCCCTTTTTTGTTAACACCTTTGGTCCCATAGATTTTGGAGGAATGGATGGTCACCCTAATGTTGTTCTACAAGATGTCGAAATAGATTGCCAAAATTTCAAGGCACCAATGAAATAACGGTGATCGGCATCTCAAACTCTTTGTTAATACTATGGAAAATTTTGAGATAGAGTTTGAATATGTGTATATTAATTTGTTCATTCAAACACTAGAAGAAGATGCTAGGGATTGGTACAAGGATCTACCTGATAATTCTATTGATTCATGGACTCGAAATGAAAAATGCATTTAGGTTGCAATATAGTGACAAGACTGATCCTAGATTTCTTTTATCTGAGTTTGAGAATATCAAGAAGAACCCTAATGAATCATTCCATGACTTCAACACAAGGTTTAACAAAACTTTGAGAAGGCTTGCTATTAATTTGAGGCCTTGTGATGAATCTTGTCTAATCAAATATGCAGATGCATTTGATAAGAAGGTATCCTATTACCTAAGAGACAAGAACCCAATCAATCTAAGACAATCTTTCACCATGGCACTTCAAATAGATAACAATCTCAAAGCAATTGGAAAACCTCTCAAGAGAGATGGTGTAGAATTGATAAACTCTAAAAATATCAAGCTAGCAAAGGTGCTGATTTAGAAGAGGTTGTGAAAACTTTGGCAGGGGCTATCAAAGAAATCTCATACAAGTTGGCAAGAGTTGAGAAGGGAATTGGGAAAACTTCACAAGGTTAGCCTAGGTAGCAAGCACAAGATAGATTTGGAAGTCACCATAGGAATGAGTAGAGGTTTGACGACAAAGGTAAAGGACTTGTTGGATCTGCAAATAGACATCCTCAAGCATGTGAAGGAAGAGTGTTGCCTGATCCCTTAACTGATAGGGTTGTTTTTGTTGAAGAGGTTGTTGATATTGATTGGTGTGATAGGTGTTTTCTACCCCATCCTCCATGTGAAGTGGACCAGCAATAAGGTGAAGCTAGTAATGATGATGGTACTGATGATGATATTTGCATGATGGGTTCTTCTTCAAGCTCATAGGGAGGAGCAACATCTACTGAAGTAATAAGTGCTAGGATAGCTAAAAATTTTAGGGATTGCATCAAACGGGTACAAATATTTCTTCCCCTCATGCTCTTAAAGTTGATATAGTGCAAGCTTTTGAAATTCCTAACAATGAATTTGAATACTTAAGAGTTTTGATGATTAAGAAGTATGATGGTGGTATCCCTTCAGAGGAAGATAGACAATTATTGATGAATGTTGTTGTAGCTCAAGAGAAAGACTATAACACTAGAAGCAAAGTTGTTAAGGAAGTTGGGTCTCAAGCCAAACCTAAAACACCCTTGATCACAAGCATTCCAAAAGAAGCTCCTAGGAGAGAAGCACCTATCAAAAGTTCTACTATCCCAAACAAAAATTATAGTCCTCCTCATACCCCAGCTGCCAAGAATCCACTACCATCTAATTAATCTTCTTGTATCCCTTCCAATGTTGTTTTTCCAAAGAGTGTCCCCTATGACATAGCCCACGTATTGAGCCAAATTAAAGTGAGTGTTCCAATCATTGAGTTGCATAGAATTCCTGAGCATAAGAAGAGAGCATTTGAGTACTTGGGATTAAAAGAAGAGAAGGTTACTCCACGAAGAAATATAATTTTTGTTGAAACTCCACCTCGATCATTATTAACACCACCAAAAGTAGAAGATCTTAAAGAGACACCTGAGGTATATTTGGGGACATAATTGGTTGATTCCCAATTGAATGTTGATCCATTTTTCACAACTTTTCTCATAAAAGATAGGCTAATTCACAATTGTATGTTTGATTACTCGTGCATCATATAATGTCATGCCTATAGAAGTCATGAATGAGTTGGATATAAAAGTGACAGCTGCCTATGGGAAGTGTAACCATGGATTCAAGGGAAGTGCCAGTGGTTGGTTGTGTGAAGGGTTTGGTAGTGCAACTTGCAGCCTATCCGGGTAAGAATTTGAAACTTGATGTTGTAATTGTTAACTGCCCTGCCAAATGGGGTATGCTTTGTCAAGAAAATGGGCTGCAAGTGTTCGTGATGTTGTTCATATGGACATGTATTTTTCCACCATTCCAATTGAGGGCAGCTGTTAAACTTTATGGTGAGAAGAAGATGTTGCACCTAATTGAAGATCCCAACAATGCTTCCTATGAATTGTTGTTTGTTGATGTAGATGTTGAGAATTTCATTGGTTTTTCTGATGGAAAAGAAAATAAGATGGACAAATCAAAGTTCCTTGATATGGTAGGTTCTCCATGGACATTTCTATTTGATGGATCTTGCTCCAAATTTGGGAATGGTTCTGGTATAGTTTTGCTTTCTCCTAGTTTGGAAGAGTTTGTTTTTTCCTTCAAACTTAATTTGAATGCACTAACAATGTTGTTGAGTATGGGGCATTGTTGTTGGGGCTAAGAATTACATGGAAGTATGGAGTGAAATATATTGTTGCAAAAGGAGACTCAGAGCTAGTTGTCAAACAAATAAGAAAATTGTATGCTACAAAAAATCAATGTATGAAACAGTATAAGCATGTAATTTGGAATCTAATTGAAATGTTTTATTCCTTTAACATTGTGTATCATGAAAGAGGTCTCAATGCTGCTGCTGACAAGTTGGAAATGCTGGGTTCTAGATTTGGAAATTGCACCATTTCACCTTATTGTGAATACAACATTGAAGTTCTAACCAGGCCAGTTGTCCCTAATAATGTGAAACATTGGCAAGTTTTTAATGATGATACTCAAGTGATAAGGTTATTAAAAATCAAGGTGATTTTGCAAATCAGAATATTGATTTAGAGCCAATGATATTCATGACTTAAGGAAGAGAAACTTTGTTTGAGAAAGACATCATCTAATTGAAAACAAACACCATTCCTAGAGGTCTTATTGCACTTGAGTCAAATTTTAACAATGTTGATTGCATCATAAATAGAAACATGTCTGACTTAAGGGATGTGGAAGAGAATAACTTGGGCACTAATGGTAAACCAAGGAAGATTTGGTTGGGCAGCAATTTAAGTAAAGAGGAAAAACAGTCCTATGCCCAACTCTTGAAAAAATATCAAGACTGCCTTGCTTGGTCCTATTCCGAGCTAAAAGCATATAGAGAAGACTTGTTTCAACATGAGATCCATATTAAGGCCAATACTAAGCCATTCAAACAGAGAACAGGCCAATTAATTCACTTCTCTCCATGAAAATGCAAGAGGAGTTAAAGAAGTTGAGAGATGGAGGTATTATTCAGCCCACTAGATATTCATCTTGGGTTACAAACCTTGTGCTAGTCAGAAATAAGAATGGAGACATCATAATTTGTGTGGATTTTATAAATATAAACAAATCATCCATGAAGGACAACTATCCATTGCCAAATATGGAAAATATGTTACAACTTGTGACAGCGTCTGAGTTACTTTCTACATTGGATGGTTTCTCCGAATACAATCAAGTGGTTGTCAAAGAATCAGAAAGACTTGAGACAACATTCACTACTCCTTGGGGAACATATGTTTTTTTTAGGATGACCTTTGGTTTGATGAATGATGGTGTCACTTTTCAAAGAGCAATGGATGTTGCTTTTTTTGGTTACATCAATGAGTTCATTACAGTTTACCAAGATGATGTGACTTTCAAGGCAGAGAGGTGATCATTTTCAGCACTTGGAGATGATGCTGATTAGATGTAGGGAGCATGGAATTTATCTTAATACAAAGAAGTGTCATTTTGGTGTGTAAAAGGCCAAGCTGTTGGGACATATTGTGTCTAAATATGGTGTTATGATAGACCCTGAGAGAGTGGAAGCAATCAACAAAGTACCTATCCCAAGAACCAAGAAAGGAATCCAATCTTTCTTTGGTCAAATTAATTTTATTAGAAGGTTTGTTTCCAACTTTTCTAAGTTGAATCTTCCAATTACATGCATGCTAAAGAAGGACCAAGTTATCAAATGGGAGGAGGATATCATTCAAGCTTTTGAAGGAATTAAGGATGCACTTAAACATGCACCTATTTTAGCATCCCCAAACTATAAGAGGCCTTTCCAAATATTTTCCTTTGCCTTTGAGTATACCATTGCTTTTGTTTTTCTACAAAAGGATGAGAATGGGGCTGAGAGGCCTATTGCCTTCTTTAGTAAGGATTTACAAGTAGCTGAGTTGAAGTATACAATCATGGAGAAACAAGAATTTGCCTTGGTGAAAGCAACAAAGGTTTTTAGGCCTTATATACCGAGTTCAAAATTTGTTGCTTATGTTTCTCACACCATGGTGAAAGAAATCTTATCAAAGATGGATATCTCAAGAAAAAGATGTTTGTGGGTGAACAAGCTGCAAGAGTATGATATGGACATCTAAACCACAAATTTGGTATGTGGTTTGGGCCTTGCTAAGCTCATGGCTAAGAGAAACTTACAGAATGTGGAAGTGAATCAACTAGAGGAAGAAAGGGTAGATGTGGTTGTAAATTTGGTAAGTTTTGAGAGGTACAAAGATATGATCTTCTACCTCGACACTGTCTGCTGCCCTAGTCACTTAACTAAAAATTAGAAAAGAGCCCTCAAGCTGGCTTCTAAAACATATATCATCACAGACCTTGGGATGGCTTGGAAGAACCCCAAGGTGTCCTCTTGAAATGCATAACTGAAGATGAAGCTCCCAAGATAGTTGTTAATTTCCATGGGGGATTTTATGAAGGACACTTTGCTGGAAGAGTAATAACACATAAGATTTTGAGAGCTGGTGATTGGTGGCCTACTCTCTTCAAAGATGTAACCCAGATAGTTATAAAATGTGATAGTTGCCAACATTTCTCTGGAAGACTGAAAGCTTCAGGCTCCCTTCCTTTGCAGCCTGTATCAATTGAAGCTCCTTTCAAGTAATGGGGGATGGAGTTCATTGGTGAGATTTCATATCCTTCTAGTGCTGGCCATAAGTGGATCCTTGTAGCCATTGATTATTTTACAAAGTGGGTAGAGGCAATCCCCACCAAGAAAGAAACACACCAAATAGTTATGGACTTCTTGTTGAATCAAATCATATGCAGATTTGGAGTCCCATCAAGATCGTAGCTGATAATGCCATGTGATTTAGATCCAAACCTTTAATGGCAATGTGCAATGAATATGTAATCAATCGACTCATTTTTCAAACTATAACCCCCAAGGAATGGACAAGTTGATTCCAGCAATAATAATTTATTGAAGATCATTAGAAGAACCTAGGAGCAAAATAAGAAGAAATGGGGTGAACAATTGAAAGTTGCAGTTTGGGCTGATAGAATCACTACCAAAAGAGTTACTAGAAAGATACCTTTTGAGGTTGTATATGGAACTCAAGCTCGATGTCTTTACATCTACAGTTATCTTCATTTCATTTTGTTCAACAACTTTAAGATCAAGAGGTCGGTTCTATGAAGCAAGGATCAATTAGATTGTGGAGATAGATGAAAAGAGAAGAGTATCCCATCAAAGGCATGTCATATTTAGGGGAAAATTGAAGAGATTGTTTAACAAGAAGGTCACTCCTAGAGCCTTCAATGTTGGAGATCTAGTTTTGTTGTGGGATAGAAGGCATGAAGATAAGGGCAAGCATGGAAAATTTGATGCATTATGGATGGGTTGTTATTCCATTGATATCGAATTAGTGAGCATACCTTTTTCTCAAATATTTAGATGGGGAATTCTTGGAATTTCCTGTTAATGGCATGCATCTAAATCATTTCTTGGATTAAACCCAAAATTTTAGGTATGCACCAGCTTATATAGTGTATAATGTTTTGTTTTTTGCTTTGTTTTTGGTGTTTTGTTGGTTTGTGGTTTTCCTTTCTATGTGGCAGCCATTTTTGTCATGTTCTTAGTTAGTTTTTTAGTGATTTTGGCTCATGAATCCTTTACCAAACAGATTATTTTGGCACTTGGTCTACATTTTGTTCTTGTGGCACTCACTGGGAGTGCCCATCCCCAAGCAAGAGCTGATGTTGGTGCCATTTTTGAGCTTGCACCATGTTACCCTAAATTTTCAAATCTGTATCTGCTCAAAAAATGTTTTATCCTTTGATTTTATGGTCTGTAATTCTTCCCCTCCAGTTGAAATGCTTTAAAAATGCTCACAAACTTGTTGTTTTGCCCTAATTTGAAAGAATAATCCAAGTTTTCCTTTTTGTGTCCTAGTTTTTCCAATTTTGTGGGCTATGTCATTTTTCCCTTTTCCAAATCATGGAAAAATTGAAATTGATCAAATCATACTTGTGTGCAATTTAAAATCCAATCCCAAGGTCGAAAATGTTCAAAAATCATGCTTCAGTTGATTCAGAATTGAAAAATCTGCCATCCTTGGTGAAAAAATTGAATTCTAGGGCATCCTTGGAATTTTTTATGTTTTGACGGTCGACGAGCATCATTTTCCCGTCAAATTCATCCTTAGAAGGTATTGGCAATGTGGCGGGTTTTCATTGGCCAAGGTGTAGTGGGAAATGTTTCTAACTTGTCATTTTTTGAATTTTTTGGCAAAGTGGCAAATTTGGCTCCACGGCTCCACCTTTTTCAAATTTGCCTACATGGCATGTTCTTATTGGCCGAGGAGAGGTGGGGAGTCGGATCTCCTTTGAAAATTTTGGCTTTATTTTGCAAAATTTCCTAAGTCAAAATTTTACCCAAATCCCCACAGCCAACCAGAAGAGGACACGTGTCCAAGAGGGAAAACAAGGAAGAATTTTTTGGTTTGTGTGGGAACGCGGGCCTTTGGAGGTCATTCAGGTTTTCTTCCTTTTTTGGAAAAGTGGGTTAAAGTAAGATTTTAGACTGCGGCCTCATGGAAAATCACATGAGGACATGTGTCCCGGAAAGGTCAAAATGGAGGGGTGGAGGATTTGGTGATTTTGAAGTTTTTTAACTTCGAATGCTTTAAAGTCAAAACTTGGGCCAAAACTCCACAACAAATCAGAAAGGACACATGTCCAAAAAGGTAAAAAATGGAGGAAGGGGGCGAAGGAAAATTTTATGACTTTTGCCTTTGTTGTCTAAAAGGTGAAAAATGAATAATGGCTCCACTCCAATCCAAGGGAGACACGTGTCCATGAAGGGTCAGAGGACAAGGTGGGTTAAGCAGGTCGATGGAGGTAGAAGATAATTTTTTCCCTTTTGTAAACAAGGCTTAAAATCAAAATTTGAAGCACTGGACCACTAGTGAATCATCAAGCAACACATGGCAGAGGACGAGGTAGGTCGGTGGGTCGGTGGAGGCAAAAGAGATTTTATTCCCTTTTGCAAAAAAGGCTTAAAATCAGAATTTGGAACGTTTTCCCACAACGAATCATAAGGAGACATGTGGCGAGGAGAAATCATTGGTGCAGGCTCGCGGGGGCAAAAAAGTGAAAAATTTCTAATTTTCCAAAAAGGTCAAATGCAAAGAATTGAAGCACAATCCCAATGGGACCCACTATGTGCCATATGTCACTCAAAATTAAAATGCGAGAGGGGGGGGAAAAAGTAAATTTTTCCATTTTTTCCAAAAGGTTGAAAAGTCAAAAATGAGCCCGAATTTGTTTCCAATCATTTTTTTCCATGTGTCCGGCCTTATCCAAAAAATTAGAAAGGTAACTCAAGCTTATTTATAAGTCCACATCTTCCACATGGAGGGCCAGGATCAAACGATGGATAAGATCGATGCTTTTGTGCATCCATTTGTTTTGACCACCATGGGAGCTCTAGGAAGCTTGGAATCATGATTTTTGCATCATAATTAATCAAATTTATAGTGATTTTGTGTCATCTTGGCCTTCCAGGATCATTAGCATCACTTTCATGGCTTAATTAAATAAATTTTTCCCTGATCCATCCAAGAATGTGAAATGACAAAATCAAAAGTTGCAGAGGTAATTTGAAAAGGTAAAAAGGTGAAAATGATGAGTAAAAGATGTTTGCATGCCTCAATAATGAAAAATGTGCCTTCAGGATGGATAATGATCTAGATATTTGTAATGATTTAATCTTTTTGGGTGCACTTGAAAACTTGCGAATGTTTTTCTCGTGTGATGTCATTTTCATTGAATCATGAGAATTGTTGTAACAAAATTGATCCCTTGGCATATTATTTTCTTGGGAAAGAAGGCTCCAAGGTGGCAAGAGATATATAATGCATTTTTTGAGACATGCAAAGAGGGGGAAGTTGAAAAATCATGAGAAAATTCTGAGAGAAAGCTCGTTTTATTTAAAAAAACACCAAAGAATGAGAATAATTTCTTCTATGTTGGATCTTCATGTATGTGAGTTGGTTAAAAGTGTATAGCCATCACACAACTATGAGATTGTTCATGAAACTCTCCTGGCCGATGAATCTAACAAGCTCTTGAGTTAATCTATGTTTTTATGGGCAATATAATGCCTATTATCATTTTTAAATGCCTGCAAATAGTTTTCATTGTTCTTGTTGCAATATTGCATTGAAAGTATTTAGAAATCACATAGAATCTCCATTTCTTGTTAATAGTTTAGTGGCATTTGCAATCTCATGTTCAGAAGAGCCTTCATCCGATAAAGAGATAAACAAATTTAAAATCACTTTACCTTCGTTGACTATAGAGATTGCTTGTAATCCTTTGGGGACATTAGGCATGGTTTGATCAAAGATTTTTGTGTTTAATTGAGTTCTTTACTTCAAGCTTTTGTGGTGAATTTTCAAAGATTGTGTGAAGAGTGCAACCTGGGCTTCCATTTATGCCTCTTCTAGTTGAAAGAATAGCCTGATTATTTGAAGCATTTTATCCGATAGTTGTTCAAGTATTGTAGAGGTTGTCAAAGATCTTATATATCCCAATTTTTATTGTCAACACCCCACCAAAAAATCCATTCAAACAAACTAATCCTACCCATGCTACCCCCGCATTACATTGTCTATCAACAAAAGGATGTAACCCATCTATAAAAATGCACAAGGAAAATCAGGATTATACAATGTCTTCATAACCCTTTCCTTGCATTGAAAATATCTCCATGATCTGGGAGTGACAACTTGTGAAAGTTAGATTTGGAGTGTTGATCATATTTTCCTAATGCCTTTTCATACTATTTTCATAAATTGAGGGATATCTTCATCTCCTTCAGCATTTGGGGGTTACGATATAGGTTCTCTTATTGGTTGAAAAGGCACAACCTAAAATAGTGAGGGTCGAGATAAAATCCTTTCAAAGTGCTATCCATCTCTCCACAAATATGAGTGTCGGTAGATCACCTCCCCAGCTACAAAATGACACACATCATGATCCATTTGACTTTGAGCTTCATGCCATATCTCTGATACTGCTTAGATTGAAAAGGAGAAAAAAATTGTGTACTAACAAGGAATGGGTCATTATACCTAGCTAATGGGAAGTCAACACCCTATTTTTAATTGTTGGGGGAGGAAGTTCTAGACAGGATTTATGTGTGGTCAATCAAAGACCATGAGATGGTACACCCTACTAATGGGATTATCTAGTTTGAAGATGTTGAGTCAGTGAGTGATACCACCCGATCCGCGTGTGACAATTGGGCACATGGGACTTACGAATTGATGGGACGACAGTTGAGAGGATCGGTGACCAAGGTAACAAAGGCATGCACGGTTAGGTGCCTTAGAGGAAAAGAACTACCCAAGTATTCAAGAGGAGCCTTCCCTGAGATCTTTCTGCAGGAGGTGGAAGCTTTGTGGAAGGATGGAAAGGAATAGAGGGGGATGTTAAGTTATGTCTTACTCAGCACAATAGCTCGGTGGTGGGCCACACATCAGGAGAGCATTTTTGAGCCACACAAGGTAAGAATTGCTCTCTTTGTCAGATTTTCTAGGAGAAATGTATCCACCATCATTAAAGAATAGCATGGGAAGGATCCCACCTCTTTCCATATCCAGGAGTGTGAACAGGTCTAGATAGAAGGTGCAGAATCTTTGCCACCATCGCTCTAGGTGCACAATTTGTATTCTACACTACAGGGTTGCATGCGTGCATGGTATATTCATTCAGAGACATGCCGCCAGAAAAGGAATTGGCAAGAGCTTGTAGCTTACCTTATTCAAACCTTTGAGTATTAGAGTACCAAACCATTATTTGATAAGGTCTTATAGGATATCAAGTTCCTTACCATGGGGGATAGTGCCAAAATGAAAGATAGGTTGTTGGAATTACTAGGTGAACCAGGATCAGAGGTGCACTTTGAAGAAGTAGAGGAAATAGAAGAGTTACAACTTGAGTGCATGTGTTTGGAAAAGGAGAAGGGAAATTTGGTATATGTGATTGATGGAGAGGAATCAGAAAGCTTAGATGTTAGCCATTTTATAGGGATGCATGAGGTAGTGGACAGTGCGTAGATACTCACATGCGTGCCTACCATGAGCCTTTAAAAATGAAGAAAGTTAACATTGGTTCAAAAGAAGAACCTAAAAAAGATGTTATTGGAGAATACTAGACAGAGAAGTAGGTATCTAAGATCATTGATCCACAGTACGTGAATTTGAATATTTATTCCCATGTGGGTACCATGAGCTCAAAGGCATTCACCATTCCTTGGGGGAGATGAAGATAAAACTAAAGGACGGTGCACACCTAGTTAGGAAAAGGCCCTACCAGATGAATCCCAATTTATGTGTGAAGGTCAAGGAGGAAATAGACAAAATGATAGCTTCTGGATCATTGAGGCAGTGGAAGAATCAGAGTGGATAAGTCTGATGGTAATCAACATCAAGAAGGATGGGTGGATTAGGATTTGTGTGGATTATAGGGAATTAAACATAGTTTGTGTCATTGATCCCTTTCTCGACCCCCTTCACTGAAGAAATTTTGGAAGGAGTCACTGGGCATGAGGTCTATTCCTTTACAGATGGATTTTTAGGGTACCACCAAGTCCAGTTGCAAAGGAAGACCAGGAGAAGACAACTTTTGCCATCGAGTGGGGAATTTTTACATATACGGTCATGCCCTTTGGATTGAAGAATGTGCTAGTTGTCTTTTCACACATAGTGGTGCAAGCATTCCAGGACTTCATCCATAAGTTTCTTCAGGTCTATTTGGATGATTGGACAGTATATGGTCTAGTTAAGGACCATTGTGACAATTTGAGGTTAATGTTTGAGAGGTGTAGGCAGTTGAGGATATCCCTCAACATTAAGAAATGTGTGTTTGCTACACCCTTTGGGACTTTATTGGGGCATATCATATGTAAGGAGGGCTTGTTGGTAGATCCCGCTAAGGTTGCAATTATTATGGGGTTAAGGGAGCCTACTAGCCAGAGCGTAGTGCATGGATTCCTTGGGCATACAAGGTATTACAGAAAATTCATTAAGGGATATGCCAAGATCACCGTGCCTTTAGAGGAGTTGCTTAGACATAAAAGTGCCTTCCATTGGGGAGAGGTGTAGCAGAGGGTGTTTGATACATTAAAAGATAGGCTTATCACCGCACCTATTTTACATTTTCCCTCTTGGACAAGCCCTTCCATGTCCATGTAGATGCCTCAAGGACCGCCATTAGAGTAGTGCTTGCACATCCAAGTGAAGGGATTGTTGATCACCCTCTGTGTTTTGCAAGCAGGAAGCTGACACCAGAGAAAAACTATACCACAACCGAGTGCGAGGCATTTTCAATGATCTATGTGCTCTTCAAGTTTAGACAGTATCTGCTAGCAACACCCTTTGTGTTTTACACTGACCACATGGCATTAAAGTATTTAGTGAACAAGCCTATTCTACAAGGACGCATATGTTGATGGGTGTTGTTGTTTCAAGAGTTTGAATTCACCATTGTAGTAAAGCCTGGAAAAAGCAACTGTGGGCCTAATCATCTATCAAGAATTGATTCAGGGGAGGATGCACAGAGTATTGAGGAAACAATGCCAAATGCGTAACTATTTAGGTTGCGGCATGCGCCCTCAAATTTGGAAGAGATTGCAATATTTTTAAAGGAAGGTGTGGCACTAGATGGAATGAAGACATTGGAAAAGAAGCAGTTGGCCATATGCGCCACGCCCTACATGTTAATCAGTGGAGACTTATACAAGTTAGGATGTGATGAAGTTTTACACAGGTGTGTCTTAGAGCATGAACACATAACCATCATGGAGGAAGCACATGGAGGAAGTATGGGTGGGAATTATATAGGTGATGGCACCGCACGCAAGATATTAATGGTAGGTTTGTGGTGGGAAACCTTGTACAAAGATTGTAGAGATTATTGTAAAGTGTGTGACCATTGTTAGTGCATTGGAAAACCAAGAAGGAGAGATGAAATGCCTTTACACCCTATTCCTAGCATGGAGCCTTTTGAAAAGTGGGTGATAGACTTTGTAGGACCTATTGCACTAGTAGTTCATAGGACTGGTCATGTTATGTCATCACTTGCACGGATTATCTCACAAGGTGGGTAGAGGCAGCCCTAACTAAAGATTGCATGGCAACAACAACGAAAAGGTTCTTGTTGGAGAAAATTATCACAAGATATGGATTCTGTTGAGTTTGACAAGCGATAGGGGTACACATTTCTTGAATGAGACCATGAGGATCCTATTATCATAGTTCATGGTGGCTCATCACAAGACTACACCCTATCACCCACAATAAAATGGAACTATAGAAGCATTCAACAAGATACTAAGTCATACCTTGACCAAGATTTGTGATGTTGGAAGACAAGATTGGGATGACAAAGTATCAATAGTATTATGGGCTTACAAGACAACATATAAAAGGCTAAACAAAGCCACACCATTTCAATTGGTGTTTGGTGTAGAAGCTATTTTTCCAGTTGAATTTATGTTACCTTCTCTATGAATAGCACACATATGAGGATTAGATGATGAACAAGCACTGGAAGAAAGGATTGATGAGTTAATGAAGCTGGATGAGAGATGATCACTCACTAGGTGGAGCCAAACAATAGAAAAAGCAAAGAAAAAGGCTTGGCATGATCGCCACATCAAGAACAAGAAGTTTGAGGTTGGGCAGATGGTGTTACTATATGATTCTAAGTTTCTATGCCATCCTAGGAAGTTGAAATTCCATTGGTTGGGTCCTTACACAATCTCGTACATCCTTGATTCGGGCACGTGCTAGTTACAAGTGTTGGATGGGATGAAGTTTCCTAGACACTTCAATGGGAGTAGGCTGAAGCCCTACTATAAATAAGTCTTCTTAGTGTTTGTAAATAAGGTAGTTTTTCTAGTTAGTTTAGAATTTTCCTTTATGCTTTCCCTTTCTTGTGTTTCCCTTTCACGTTTTTGTTTTGTTTTGTGCCTTGGCGCTAGTAACCTTATTGTTATTTTTGAGAATTTGTGAGTGCACAGAGGACCACACATTGTTTTAAGTGTGGGGTGGAGAAATGTGAAGGAGTGCATGATTAAGGTACCAAGGAAGTTGTGTTGAAAAGCCTTGTTGAATGGCTCGGTTGAAAGAGGTATATGAAGAAAGATGGAAGATGAATGGTTGGTGTCGGGTAAAGCTACTTGTAGATCCCACGTACTAAGAAGGAGAAAGTACATTTAAGCAACACGAGGTAGGTGAAAGTAAGAATTAGGATAGAAGAAGTTCCTTCGGCATGGGTTACATGCACGCAAGAGTCTCCTGTCATGTTAGATTGGTTACGCGCCAGAAGGTTGGAGGAGTTTTGCGCAAGGTTGGGCACATGAGTGAAAGCACTAAAGATAGGATTTGTTTTAAAAATACACATTAAATGAATAAAGTACGGTGGTAGCTAAAGTAGAATTTGATGTTCAAAAAGATAAAAACTATAAGTAAAGGGTTGAGGCTCTTTCATTTTCACTTTGTGAAATAGAGAAAGGAGCGAGTTTTATAAACTAGGGTTTCCATATTCGATCGTGCAAAGAAATACCTATGAGATCAAAGCGTGAGCAACCAGTTTGAGTTTGTAAACTAGAAGGAAGGGGTTACACGGGTGTGAAAAGGGTTGTAAGGAGGCACCATCTTGTGGAGTTAATTTGATCCCAGTTAGGGTTCGAAAACTAGGGCACGGGTTCAAGAGAGTTATATCACGGATTTGAGATCGGAGGCTGGAAGAATTGGAAGAATAGAGTAATAAAAAGACCTCAACTATGGCACCCAAGAAAGGAAAGGGCAAGGGAAAGGTGAAACAACAAGAACCTGATGTAAACACAAATGAAGAATGGTATGCAGAGATGTAATACCTAGATGGGGTGATGATGGGGAAGGAGTGGGAATCCCACCTGAGAAATGTACCTGTAAGTGATTATAATCACTGAAAAAACATGATAGAGAAGGAAATGGCACTAGAATTAGTGCACCCCACCAGTAAACAAGAACACCAGAGGGCTTTCCGATATACAATGATGACGTTAAGGTCAAAATAGAGAAGGTAGGGCTATTACAACTCTATGAGTTTCCCTATTTTGGAAAACCAGAGTGCCTATACCAATGGTTAATATCACAGGTACACAAATATTACTTCCACTTTTCAAGGGACAAGATGTGTGTTACTCCCTAGCTTATCTCACAATTTAAAAGCCTCATATGTGAGGGAGATAGCTTGGAAGATGACCTAGGCAATAAGGAGGCTATTCAGGAGACCATCACCGAATATGCCTGCAAGAAGGGGTTGAGGTATTATGACATTTTAGACATCAAGGACCCCATGATGAAAATGGCTATGCATCTAGTGACTAAGCTGAATGGCCAGGAGAGGTGGACCCAAGTCAACAAACCCTAGTTACATGTCTAGCAAGAAAATTACAGAAGGCACCATATATAACTTATCTCAAGCGTATATTGCAGGAAGAAATATTTAAGTGCGCAAAAGGAAGGTGACAAAATCCTCTTTGGAAACGTCTTTCTCACCATTGTATTTTTGGAGATTGGAGTGCTTGACACACCGAGACAAGTTTGTATGGGAGTACCCCACCGAGGATCCTTTTCCGTGAAGAGGTTTGAGAAGTATGCCTGTGATACAATGACAACACCCCACAAGGCACGGCTGGAGAAATGGTATACGCGCCTAAGGAATGCATTCGAGGTAGAGTGGAGAATCCCTAAACAACTCCCAACAGCCACTAAGGGGGAAGCTGAATTCACTGTTTATCAATACTTCCAAGCGGGAGTGAACAGATTTAAGGAATCAAAGAAGTTAAGGCTAGAACTAGGTATTTTGGACCGAGAGCATAGGGAGATGAGAAAGAAAATGAATTACCCGGTGGCAAGTGTTTGTATGTGAAGAGGTACATGTCGTACGAGATCCAAATGACAAGGCCGATGACACTACCCATCACTGGAGGATCCACGGTGTGTGTGTGCCTTTGTATAAGGAAGAAGTTTGAGAAGGGTGCATATCTGTAGAAAAAAACTATCCATACCTAAGGATCTCATGGGTAGGAAGAAGCCTACACCAAAGAAGAGAGGGAGAGGAGAAGAAGAAGCACCAAGTGTGCAGACTACTCAGACAGTGAGCATGCCAACCACGAGTGCTAAGCCAAACACCTACATATGGAGAAAGAATTCCTCGGTGAAGGAGAAGATGCTAGAAGTAGAGGCACCTAGGAAACCCCTCACCAAGGAAGAGTCACCTAAGGGAGAAGATAAGGCTGAATCCCTATTCAAGAGCCACCTCTCAAGAAAAAGTAGAGGGTAGATGAGGAAGTTGACTCGGAGGTGACCAACAACTTGGAGAAGTACATGGGTAGAAGAGGGGATGAGAGTGAAGAAGATGACAGTGAGGAAGATGAGCCTGAAAAGAACAAGAGCCACAAGTCTTCAATGTCTATGACTTGGAAGAGGAGAGTGGAGATGAGAAGAAAGAGTTTATATTCACACGGTGGAAGGGTGCATAGGATGAGGAAGACACCAGAGACATGGAAAGGAATAAAGAGGTTGGTGGGGAAAACTAGGGAGTAATGATCTTCACAAAGGAGCAGATCACTGAGGTGGTAGAAAGAGAAGCAAAGAAAATGCTCAAAGCCTTGGTAGACCAAGAGTTGGAGTGCAACGCAGACATAGTGCTGAAGGAAGGGAAGGAGGAGAATATTGAAAAAGAGCATGACAGCCTGGGAGGAGGTCCCGCTCTAATAGTAAGTTTCCCCAAAGGTGCACACTTGGGTAGGAGGAATCTTGATATGGAGTAGAGGCAAGTAATGGGCTATGTTGATGACACAAAGAAGGTGCTACACGCGTGATTCCAAAGCACTATACCCATAGAAAGGCTCTTAGCCATGGGGTCTTTTGAAAAGGAGGGTGCGTACCCCAGAACAAAGAAGATGCTCTCTTGGGTGTTTGAGTCCCACATTGATGAGCTAGACTTTGAAGTCTATCAAGGAGTGCTCATAACATTTCTAGAATCTAAGGGGGTCAATCCCTTAGTGAATTCTCAGGAGCTCTCGGATGAGAAATTCTGCAACGCACTCAACAAGGTCATGGTCGAGATTGAGGCTAGACTCTTCACACAAAATGATAGGATAAGAGTACTTTGGAGGAAAAACTAGGGAAGAAGGAAGAGGAGCTGGTGGAGAATACCCAGAGATTAAAGTAGGAAGAGCTGATTAACACACAGCTAAGGCACGAGTTAAAGGAAGAGAAGATAAATATGTAGGAAGTATAGAATAAAATGGAGTCTATCAAGGGCATCATCCTTTTAAAGCACCCAGACTTAGTGCCACCCGCACAAAAGTACTCGTCCCTTCTGGAATGTATAGAAGATCGAAGTGGAGGACAAATTGAAGGTGGTATCAAAATTTCAGTATAGGCAAGTGATCGTAGAGGTTAAGGTCATTGCCCAATCTATGGAGGCCGCGTATGATACATGCGTAGACAGAGATAAGGTGGCAAGCTCCTTGGTTGCCACACTCGAAGCGGAGCTAAAAGAGTTCTAAGAAAAGAACAAGGGGAACAGGGTGGAAAGGGAAAAAGTTCTAGCCAAAGTAGAGAGAAAATTAGAGGAAATTGAAGCCTTAAGGAGTTCGATCAAGGCCCAGCTAAAGGAACTATACCCTCAAATTACCAGGAGGATGGATAAGCTCAAAGACCTAGGAAAAGAGATGGAGCAGATTGTGGACACTTTGGGCACCTAGGGAATTGGCCTGAGTTTTGACGAAGTGAGCACCCTGGTGGGTGACCTCTATTAGAAGGCACAGGGTGAGGTCAAAGTGTGGAATAAGCTAGAGGCAGACTTACGGAAGGATTTTCCTAGCTTGTTGAATTAATGCTCCCCCCATTCTTCATTCTTTCCCCAATTCTTTCATTCCCTTATTCTTTTGTAAAGTGTAAGATTATACATTGGTTCCCTAAGGCAGCATGCATCTTGGTTGAGTAAAGTGTTTCTGAGGACAGAGAATAGGCGTAGTGTGGGGTGATGTTGGACCCCTAGAATATTGGCCAAGTATGAAGGCACATAGGCACGCAAGGTCCCAGTTATGGAAAGGCACGTAAGGAAAAAGTGTGTAAGAGAAAGGTTTAAGGAAGCACATAACATGTGCGACGCATGAAAGGAGGTTTGGGACTTAGTTAATTTGAGTGCCTAGGGTAGAACATGTGAAAGTAATGGCTAGTTGCATGTGGATAAGGTGCCAGTATGGTGATAGGTTAGCCTAGATAAGGGCATGCATATGATGGAATCTTCTAGAAGAACATCATGAGATAAAGTGGAAAGCTCAGGCCTAGAGAAGCATGCTCGCATGAAGGACCACATTTGACACTTGGCACCAGATCTGAGGGCACTTTGGAGGGTGAGTTGGCAGTGTAGGAAAGCGATAAATACAAGTGCCTATGGAGTAAAAGATATACGAGTTTGAGATATAGTGGGTTAGAGAGAGTGCGAGTTTGAGAGACAACATGGGTGGAGCTCTACATAATTACTATGAGGACTCTATTAGTGGATAGTTGCATCAAGGAGAGAATGTACTAGGCATGAAGTTGTAAATTTTCTTTTGGTAGCTTAGTTACATAAGTCCAGTGAAATGCATGACTGCGGTCTACTTCTCTGTGACACTCTGTAATGGTTCAATGAATGTAATGAGGTTACCTGATATAATATATACATGAATATCAATGGTTCTAATGCATATTTCTCTCTCATGAGTTCTCTTTCCTTTCATGCTAAGTATGAATGCTTGTATATTTATTTCTACCATAATACATGTTTTGGATTCTTGTTAAAGCACTCGGTCTGAAGTGACTACAAGGATATAGAGGCCATTCTAAGCCCTATGGTTCTTATATGTATTAACTTCCCTCATGGAAACTCTTACACTTATCATAGATGATGTTTCCCAATAAACTCACATAAAAAAGAGACTCGGTACTTGCATGCGTGCCTCGGGTGAGCACTCAGCTTTCACTGGGTGATAGGTAGACGTGCATAAGGTTCCTTTCTTTTGTGATGAGAGTTAAAATGACTACAATACACACACACACACAAACACACACACACACACACACACACACACACACACACACACACATATATCTGTATGTGTGTGTATTTATCTATCAATAAGACAAGATTTATAATCATTTTACGAACCATTCAAAATTATTATGAATGTCATATAATGGCCTTTTATAATAGTACTAAAATAAGATATGGAGTTTATGACCTGATTATCGAATATACCTTTGTTTTCCAACAAGGGTATTTGAAATTAGTCAACATTACCAGTTCATAAATTCAATTCACTACACACTATTACGTAAAAGAAAAATAAGAACATAAGTACAAGATCGATCAAGATGTAATCTTACCAAATAAAATCAAGCCATCATTATAAACCTTATAAATAATGAAATTAACATGATTAACAATAAACATACTATTTATATTGTAATTTAATCAAGTCCAACATGATGAGAAATACAATTTCACCTGCAACAAGGAAAAGTATCTATTCTTCCAAGATAGACTTAATGGGGTATGACATACCTCTCCCCTTAAGTATCATTGTCCTCAATGATTAATTCATATTATTCTTAGAAATTATAATAAATAGATAAAATTACACATACAAAAATATCAAAATCTTGGAATATCATCATTAAATATTACAAATAATCTAGTTCCGTAATCGTAACTAGTAATTTTATCCAGGAAAATTTTAGTGGGGAATATTCGTAATATGGCAAATATTCCATTTTAGAAAATTTTGAAAAGGTAAATTTTTGGCACGGTCGGTGACTTTGTTCACCTAAAAATTACACTTTAATTTTTTTTAGGGGTCGGCTTCACCTACCCTTGAAATATATCCCCTATATAAACCTAGATTATTCACCAGGTAGAACACTTCTACTTCACATTTTTCAACAATATGATATATCCCATATTATAGACGCGTGACAAGGGGGTAAGTTATTGACGCGCGACAAGGAGGGTTTGCAGACAAGGAGATACTACAGATATTGACGCATAGTAGACGCATGAAAAAGAGTTTGTTGACGAGTGACATGGAGATTTTTTTGATGAGCAAGAAGAGGGCAGAGGTTGCAGACGCGCAATAGGATATTTGTTGTCACGCGTCAAAAAAATGCATTGACATGCGTCAACAGACCTCATTGACGCATGTCAATAGACCTCATTGACGCACATCAACAACCTTGTTGACGCGTGCGTCAAAGAGGTCTGTTGACGTGCGTCAATGAGGGTTATTTGTTGACGCGTGACCTTGACGGATAGTTGACACGTGACAAGGAGGTATAATAGATATTGACGCATAACACGCACGCAAAAAAGAGTTTGTTGATGCACGACATGGATTTTTTTTTATGAGAAAGTAGAGGTCGAGGCCGTAGGCGTGCGACAGAGATTTTTCTATCGCATGTCAAAAAAATGCATTGACGCGCGTCAACAGACTCGATGGCGCACATCAACAACCGTAATAACGCATGTCACCGAGGTCCGCTGACGCGCATCAACGAAAAACACCCGACACGCGCGTTGCGGAACACTCGACGGCGCGTCATTATGGTTGTTGACACGCGTCATCAACAACACCCTCGATGACGCACGCCAACGCACCCCCCGGATACGCGCGTCATTACGGTTGTTGACGCGCGTCACTAAGGTCTGTTGACGCACGTCAATGAGGGTTATTTGTTGACGCATGACCTTGATGGATAGTTGACGTGTGACAAGGAGGTACAACAGATATTGATGCATAGCAGATGCACGACAAAGAGTTTGTTGATGCGTGACACAAAGATTTTTTGATGAGAAAGCAGAGGTCAAAGGCAGCAGATGCGCGACAGGAGATTTTGCTGTCATGCATAAAAAAAATACATTGACACTCGTCAATAGACCTCAGTGACATGCATCAACAACCGTAATGAAGTGCATCACCGAGGTCTGGCTGACGTGCATTAATGCATCTTTTTTGACACGCGACAACAAAATCTCCTGTGTTCGCAGTTCTCGCAGCTTCGCGCAACACTTGACAATTAGGTGAAATTTTTTCATACAACCCCCAAAAAATTCACCTTCCCACGAAACCGGTTTCGGGATATTCACCAGGTATTCTCCACCTCCGATTTCCAAGAGGTCTCTTAAAATGAACCCCGATTTTATCACTCAAGAACCTTATTTTTTCAAGTTTTTGCTAAAACAAAAAAAAATTCATGAGTTTTTCCAGTCATTCCATCAATAAAAATATCAAAATCATAGTATCAGATATAAAATCCTTATATTTATCACTAAAATAAATGCAAATTTTTTTTTCATTTCTTCTAGATTCTCCCAAGTGGCACTTTCTTTATAAAATTGGTCCTAATAGACCTTACACTTCTTGATTTCTCTATTTTGCAAGTGCATCTTGCGAGTTTTCAAAGACTTATATGGGTTCAACTATGATGACACCTAGATCTAGAACATGTAAAGAGTTCCAATTAAGCACATGTGATAAATCTGATACATATTTTTTAAGCAAAGAGATATGAAAAACATCATGCATCTTGGATAGTATTGAATAGTGCGAGAGACAATTCTATCCATTATGCTACAAATGATGATTACTTCAATAATCTCAAAGGGTCCAACATAACAAGGTTACATTTGGCTACCTTTCCAAATGAAATTGAACTTTTCTTAGGCTTAACCCTTAAGAATACTTTATCTCCTTATTCAATTTTTTTGTCAACTCTCTTTAAATTAGTGTATTTTTTATGTCTATCGATAGCCTCTTTTAATAATTCATAATTGAGTTTAACTTGTTGTTCCATTTCAGTCAACATTTTAGGTCCTATAACTTCTCTATCTTCCACATTGTCCCAACTGATAGGTGTTCTACACTTACGTCCATACAAGGCCTCAAAAGGATCCATTTTCAGTGAGGAGTGATAAGTGTTATTGTAGGAAAACTCAACTAGTGGAAGGTATTCTTCCCATTTGTATTGTTGATCCATGCAGTACATTCTAAGAATGTCTTCCATCACTTGATTTACCCTTTCAGTTTGTCCATATGTTTTTGGATGGTATGTAGAACTGAAATTCAGCTTTGTTCCTAAATCAGTATTCAAGGTTTTTCAAAAATGATAAGTCATCCTAGGATCTCTATCTAAAATTATCAATTCAGTACACCATGTAATCTGAAAATATCATGCACAAACCTTTTTACAAGCATAGGTGAATCATCCTTTAGATTCCTTGTATGAAATGAGCCACTTTTGTTAATTTGTCAACTATAACCAGAATTACATCATGTTTATTCCTTGACATAGGCAGTCCTTACATAAAATCCATACTGATTACCTATCATTTATAGTGTGGAATGTTATGAGGGTACAATAACCTTGCCAAATGAAAATGTTCAGCCTTAACTTGTTGACATTCTAAGAAATGTGATACATAATTCACTATATCCTTCTTCATCCCTTTCTAAAAATATTTTTGTTTTACATCAACAAGCATATTAATCACTCCAAGATATCTAGAATAAGGAGCATCATGAAATTCCTTTATCACTTTTTTCCTTAATTAATTTTCTAAAGGTACGTAAACTTGATTTTCAAATCTAAGGACTCCTTCATTATCAAATTTAAATCCTTTGTATCTCCTATCATTAGGATTTGTAGCATGTTTTTATTTAACCTATTCAAAATAAGAATCAACCATCATTACTTTTTTAACATCATCCTTGAATTAGGTTCTCAAAGTGACAAGGCCAGAAATATGCTTCTTATGACTTAATGCATATGCTGCTATATTTTACTTAACATTTATATAGATGATATCAAAGTCATATTGTGATAAAAACTCTAACCATATTTGTTGCCTTGCATTTAAGTTTGGTTGTGTGAAGATGTATTTCAGCCCAAGGTGGTATGTTTTTAGTTCAAAGGGATTCCCTAAAAGGTAATATCTCAAGACTTGAAATGCATGCATAATAACAAAAATATCTAAGTAATGGGGAGGATAATTTAGCTCATGCACCTTAAGCTTTCTACTTTCATAAGTGATTACATGATTGTTTTGTAGAAAAATATTGCCTAAGCCTTCACCAGAGGCATCTCATTACTTCTTGTAAAGTTCACATTAGGATCCCAAAATTTTAATACAGGTGTGTTGAAGTTAAGTTTTCTTTCAACAAATTAAAATAATTTTCACACTTTTCAGACCACATGAATTTTTTGTCCTTCTTTTGCAGCGTAGTAATTAGAGTTGTAAATCTTGAGAAATCCTTAACAAATTTTGTATAATAATTAGCCAATCCCATGAATATTCTCACTTCATGTACATTTTTAGGTGCTGGCCTATCTATTATTACGTAATTTTTAATGGATCTACAAAAATTCCATCCTTATTAATGATATGTCCAAGATATTGCACTTTGTTTTGATAAAATGAACACTTAGAAAGTTTACCATACAATTTTCTCTTCCTTAACACATCTAAGACAATTCTAAGATGTTCATTATGCTCTTCAATGATTTTCGAATAAATGAGAATATTGTCCAAGAATACTAGTACAAACTTGTCCAAGTATGCTTGAAAGATATTATTCATCAGATTCATAAAAGTTTTGGAGCATTGGTAATCCCAAAGGGTAACACGGTGAATTCATAGTGTCCATACCTTGTTCTAAAAGTAATCTTGTGAATATATTCCTCTTTTATTCTTAACTAATGGTATCCTGATCAAAGATCAATCTTAGAATAAATTGATGTTCCATGTATCTGATCAAAGAGATCATCAATTCTTGGGAGAGGATACCTATATTTGATTGTGGATTTATTAATCATTTGATAATCAATGAAAAGCATAAGTGTTCTATCCTTCTTCTTTACAAATAGGACTCTGGTTCACCCCAAGGAGAGATACTCATGTCTCGATCAAACATATTGATTAAATTTCATGAAGTTATGCTTTTAGATCATAAAGTTCTATTATTTTCATTCTATAGATAGCCTTAGAAATTAGTTTGATTCCTACTTTGATGTCTATTGTGAAATCAAACTCTCTTTTAGGGGAAGACCAAGTAGTTATTTGATCAATACACCATTTTACTCACATAACAATGGGTTTTCTTCCATAAAATTCTTGCTTTCTTCACCCAAATCTGTAATTTTTATAGCATATAGCATGCAACCTTTGTTCTTAGCTTTCTTAAGTTGTATTATAGTGATTTGTTGAACTGAAAAACATCTTTTTATTCCTTGAATTTCTGTTAATTTCTACGATTCGTCAATGCACTTTATTTTCTTTGTTAGGAAGTCTATAGTTGCCTTATGTTGAGCTCACTAGTTTATACCTATGACTATATCATATGAGCCTAGAGGAGCTAGATATACACCAACTTCAGTAGTAAAGCTTGGTAATTTGAGAGTTGTACCAAATAGATGTTGTTTAAGAGTGTGGATAGCATTTTTCCCGTACTAAACAATCCATGATTATTTCATAAAACTAGATTTTCTTGTAAGTAGCACAAGTATCAAATAACATGGTTACGGGTAATCCATACAATTTATCAAAGAACTTTGATTGGTGTAGCTTTCTTTTCATCTTGTTTGTTTGTCACTACAACATGAATATGATGTTTTTGGTTTCCATATTTCTTATTTTAATGGAAATTATTATCATAATGATCTAAATCGCAGAAATTGTAGCCCCAAAATGGTCCTTCCTTTTCAAATTTATTCTCATGGTTGGTTATTTTTTTATCCCCTTATTTTTTTCATTTAAAAATTATTAACCATTGTGTTTTTATTTCCATTGCCATTATTAGTTCTATTTTTAATTTTTAAATTCTTCCAAGTAACCTTTTTAGGTGCTAATGGTGATGGTGCACTAACATCCTTCTTTTATTTTCCTCTCTGTGTGTAGAAATAGCTTGTAATTTTTTTCTTGTCTGATTGCCTTCTCGAAGACAACTTCCATATTTGATGGCCCATGGACATCAACTTCACCTCCTATCACCAGGTTTAACCCCATGATAAATTTCCTAATATAGAATTTTTCATCCATTTGATACTGAGGTACGTACTTGAGAATTTTTGTAAACTTCTCCCAATACTCAGTCACTATCATTTTTCCTTGTGTTAATGTCTAAAATTTAGACATCTTCTAATCATAATAAATATGGGGTAACTAGTGTTATCTGAAGTATGCCTTAAACTGATCCCAAGTCAAATTTGACTCATCCACAACCATCTCAACCTTCCGGTTGTCCCACCATGAGGATGTTTCATTAGAGAGTTGATAGGCTCCCCAAACTACCTTAGTTTATTTTGATAAGTTCCTTATTGCAAAGTACTTGTCCTTTTCACCGAGCCAATTCTTAGCTCCATCACCCCAAGGTGGTACCATCAAACTTTGGTGATCTTATCCTCTTGATATCATTTGATAGTTCAACTGTCAAACATGCCCTCCTGTTCTTGGGTGGGTTAACGTCATTAACATTCATATTTTTGTTAGCATTATCATTAACAGTGTTGTTATTTGTTGCATTAGGATTTGTAGCATAATTTTTTTTAGCATTCAGATTCTCTTGTGATGATTATTCACCATCACTTCCATGATCATGAATGTTTCCTAGAATTTTCATTCCATGATAGCCATCCTATTTCTCATTTCCTACTTGGGTAGCGAGGATCTTGTCTAACTTCTACTCGGTGGCAACCTTTTTATTCATAGGTAGGTCATTCACAATGTTTCCCCCTATTCTAACCATATTATATTTTAGAAAAAATTAAGTTTGAGTTAGCGTAGGGACTCAATAGGTCCAAGAGTTTCCACATTTAGCTCTGATACAAAAATGTAACAAACACTTTTCAAAATCATAATTACGGGAAAAAAAAATTAACTTCCCAAATTGAAATTGTGCCTTTAATGATTTGAATGTAGAAACTAAAATTTAAATCTAGTAACTTATAATTATAATTCATCATATAACCAATAAATTAATCATGTGCATAACTATGGGTTAATTAGATCCTACTCAAACTCCCATATAATACTCCATCGAGTTAGTATACAAAGTATACAAGTAGTTCCCTCCTCGGAATTTATTTACAAGTGTTGTTCTAAGTGTCTACATGGGGTTTAATCAATCAAATCCCATATGACATTGTACACTTTTGCTAGAACTAGGTACATCCTGACAGTGTAATGTCTTACATTACTTTGGCCAAAGTTTATGAGTCATGCATTACATGCTCTATTTATAGATTATGCATTCATCTCAAAAACATTTCGAATCATCATGTCACTTGGTTCAATTATTAGAATTGAATCCATTGTTTAAGTTAAATCAATTTCAAGTGTTCATCCAAAGTGCGACGAAGCACATTTTTACCAACTTTAGTTGTCAATGTGAGAGAAATATCTCACATAATGTATTTTGTTGTTACATGATCAATTTTTCACCATAGCCAACATAATTTTGTACAAAGGTAACTAGATCGAACCGGACAAACAACCTCCGCATCTTAGCACAACTCAATTTCTTATTTATTATGACATGTATAATAAATGGAGATCTAGGACAACTTAATATAATTGTTGTATGACAATTTTCATTGAAGGACTGCATCGATCAATGAACACCGCACTATAACAAAAATATAAAGTTATCATGTCAAGTACCATGTATTAGGTTTTTCATAACTTATTCACCTCATTGAATTAGTTTTATGAAAAATTTATATTTCATAACGCAGTGATAATTCATCGCATTAATTATTCGATCCTAAGGTCCAAAACTTAGTTTTAATAATTAATCGTAATCAATTTTTATAAGTTTATTTATGTACATTCATTAAGTTTCTTAATTCAGTTAGGACAACATACTACGTTATTAGTGCATTCCCTAATTTATTTAAGTTACAATATTGTCTTTTTAATTGCTTATGTACATAATAATTGAACTTAACATCTGAATGTAATATAATCATTCATAATCATAAAGTTACATACCTAGGACTAAATAATAAATGGTCATTAATAAAATATCATCATACAAGATTCCAATCATACAACTATAAAATAATAAACCACATTCATTTATTTTAATAGATTGTATATGATAGCCTTACTATAGATTTAGTTCATTATATATATATAAGCTATTTCAAATAATCGTATTAATCAAACATTGCTCATTATTCCATATTTAGATAATACATATCTTATGAAATCAGATCGATTAATCCAATCATAATTATATCCTAACATATACTCAAAAATAAATAATTGATATAAGAAGCCATGATCCTTATTACAAAAATATTCAAAACTTGAATATAAAATTTTATTTTCTTTTCCAAAAGTGATACAAAATCTCATAGGCCATAATTCCTTTCAACAATTTATTTAGCAAAGCACTAACTCACTTATACAACAATTACGTAATGAATATACATTGTTCAATCATAAAATTAAGAAATTAGCATATCCATTTTCAAATAATTTTCTAGATAAGATCTAAACTCCATCATCTATAAAATGTTAGGAAACCTGTCACTTTTAAATAATTGGCATGAGAAAGTCAACCATCTTATCTTTACGATTTATAGCACTGAAATATTTCAATGAACATAATTCAGCTAAACAACATAGTCTAAATCATTTAAGATACAACTTAACATTTCCCCTTTTTATCCTTTTTCCTTTCTTTCATGATCCATAAAGAAACATATGATTTTTAACTCAAAATCATAAAAAGAATAAATCAAATTACTAACATATCACAAGTATGAATATTAAATTCCAAAAACATATCAACTATGTCATTTATACCCAAACAGGGTTATTTAAAAACATTAAGCAAGTATTAAACTTTATTCTTGTTGTTGCCCTCAAAATTCCCCTCTTTTTGAAGTCAAGTTTTGAAAATTTTGAGTCGGTACCTTGGAGTAATCTATGTTTTTCTTAAAAATATTTTCCTTCATTTGGATGTCATTGTCAATCCTTCTCTTTGGTTATGGATCACGTCAAGCCTGGTATTGTTTGTAGTTTTCCATTCCATGGAGAACAATTTGAAATTTGGGCATATCTTCCCTATCAATTTTTGCCCCAACATCCATGGGTAGTACGTGGACATCTCTGATTGGATGTGGTGTGGCCATGTTTGCAAGAACTCGAAAATCCCCACGTGTCCAAACAATGCAACTCTAAGGGAAGGGCCCAAGGGACAGTCCTAAAAAAAGTGCAGGCTTTCCACGTGTCTCAGGTCCAAAATGAAGACAGAACAAGCCTTAATTGGCTAAATATGGAAGGTTCAGATGGATGATGCCATATGCCTCATTAGCATAACTTCAAGGTTCGGAGAGAAAGGTGGTTCCACAAACTTGTGCCAGCTCTCCATGTGTCCCGTGTCCGAAAAGGGGACAAAGACAAATAGTTAATTGGCTAAGTATGAGAGGGTCGGTGGAAGCCTCCATGTGCCTCAACGGCGCAACTTTAGAAGTGAGACCAAAGGGCCGCTTTTTAAATGAATTCCAACTCACCACATGGTCATAGTTAAAGGAGAGTCCAGGACCGGAGGAAGGAGCCATGTATTACCATAGAGCACTTTTAGGTGGTGAATCCAAATTGGAAACTCGGATGACCGCTAGTTCTCCACGTGTCTAGGGTCCAACATAAGTAAAGTGGGAAGAAGGCCCAAATCGGCTAAGTATAAAGAATAGATGGAAGTCTCAACATGTCTCTTCAGACAACTTCAAAGGAAAAATATGGAGGTAGGTCCCAAATGTGTGTTGAGCCTCCACGTGTCTAGGTTAGACATATGGCCCCGCTAAACAAAAGGGACATGTGGCCATGTTTCAAGCATTAGTAGGGAGGCGGGCCCTTTTTGTGTTTTGATGCCATTGAAAAGTCAAAGCGGAAAGTGGGCCATCAAGTGATTTGGGAATTTGAGATTTGTTTCCATAAAGAGCTTAAAGTTATAAAGTGACCCGCGGCCCCACCCATGCCAAGGGATAAATTCAAATGTTGAGCCCGCATCAAAAGTCAAAGTGGGAAGGCGGGTCGGTGGAGCAATTTGATTTTTTGAGCCCGCATTGAAAAGAGGTAAAATTATTAAAGTAACCCACAACTCCATCACCACTCACGTAAAACCACATGTTAATCCCATATCAAAAGTGGGTGGGCGGGCCAAAATGTTTCAAAGTGCCATTTCTCTAAAAGGCAAAATATACAAAAGGAATCCTTAGGCCCGCTTCAGTTTAAATCTCTTTCACGTGGATGACCCAAATTTAAAGTTTGCAAAGGTAGGATGAACTGTTGCAATTCAATGCATTTGGTTTTACCGCTGCCAGTATGGAAATGATTGAGGCATTAGATACGCTCGGACATCGCTTTTCATTTTTGTAACCAAATGTAACCGTTTTTGGAGCTATTTAATGGCTTATCCACACCGTTGTTAGGGTTGGATCCTGAAGTCTTTAGATGTAATATATTTACAATAATCAATACAAAATTTTTCCCATTTTCCTTTGTTACTCCTTTCCCTGTCTAGAAAATTTGTGAATCATCCATCTTTGCATGCTAAGAAACTTTGTGTTCTTGTTTCTATGATTTCTGGAACTTTGTGTCTGAAATTATATCTATTTTGAAAGTGAATGATTCTATTCTACATCTCCCTAGCTCAATACTTATAAGGTTATACTTTTCTATCTATATTTCCTGAAGGTATTGTTATGTTCTTCCTCTCTCATCTCCTTAATTCTTCTATTATTTCGTATTGATGATCTTTGGGCATAAACGTTTCAAAGTATTAGGAATCCACACTTTGAAAGTTGTATATTTGTACATAAGTTTTGTTGATTTCTTTCAATAAGGGAACCTCTCCCATTAAAGAGGAGGGAATTGTTGTCCCCTGACTGTGGTTTGTTAAAGTATCATTTTAAAACCCAACAATTTTTGGTGAATCTACTGGGGATTTTGTTTCAAATGTATCTCTTTTTAAAGGAACAACTTCAACATCATTTTTGGTCTGTAACTCTACGGGTATACATGTGGGAAGAAATATCTCGGTGTTGAGGATTCTCATTTTCAACTTCGTAGCAACAAAAATTTTCTCTCGCCATCAAGAAGGAAGAGAGGAACTGGTTCTACAAGCACACCTCCCGTTAAAAATAGAAATTCCAAGGATAGCGTTCCTCAGAACATATCATTCATAATCTTTTTCTTTGATACTTGGTAGAGTTTCAGCCCCCTTCACCAATTTTTCCAAATATGATAGCCCCTTTGCCTTGGGGACAACAGGTTGGGCCTCTTACTCTTCCTCAGCCATTGCATGAGTTACCTAGGGGTAATGGGAAAAGTTTTCCCAAGTTTTAGTGATGGGAAGGTTCATCCAAATGAACACATTGCATCCTGTATTATTGCATGTGGGATTCTTGGGGTTTAACATGAAGATGTCTCTATCAGGATTTTTGTGGAGACATTGTAGGAAAATGTTGCTGATTGGTTTTATCATCTTCCTGTTGGGACGATCACTAATTGGAATACCATGACAACTCAGTTTGAGCAGTGTTTCAAACCTACTGAAGATGTGCATGCTCTATTAGCTCAAATATCTCATATCAAGAAAGAACCATTTGAGCCCATGAGGGATTTTGTGGCTAAATTCAACAAGCTAATTCATAAAATTCCATAGAACACTCATCCAATGGATCAAATCCAAAAGTGCTTCTTCCTCAATGATCAGCTTCTGAAGTGAGTTATGCACTAAGGAGAGAACCTTGCAACTCGGATGCTAATCAACGATTATCTATCGAGCTTTGAAGATGATTTAATCACTTTTGGTAAATTAAAAAGAGAATCCTCCAAGTCTAAAGCTTATTCTTATTCCTCTTCCCCTGGAGCCAATTCTGATCAGTTAGTACATAAGCTTGCAAATTATCTCATTGCTCTCAAGAAACAATTGGCTCAACATACTCCTTACCAAGATGTTCCAAGGAATAATTTTTAGCCCAAGAACCATCTGCCTACTTCTTAGACTAGATTGGCTATTGAAGTCCCACCCATCAAGGTTCCAGTCAATGCAACTTGTGAAGTTGAAGAACTTGATGATGAGGAGTTTAATGAACTCTGTGAAGAAATAGAAGAAGAGGTTGATGAAGAACTGGAGGAGCTTGGTGGATCTCAAGTTCATTTCCTCACCACTAAATGTATGGATGATGATGATGAATATGATGAAAGAGTGGCAAAGATGAATAGTGATTCATATGCTATCATGAATCAGGAGAAAATGAACAAAAATTAAAAGTGGTGCAGCCTACTAAGAAGTCCAAGGAGTTTCCTATAACTATTCCAGTGGTTGTAAGAATAGAAGATCTTATTCCCACTGCCTCCACACAAAAGGTGGGTAATGCTAATTCCCCTTCTTCTACTTCTATTTCTAAATCTTCTTATCGTTCAAATCCTAAAACTATAGATCAAAAGTCTCTCAAGTTCCTAGCAATGATGCCCCATCTACCTCTATATCTTTTGATATTATTAATCAACTCAAAAAGACCAAAATTCAAATATGAGATGTAGAGTTTTACCAAAATCATCCAAAAGCTTTTGTTAAAATGGTAAACTTTGTCAATTCCAAATCCAAAGCCTTATCCAATACTTATAAAGGTCTTTTTCCCACTCCCTCTTTGTCACCTCAATCAAGCCTTATGGCTGCAATCACTTCCCCTAATGAAAATATTGAACCATTCTATACGACTCTTCTCATAGCTATCCATAAACTCAGTAATTGTGATATAGACTCAGGAGCATCAGACAATGTAATGCCTGCAAAAGTATCTCATGCTTTGGGCCTGACTCTAACACGTGCCTTTGGTTCCTACTATTCCATGGAAATTAGGAAAGTGCCTTTGGTTGGAAGAATTAAAGATGCATAAGTAGCTTCTGCTACTTTTCTATATAAAAGGGTCTTAGCCACCATTTTAGTAGTTGATATTCCTCCCTCATATGGGATGTTGCTGAGTAGAACTTTCTGTAAGGAGGTAGGAGGTGAAATTCAAATGGACTGATCACATGCTTTGATCCTAGTCAATAGAAAAATGAATAAGTCGCTAATCGAGAGACAAACTAAATACATTGTGCAAAAGACTAATGATCTAAAAGCACAGATACTCTATTAAGATACAGGGCATGGTAACTACATGATAATGTCACAAGATGAGGATAAACTTCCTAAGGGAGTGTTCTTGACCCCCAATGGAATTTGGACTGCGGAGTTTGATGGAAGTTTCTCTTCGCCTAGTTTTGGAGCTGGAGTGGTGTTAACCTCTCGCAAGGGAACATTCATCCTTTTTCTTTCAATCTTTGTTTTGAAAATAGAAACAATACAGCTTGAATATGAGGAACTCATACTTGTATTAAACATGAAAAAAGAAATGAGAGTGAAGAATCTTTGTACCCGTGGTGATGTAGAGCTAATTGTGAAACAAGTCGAGATCTTTTCTAGGTCAAGAATAGAGATTGAAACATTATAAAAATATTTTCTAGGATTCCATTAAGTTTCTTGATGCTTTCTCCATTGAAGTTGTGACAAGAGAAAGGAACACTAGAGCTAATTTTCTAGCGGTCTCAGGATCTCTATTAATTCCTCACCTAGATTTCTTTCAGGAGAAATTTACCATTGAAATGATTCATAGGCCCAAAGGTACTAGATAATGTAAATAATCGGGGTTTTTCAATGTTGATCAACATTTTCTCTCTTTCTTGGATCTTAAGGATAACTTTGACCAGTTGTATTTTGAAGGAAGTGAGACCTTTCCTAAAGAGTATGTATCCTCTAATGAAGGAGATATCAAGGAAGAGATGGATCAAGATGGTTGCATCAAATAGAAAGGTAACAAGATCCCTAAAGGGATGGTGTGTTTGGAGGATCTGTTTGATAATCATGATAGGTAAATTAAGTCTAAAGCTTCCCAAGGAGCTCATAAGTCTCGTTGAATGTGGAAATATTAATATTGGGAGTCTTGATGAAACCGAGATGGTGAACATTGGAAAATACTACACTTAAGAGGAGAATAAGAAGGTAGCAAATCTACTAAAAAGGTATGCCGATGTTCTTTCCTATTCAAATGATGATCTCAAGGATTTCCATCCAAAGGAAATGCAACACTTTATCCCTCTAAAACTTGGGATCAAACCATTCAAGAAGAAATAAAGGAAATACAATCCCAAGGTTGTTGGCACTATTTTTCAGGAGATCTAGAAGTTACTAAAGGAAAGGATCATCTTCCGTATAAATCATTCAACATGGATTGCCAACATTGTGCATGTCAGGAAGAAGAATGGTGAGATTGGCATCTGTGTGGATTTTAGGAATTTGAATCAAGTCTCTCTGAAGGACAACTATCCTCTCCCCATGATGGATCAAGTTTTGGAAGTTGTCACAAGCTCTGAGATGTTATCTATTCTTGATGGATTCTCTGTATATAATCAAGTGGAAGTTAGTATCCCGGATCAACGTAAAATTTCTTTCACTACTCTTTGGGGCACCTTTTCCCATAAGAGAATGCCATTTGGTATTATCAATGCTGGTACCACCTTTCATAGGAAAATGGACTTGGATTTTGGAAGTCTAAATGGAAAGTGTGGTTTTGTGTACCTTGATAATTTTAATGTTTTCTCCAAAACAATGGAAGATCAATTTCAACACCTTGAAGTGGTCTTCTAAAAATGTAGAGAACATGGAGTTTCTCTCAATCCAAAGAAGTTTTTCTTTTGTGTCCCTGAAGGAAAGTTGTTGGGGCATATTATTTCCAAATAAGGAATCAATATAGATCCATAAAGAGTTCAAGCAATCTAATAGATTCCTCTTCCCACAACCAAAAAGGGTGTTCACTTTTTCTTTGGTAAGATAAACTTCTTGAGGAGATTCATTCCTAATTTTACGTAATTGATTATGAGAATTTATCACATGATGAAAGGAAAGAAAAACTTTTGTTGGAATTCCGAGGGTAAGGAAGCATTTGAAGGTATCAATAAATCCATTTCCAAAACTCCCATCTTAGCATGTCCTGATTTTAACAAAGATTTAATCATTTATTGTTATGCTACAAAGAATACCTTAGCTTCGTGTTGATTCATAAGAATTTTAAGGATCATGAAATTTAATTGCATTCATGAGCTATGTTCTAAAAGCTCATGAGTTGAAATATAATATGATGGAAAAACATGATTTTGCAGTGGTTAAAGCTATCAAGTAGTTTCATTTTTATATTCTTAATTCTCACTCTCTTGTGCTTATACCTGATACAACGATTGAGTTTATTCTTACACAACATGATTTTGCAACTAAGAGAGGAAATTGGGTAGAAAAAGTTCAATAATATGACCTTGATATCAAGCCAACTAATCTTTTCCATGGTAAAGGCTTGTGTGAGCTTATTGTTGAAGGAGATGATGAAAAATTGTCGAAAGAAGTAGTTGACGTTCCTATTGTCCTCTTCCTCCGCTCAAAAGATGAATGGTATGTTGATATTACACATTTTCTTACTTATGGAGAGTGTCCGTCTCACTTGAGTGCCAAGGAAAAGAGGGCCATTAAGATAAGGTTTACATAGTATGTACTATGGGAGAATGCTTTGTTCAAGCAAGGCATAGATGGAAGATTCTTGAAGTGTGTGGAAAAGAGAAACAAAAGAAGTTGTTCTCATCTTTTCATGATCAAGCTTGTGGAGGCAATTTCTCTTCTACTATCACTACCCATAAAATCCTTCATGCTGGGTACTATTGGCCTACATTATTTAGAGATGCATCAAAATGGGTAGGTAAGTGTGAATCCTGTCAAACTTTTGTTGGGAGACCTAAGTTAGCTGATTTGTCACTAAAGCCAGTAGTGATTGATGAGCCTTTTCAACAGTGGGGATTGGATTTCATTGGAACTCTTAACCCACCTTCCAGTATTGGACATACTCACGTGCTAACTACTACAAAATACTTCACAAAGTGGGTAGAGGCCATTCCAATTAAATGCACTACTTCTGAGGTGGTGTGTAATTTCATTAAAGAGAACATCTTGATAAGGTTTGGGGTACCAAGAAAAATTGTGACTGATAATGCTTCAAATTTTTCTTCTTCTCAGATGATGGATTTATGCTATGGTTATGGAATTTCCCTTGCTCATTCCTCAGAATACTACCCCCAAGGGAATGGAAAAGTATAATTAACAAATAAGAATCTGGTAACCATCGTTTAGAAGCTTGTCAATGACTCTTAAAGGAATTGGCACAAGAAACTTTATGATTCTCTCTAGGTAGATAGAATTACACCCAAAAGAGCAATTGGGATGTCTCCATTTCAAGTGGTGTATGGTGTTGAAGCTCAATTGCCAATAACAATCGAATTACAAGCCTTACATCTAATGAAGGCTATTGAAGATTCAAGTTTTACCAGTTCCTTGGACAAGAGGATCATGTATCTCCAAAAGCTAGATGAAGATAGGTTGCAAGTTTTTGATAGAATATCAACTCATCAACTGAGGGTGAAAACTTTATTTGAAAAGAAATCTAGACCCAAATATTTTCTAGTGGGATACATTGTTCTACTGTGGGATGAAATACATGAACCTTGAGGAAGCCATTGTAAGTTTGATTCTCTTTGGCTTGGTCCTTTCAAGATCGTGGAACTTTACTAGATAAAATTCATTCTATTTGGATTATATGGATGGATCTCCTCTCCGACATCCTTATAGTGGGTAGTATTTAAAGTTGTTAAAGTCCTAGGTGACTAGGAAGTCCTTCTCGTATATTTTGTACAATGTTTTTGTTTCTCGTCACTCCTTTGTGTTTTGTTTATGTCTTTCCTTGTTTTGGCTTATTTCCTTTCATGTTCCTCGTTGTGTGTTGTGCTTTGTTTTTTCCTTTCCTTTTTGGTTTGTTTCACTTTTGTGTTTGTTGTCTTCTATATTGGTTTTGCCTTTGAATCTATTTTCCCAATGGATAAGGCATTGGTCTACTTTTCCAGTTTTTCTATGGTCCTTGATCTTCCCTTGTTCCTCTTTCGAGTCATTCCTAGAAAGAGCCAATTTTTGTTGCCCTTAAAATTCCCCTCTTTTCTAAGCCAAGTTTTGAAAAATTTAATTCATTACCTTGGAGTAGTTTGTGATTTTTCTTGAAAATATTTTCCTTCATTCAGATGTCGTTGTCAATCCTTCTCTTTGGTTGTCAATCATGTCGAGCCTGGTGTTGTTTGTAGGTTTTCCATTCCATGGAGAACAATTTGAAATTGAGCATATCTTCCCTGTTAATTTTTTCCCCAACATCCATGGGTAATATGTTGACATCTCTGATTGGATGTGGCATGACCATGTTTAAAGAACCGGTGGAAGCCTCCACATGTCTAAATGACGTAAATCCAAGGGCAGGGCCCAAGGGATAGTCCTTAAATAAGCAAAATATTTCCACGTGTCTCAGTGTCTAAAATGGAGATGCAACAAGCCTTAATCGGCTAAGTATGGAAGGTTCGGGTGAGACAATGCCACGTGCCTTATCGGTGCAACTTCAAGGGTCAAAGCCAACGGAAGTTCCCCAAACTTGTGCAAGCTTTCCACATGTCCCAAGTCTGAAAGGGTGACTGAGTTGGCTAGTTAATCAGCTAAGTATGATAGGGTCGAGGGAAGACTCCACGTGCCTCAACGGTGAAACTTCAAAATTGAGACCAAAGGGTCAGTCTTCAAATGAGTGCTAGCTTCCCACATGGAGTTCAAGACTAGTGGAAGGAGCCATAAGTCACTTGGCACCCTTTCAGGGGGTGAATCCAAATTAGAAACTTAAATGAGTGCCATCTCTCCATGTGTCTAGGGTCCAACATAAGTCAAGTGGGCAGTAGGCCCGAATCGGCTAAGTATAAATAACTGGTGGAAGTCTCCACGTGTCTCTTTGACACAACTTCAAAGGAAAAATCTGGAGGTAGCTTCCAAATGTGCACTGAGCCTCCACATGTCCAGGGTCAGACATATGGCCCCACCAAACAAAAAGGGATATATAGCCATGTTTCAAGCATTAGTGAGGAGGTGGGCCCTTTTTTTTTTTGATGCCGTATAAAAGTCAAAGTGGGAAAGTGGGTCATCAGAGAAATTTGGTAATTTGAGATTTGTTTCCATAAAGAGCTTAAAGTTATAAAGTGACTCATGGCCCCACCCATGCCAAAGGATAAAGTCAAATGTTGAGCCCACATCAAAATTCAAAGCGGGGAGGTGGGTTGGTGGAGCAATTTGAGTTTTTGAGCCCGCGTTGAAAAGAGGTAAAATTGTAAAAGTGACTCATGGCTCTATCACCACTCAAGTAAAGCCACGTGTTAAGCCCATATCAAAAGTGGGTGGGTGGGCCAAAATGTTCCAAAGTGCCATTTCTCTAAAAGGCACAAAATACAAAAGGCATCCTCAGGCCCACTTCATTTTAAATCTCTCCCATATGGATGACTCAAATTTAAATTTTGCAAAGGCAGGATGAATGGCTGTAATTCAATGCATCTAGTTTTACCGCTAGGTATGGAAATGATCGAGGCATTAGAGAAGCATAGACGTTAGTTTCTTGAATCAGTTTCATCATTTTGTAACCAAATGTAACCGTTCTTGGGAGCTACTTAATGGCTTCTCCATGTCATTGTTAGGGTTATATCCTGGTACTTTGTAGATGTAATATATTTAAAGTAATCAATACAAAATTTTTCCCATTTTCTTCCTCTGTTACTCCTTCTTTCCCTATCTGAATTTTTTTGAATCATCCATATTTGCATGCTAAGAAACTTTGTGTTCTTGTTTCTATTTATGGAACTTTGTGTCTATGAAATTATATTTTTTTGAAAGTGAACGATTTTATTTCGCATCTCCCCGGATCAATATTTATAAGGTTATACTCTGCTATCTATATTTCCCGAAGGTATTGTTATTTTCTAACTCTCATCTCCTTAATTCTTATATTCTTTCATATTGATGATATTTTGGCATAAACATTTCAAAGTATCATGAATCCACACTTTGAAATTTGTATATTTATACATAAGTTTTGTTACTTGCTTTCAATAAGGGAACCTCTCCCATTAAAGAGGAGGGACTTGTTGTCCCCTCGATCGTGGTTTGTTAAAGTATCATTTTAAAAATCAACAATACTTAAACATACCTTCTTGTTTCTATCATCGTCATATATTAATATTAGGAGTTAAGAGATAAACATACAAATCACACAACCTTCACTCTAGGTTTATATAACTGATTTAAAAGTAAAGAGTATTATATCACTCAATTCACATCTTAATATTAATATTAAGAGTCTTAATTCGGTAATGATAATAATCAAAATATCCAAACAAAATACCTTAATATCATCAAACCATAACCTTATCAAAATAATATATACTTATCAAAGTACATTATTCCTTCTCAATAAATAATAGTTTATGCATTGGTTTTTATTATTATAATTTATTTGACAGAGTATTTGAACAACACAAAATACCTTAAACTATCTGAAATACCTTAATGTATTCGAATTAAAAAAAAACCCAATAAACATTATAGTTTTCATAAGGAGGGATATGACCAAGCCTAAGAGTAGGCTATATTCCACAATCAATCAAACTAAGTCCTCAATTTCTCCCTGTCGTATACTCTTACACAGCTTATTGGTTCGAACGAACCATAGTTATAAACAATAGTTCTTAACCATTCATCATACGGTAATAAAATCAAACATAGTTCACATTGATCGCAAGGTGGTCTTAATGATTTAAATAATCAAATAAGTGGAAGGTCAATACGACCATACAAGCCATCAACTTGAAAAAATAGATCACTCTCACTTAATTAACAATAACATGAACCCAAACCAAAGAGTGGCAACTAAGTCCCATATCCATCATAATATGCACAGAGTCTACAACCCATTTATGGGTTTAGATTTTTATTAAAGTATTCCATAAAATATAAAAACTGTGATTATCTTTAAAATATTAAACACTATGATTCAAACCCAAAATAAGACTCGGGCTATACGTAAAACCACCTCATATGACTTCATAGCCGAATTGATACTCAACTAGATCATCAAGAATAAGATTAAACTTCTTAAAGAAACCTAATACCATTGTTACAACAGAATATAACCAAATAAATATTTGGGTATTCACATAGCCCTATTACATTAACACCCAAAATAGTGAACACGTGAAAATAATGTTCAACTACAGGTATACAAGCTTGAGCTCAAAAATAATATCCACATAGTCAATTTATACAACTTGTACCAGGCATGAAATAAACCCATCCATACATAGGTAAATTGAAATGTAAATATAAAGGTAGCCAACCATATATACGATGCCTAAAATATAATACAAGATACAAACATAGACTAGTAAACAATCAAGTAATATATTCACAATAATAATATGGCCTTATTAAAAATGGCATGTATATAACTTGTCCATACGAAATACAAATGCATATTTACATTCAAATACATATATATACAAAAAAAGTCAGCACATCTAGGTATGCATTCACTCATGGCATTCAAATTAAGATCTAATCCATACCCATAATGAAGAAAATGAAAGCACAGAAAGGAAAACTAATTTTCTCAATTCAACATTAAAATATCTTAATGGTATAAATGATATTTACATGAGCAAGAGACATTATCATGCTTATAAACATTCATATGAGAATGAATCCACTTCCTCTTATTCCCAGTACATCTTCCAAATTTCACAAATAATAAGACATAATAATAGCTTCAAATCGAAACAGAGCTCAATAAAATCCATAAATCAGCTTTATAAATTCCTCAAAAAACAACTGGAGTTAAAACATACATGCAAAGTCCCAATAGATTTCCCCAAAATAGCCATGATCAATTTTTGCATGTAGAGCTCACATGACAAGCCAAAAATACCAAAAAAAAAAGTGATACAAAAATAACCACTTAGCTTGATGGAAGCTTCCTCGAGAAGTTTCCCACTTCTCCCGAGGCTACGGAGCTTCATTTAATTCATTTAATGAAACTATCCCATATTCCCTCCAAACTCCATGCTAATTCCTTGTTAATCCACCATCCACGAACTTATGTGTTTCCCACCATCTTTCCTAAAATCTCTATCATCCATTTGGGTGGTTATCTGCCATGAAACGGTCATGGAATAATCAAAACAAAACCCTAAACTTTCACTTGTTAGCACATTGGATAAAACCAACTCCACCCATAGACGTGTTGTTCTCACGTTTGGATGATCACTTAGATTATGTGGATAGGGATTTACTATGGGGGCACCTCTTACTCCCCATCTCAACATAGATATAGAGATCCCTCACCGATACCTCCACTATCTACCCAAACTAAATAAGACCTATCTATTATCATTAGCCCCTATTGCCACTAGGGTTACCACAACCTTCCATCCCCATATACATACTACCAACAACCTCCTGTTTCATCCAGTATTCATTCTAGGTACATACCCCCTATTTCACTTCCTTCTTCTCCACCACCCTACATGGCAACCCCATACACTGGAGTGCCACCCCTGTTATATTCCCAAAACCAACCTTCTCACGCTACAGGAGGAATCGATCATGAAAACCCACCAAAGACCTAATTAAATTGATGTTGGACAAGATGTAGACATTGGAGGCATCGGTTTGTGGCTCCCATAACACTCTCACCTACAATGACATTTACAACAAGCCTATTCACCCATCCATTTCTATTTGTTCATACCATGTGCATTGTGAAATGCCTAAATTCAATCATTTCAATAGCAAAGAAGACCCATAATAGTATTTGCAGCTTGTTCAAACATGGGTGTTATCTCGATCACTCATGATGATGCCTTGCTTTTGAGAACCTTTCCCATGTCCCTCACTGACTGCATTAGATTGGTATAGTGGGTTACCTAAATACTCTATAATCTCATTTAATCAGGTAGCCCAAGCCTTCTTGGATCATTTATCTATTAATATCATCAAGAAGGTTACCATGACCGATATATATTCCACACATCGAGATGAGGATGAATCTATCACATATTTTGTCGCTTTACATTGGCAGCTTGATCAATCAACTTACCTTCCAACTACCACAAAATGAACTCATTGAACTCTTCACATGGGCTTGCACTAGACATATCTCCCTGACGTTGCAGGTCAAAACCTTCTCCGAACATTCAATGAGGCATTCACTATGGCATGAAAGTTAAAGATTCAGGCCATCAAAGAGAAGAAAATCCAATTACACAATAAGAATTCAGCATTCAAGTTGAATGATACCTCTTCTTCTTCCAAACCACAAACCAATTATTCAAAAGCTAAGGGTACCACTAATGCAGTGGTACTCAAGGTCAACCCATCTCATCCATCAAATCAGGCTACACCCTCATCTAATCTCTCACCTGTCAAGACTTTTCCATTCGTATGAGAGCAGCAAAAAAATATACCCCAATTGGGGAACCTTACTCTTATGTCTTAGATAAGTTTATCAAAGCTGGAGCCATGACCCTTCCACCTATAAAATCAAACATTGGTTTTGACCCTGCTCACCCCATGATCACATGGTATAAAGAACATGATTTTTGTAACTATCATCAAGTAAAGGTCATAGTGATGAAAACTACATCACTTTCAAAAATATTGTTCAAGAAATGCTCGAGAAAGGTGAGTTAACTGTGGATAATCCCAATGTCACCCCCAACCAAAATCTACAAATCTTCAAAAAACCATTTACCAACCATGCCCCTTCATCGAATCAAACCAAGAGACATCAACTCATGATACCCATACCCACAAAGTTCATGGTATCTTTAACAAGGTGCCTGTCCCCTCCCAATTAACCCATATTCCTTCCATGGAGGAGATCCTAGCCTGAAATCCTCCTTCTACATTGGAACCAACCTCCCCTATTCCTTCACCAATAGAGGAACACCTTTCATCTCCTTCATCACCAACGGAGGGGTCTTCCGCTAACATTGAGCCCATCTCACCCTTGGCTTCATCACTTAGAGAACCTTTACCTATAATACCTCCTCCACCCATAGAGGAGCTCCCATTATCTCCTCCACCCACAGAGGATCTTTCATTACCTCCTCCACCCACAGGTGTTCCCATCTATTCCTCTACTTATAGAGGATCTCCCATAATCTCCTCCACCTATCATCGACCCAGGTTGAGATACCTTTTCCTCTTGGTGAGCATTCTCCATCAAAGACCCAGAATCTCGCTAACCTTATTTTGGATCTCTTACCCACGTAAGCTAAAGGTATCTAATTCCCCATCTCTAAGAAAATTTTATGAGAATTGCCATTAGGTCCTCACCAACTCCACCCACAGACATGTCATTCTCACATTTGGCTGATCACTTAGATTATGTGGATAGGGCTTTATTATGGGGCTGCCTCTTACTCCCCATCTCAACACAGATGTAGAGATCCCTCGCTGATACCTCCACTATCTACCCAAACACATTTTGACTAATCAAACCAAATACAACCACCTTTGTCACAACCCCTTTAATGATAATCATAGCACTCAAACCACACCCTTACCCATAACCCAACCTACATCTAAACCCAAACCCACACCTACAACATTTGCCTCAACTAAACCTATTACCACTTTAGGGGTCACCCCGACTACCAACCTTACTCATCCACCTATTAAAATGGATTTAGCTACATCCTCCAACATCAATACCACACCTACTCCAACACGCAAACCAAAGAAACAAACTCATCGACCTCATACCCCAACTATAACAATCACACCCACACTTTTCCCATCTGTCTTAAGACCTCAGCTGCCCAACATGGTCAAGAAACCTTCACCCATCCATAAACCAATAACACAAAAACCCATTCCTCCCTCACAAACATTTAACCTATACAGAACATAACATGACTTACACTCGCACCTACAGTCTTTTTACCACTAATACCTCCAATACCCTCAGCTATTTCTTCACTACCCACTACAATTCAGTCATTGTCCCTCACACCCCAAGTATGACCCACGTCATCTACCTTCATAAGACCCCAGCTTATCCCCATGGGTAACTCACCCTCTTCCTCCATCTACTTTTCCTTATAGACCTTGTACACGACATCACCTTTACCCAAGAAAGTGCAACCAAAAATGAAACCCCACTACCCCATAATAAGGTAGTAAAAAAACCACACACCCTCCTACTGTTCATCTATTGTGCCCCTACCCAAACAAACACGAACGATACCTAAAACCACACCGGAACCTAAACCCATAGCTCGAACCATTCCTCCTCTTCCAAACATAGTTCCTCGATAATCAACCACACCTATACCAAAACCCACATTCACTTCCCATTTTGATCTACTAGCAGGATCATATGCCCAAATTTTAACCAACCTCCTCGAGACCTCTATTATCACATTACCGCCACTCTAACCTTACGACCCCCTCAAACCCAAGCCAAAAGGGTTTGATGATACTAAAATTTGTGTATACCATTATGTGCAAGGGCATGATGTGGATAACTGTAATGCCTTGAAAACCATCCTTATCCAATTGTGACAACCGAAACCAAATTTGACGATGATGACATTCTTGAAGAGGATCATTATTCACTAACACCCATTCCCACACCGCCCACTCAACAACCACAACCTCCACCCTCACAGCTCTTAGAGCCACTCACAATATTTGAAATTAACATGGTTCATATAACAGAACTTGCCATGCCACCACCCCAATGTCATTGCACCCAGCTCACCTCATAAGGCTTTTCTCCTCTAGTAGGTTTTTTCCCTTCATGTCGTTATACCACTCATCCTACACCTTCTCCATTTGCCAACTCCCCTCAAATCAACATGATACATGTCACTACACTTGCGTAGAAGGGAAAAGAAAAAGAAACTGACCTACTAACCAATCCTATACCCAACATACCATCTGCACCCATACCTAAAATAACTATCTGTGGCCCCACGTACCCCATTTCTAATGGTATCATACATCTCACCATGCTCAAACAATTACACCAATCTCCCCTCAAAATTTCCTTATATGACCTCATCCAAACCTTGAAATCCTATCGTCAAGCCTTCATGGAGGTTATTTAATCTATTGAGGTTTTACCCAATGACCCTACACCCGTAGCCTCCATTATCACACCCTATCATGTAGCCTCTCTCACCAAATTACCACCTTCATCTTCACCCCATATTGTTCACCAAGTGGCCTCCCTTAGCTTCTCGGATGAAGAGATCACGCCACACCAAAATGATGACCTGCACTCCATCTCTCTTCATCTCCATCCACATTGATGACATATGGGTACATCGTGTGATGATTGATGGAGGTGCTATCATTAACATCATTTCATCCCTTGAATTTGGTTAAATGCGCATACCGATAATTACATGCATAAACATCTGGTCATGTTGTGTTCATCAAGGACATTATCACCTCCACACTAGGAATTGTCATCCTTCACATTCTCATGGGCCCCCACACTATTCCAAAATTGTTTTACATTTTGGAGGGGGAATTCCAATATAACTTGTTATTTGGTAGACCCTGATCCCTTTCATGGGTTGTGTTCCTTCCACTTTTCATCGTTGTGTAAAGTTTGAACATGAAGGACACACTTATAAAATTCCAGTTGACCCATCACCTTTCAAAACATGCAACATGCTTTACCGACCTAATGATTTGCTCATACCTATCAAGCCATGTACCTCCATAGCCAATACCTCTTCACCTAGACCTCCACCTACTAGTACAGCTACTACTTTCTTTCACCACATACCTCCTCCATTTCTACCACTACTACAACCTCTCAAGCTGAACCATTAGATTTCCATTATGTTAACTCCACTTCCACATTGACCTCTGACATATCATCCATTCCAACTACCTACATACCAACCACTAACCCCTTGGAAGGTGTTTTTCAATGCCTCACTCTGGGGGAGTATCACCTATATAGTGTCAACACATTCCTTTCTCTACACGAGTATGGAAGCCTTCACCAACACCCTCACTATGATCACCGTATAGGAGAATGCCTCCTTTATGGTCCTCCTCATCTTTGTACTAGTCTCACCTATGGGGGACTTGATACTACCACTTACACACCTGAACCACCATCACAACCCTACCCATTTTCTGTTGACTTCCAATCACTTACCAATTGTTGTTTCACTCACACCTTCCTACACCACTGTGCATGGAAGGGTTTTGGTTTTGGCTTTTACGAGAAAGTTCATCATACCATTATTCCATGTACCACCCGTAAACATAACGACCAAAGTGGTATCGGATTCCCTGAACCTCCTACCAAATAGGCCCACATTGAACTCATTGAGGACCCTATCCCCTCTCTACCTTCATCTTCATCACCACCCTCACCGACGGATTCGATGGATCCTGCATCTATCCCCACTAACTTTTTTTTTTCATAAACACCATTTCCTTGGGGCCTTTGAATTATCAATGTGAAGGTGAGGCCCCTTCCACTCTTCCATTCATGTATCCTGAAATGATCGATGATGACACACCTACAATTAACATCGTTCAATGTCGGGATGATGAATCCATACTCAAACTACCTTGGTGCGTAAGACTCATATATTCATTGGTCATTACCCTATGAGATGCAAGCCATGTTGAATGAATCGACTATTGAGATCAACATTCACACTTAGGATGACCCACACATCCTAAAGATCGAGAAAATATTTAGATGTCACTTGAACAAGAAGCCATCACTTCTTTTCTCTGAGATCATAACCACGCTTTCACTTGGTCTTACCCATACATGCTTGGTATTGACCCCACCATAGTGGTCTACAATATCGTAACCATTCCCGATGTCAAACCTATCAAAAAAAAGTTTAGGAAAATGCACCCTTGCATATATTTTCTCGTCAAAGAAGAACTTTAGCGCCTTCTTTCCGTTTCCTTCATCTTACCCATTGATTATCCTCATTGGATTTCTAACATTGTCCCTATTACTAAAGCAATAGGTAGACTCTGCATTTGCATGGAATTCTGTGACCTAAACCTAGCCTTCCTGAAAGACAACTTTCCCTTGCCCGGTATTGATCAACTAGTTGACCTCACCGCTGGTCATGAGATGCTCTCACTCATGGATGGCTTCTTGGGTTATAACCAAATTTTTCTTGCCCTAGAAGATCAACACAAGACCGAATTCATCACCCCTTGGGGAACCTTTTGCTATCGATTCATGCCTTTTGGTCTTAAAATGCTATGGGAAGTGAAATACTTGTAATGAAAACAAGACCACCGAAGGAATTAAACAATATGGGTAGTGAACCGCCTAGGGTATGCTAGATCTGGGAGATACGATACTTCCTAGATGGTTGTCACCCACTATTTTAAACAATTTAATGTTGTAAACAAAGTAAATCCTATTGTTATTTAAAAATTATTTAGGTATCTCACTTAAAAACACAATAAGAAATAGATCTTATTTAACAGGCTAAGCTAGAATAGAATCCAAAGGTCAAATGATTGGTTTTAGGTCTCTGCAGGTTTGATAAAGGTCTCGGGTAGATCACAGGTGAATGGGGGTGAGATGAAATTTTGTGGGTAGGTCTTTTTTCTAGGATGTGTGGAAAATACGAGACCAAGTGTTAGTTAGGGGTGACTGAAGGTGGTTAGGTGTAACCAAAGGCTTTACTTATGAGATCTGAAAATGTCATAGAACAAGTTATGGTCTCCTTTGTGATTGCACAAAGGACTTTGGTGAGTTGAGGTGAAATATTGGGTTACTGGAGTAGGATTTTGCGAGGTTTTAATGGGTATATGGAGGTGAAAATGTTAGAGAAGGTCAATAGGGGGCAAGATAAACAATGGATGATAAAATGATGATGAAATGAAATAAACTAGGAAAGTATGATGTTATACTTACTTGGATTCCATTCTTGAATGCTTGTGTGTGAGGGATGGAGGTGCTTGATGATGGGTTTGAAGGTTGCAAGTGATCACCAACTAAAGAAAAGATTCTACATGGGCTACATGTACACTCCTCTTTTCTTGGATAGATCAGATCATGGTGGGATGGTTGTGTAGGAGAAGATGCTCAATCTCCTTCCTTGCATGCGAGTTTTCACTGGAATTTGCTCTCTAAAGATGTGTTATCTCTCTGAGATGTGTTCTTGCTCATCAAATTTATCCCAATGTTTTCCAACCTTGAGAATAAGGTAGTTTAGGGGTTAAAAGGGGTAACCAACAACGGTCCGGCTTAACCGGTGATAGTTAGGGGTAATCGACATCGATCAAGGCGGGATTTCCTAGGTTTACTAAACTAGGGAGATCCTCCTGATTTCCTTGGATCTCATGCCATTATCCCATGAACTAGATTGAGAGCCTCTTGTGAGAATGTAGGAATGTGGTTAGAGGGAATGTAGGTATTTATTTTTAGGGTTTGGGTAAGTCTTAGTTAGTTATGGCAACTTACTAAGAATAGGTCTTAGCCGTGCTAGTATTTGTTTTCGACCAATCAAACCAAGTACAACCACCTCTGTCACAACCCCTTCCACAATACCTGTTAGCACTCAAACCATAACCTTACACATAACCCAACCTACATCTAAACCCAAACCCACACCTACAACATTTACCTCAACTAAACCTATTACCATTTTAGGGGTCACCCCGACCACCAGCCTTACTCATCCACCTATTAAACTAGATTTAGCTACATCCTCCAACATCAATACCACACCTATTCCAACACCCAAACCAAAGAAACAAACTCATTTACCTCATAACCTGATGGCACCAATCACACCCTCACTTTTCTTGTCTCGTATTTAGACCTTAGCTACCCAACATGGTCAAGCAACCTTCACCCATCCATAAACCAATAACACAATAACCCATTCCTTCCTCACAAACCTCTAACCTACCCAGGCACACAACATGACTTACACCCACACAAGCAGTCTTTTTACCACTAATACTTCCAATACCCTCAACTATTGCTTCACTACCCACTATACTTCGTCATTTTCCCTCACACCCCAAGTACGACCCCGTCATCTACCTTTATAGTACCCCCATTATCCTCATGGGTAACTCATCCTCTTCCTCTATCTACATTTATTTTTAGACCTCGTACACCCACATCACCTTTACCCAAGAAAGTGTGACCCAAAAATAAAACCCCACTACCCCACAATAAGGTAGTCAAAACAACCACACACCCTCCTACTCGTTCATCTATTGTACCCCTACCAAGACAAACACGACTAATACCTAAAACCACATGGGCACCTAAACCTAAGCTCCACCCATTCCTCCTCTACCAAAAATATTTCCTAAACAATCAACCACACCTACACCCAAACCCATGTTCACTTCCCATTGTGATCCACTAGTAGGATCTTATGCCCAAATTTTAACCAACCTCCTCGAGACCTTTGTTATCACATTACCGCCACTCCAACCTTATGACCCCAACAAACCCAAGCCAAAAGGGTTTGATGATACTAAAATTTACGCATACCATCATGTGCTAGGACACAATGTGGAGAACTATAAGGCCTTGAAAACCATCCTTATCTAATTATGTCCACCAGAACCAACTTTGATGATGACAACCTTCTTGACGAGGATCCTTCTTCACCAACACCCATTCCAACACTTCCCACTCAACAACCACAACCTCCACCCTCACAGCTCCTAGAGCTACTCCCAAGAATTTAAATTAACATGGTTTGTATCGTAGAAATTGTCATGCCACCACCCCAATGTCATTGCGCTAAGCTCACTTCACAAGGATTTTCTCCTCCAGCAGGTTTTTTCCCTTCATGTCGTTATACCACTCATCCTACACCTTCTCCATTTTCTAACTCCTCAAATCAACATGATACAAATCGCTACACGTGCCTGTAAGGGCAAAGAAAAGGAAATCGACCTACCAACCAATCCTATACCCAACATACGATTTGCACCCATACCTAAAATAACTATGCATGGCCCCATGTACCCCATTTCTAATTGTGTCACACATCGCATCATGCTCAAACAATTACACCAATCTCTCCTCAAAATTTCCTTATATGACCTCATCCAAACCTTAGAATTCCAAAGTGTCAAGCCCTCATGGAGGTTCTTCAATCCATCGAGGTTTTACCCAATGACCCTACACCCATAGCCTCCATTATCACGCCCCATCATGTAGTCTCTCTCACCAAATTACCACCTTCATCTTCACCCCATCTTGTTCACCAAGTGGCCTCCTTAGCTTCTCGGAGGAAGAGATCACACCACATGAAAATGATGACCCGCACTCTAGCTCTCTTCATCTCCATCCACATTGATGACATATGGGTACCCCATGTGATGATTGATAGAGGCACTAACATTAACATCATTTCATACCATGAATTTTCTCAAATGTGCATACCTTACAATTGCATGGATAAACATTTGGTCATGTTGCGTTCATTTAAGGATGCTATCACCTCCACACTAGGAACTGTCATCCTTCACATTCGCGTGGGCCCCTGCACTATTCCAAAATTGTTTTTCATTTTGGAGGGGGAATTCCAATATAACTTGTTGCTTTGTAGACCCTGGATCCATTTCATCGGTTGTGTTCCTTCCACTTTACATTGTTGTGTAAAGTTTGAACACAAAGGACACACTTTTACCATTTTGGCTAACCCATCACCTTTCAAAACATGCAACATGCTTTACCGACCTAATGATGTGCTCATACCTATCAAGCCATCTACCTCTGCAACCAATACCTCTTCACCTACACCTCCATCTACCACTACAGCCACTACTTTCCCCGCACATACCTCCTCCATTCCTACCACTGCTATAACCTCCACGGCTAACCCATCAGCTTCCCAATCCATTAACTTCACCTCCGCATTGACCTTTGACATATCATCCATTCCAGCTACCTACATACTAACCACTAACCCCTTGGAAGGTGTTTTTCAACGCCTCACTTTGGGGGAGTACCGCCTATATAGTTTCAACACATTCCTTACTCTGCATGAGTATGGAAGCCTTCACCAACACCCTCGCTATGATCACTATATAGGAGAATGCCTCCTTTATGGTCCTCCTCATCTTCATACTAGTCTCACCTATGGGGGACTTGATACTACCACTTACACACCTGAACCACCATCACAAACCTACCCATTTTCCACTAACTTCTAATCAATTACCAATCGTCGCTTTAGCCTTTACACCACCTGCACCACCGTGCATCGAAGGGTTTTGGTTTTGGCTTTTACGAGTAAGGCCACCATATTGTTATTCCATGTACCACCCGTAAATATAACGACCATAGTGGTATCGACTTCCTTGAACCTCCTACCAAACAGGCCCACATTGAACTCATTGAGGACCCTAGCCCTTCTCCACCTTCATCTTCATCACCACCTTCACCCACTCCACCTTCATCACCACCCTCTCCGATAGAGTCGATGGATCCTGAATCTATCCCCCTAACTTTTTTTTTTCATAAACACCATTTCCTTGGGGCCTTTGACTTATCAATGCGAAGGTGAGGCCCCTTCCACTCTTCCATTCCTATATCCTAAAATGATCAATGACAACACACTTACAATTAACATCGTTCAATGTCAGGATGATGAATCCATACTCACCTACCTTGGTGCAGAAGACTCATATATTCATTGATTGTTACCCTCTAAGACGTAAACGATGTTGAATGAATCAACTATCAAGATCAACATTCATACTCAGGATGACCTGCACATCCTAAAGATTGGACAATCTTTAGATGCTGCTGAATAGGAAGCCATCACTTCTTTTCTCTGAGATCATAACCATGCTTTTGCTTGGTCTTATGCAAACATGCCCAGTATTGACCCCACCATAGTGGTCCACAATATCGTAACTGTTCCCAATGGCAAACCTATCAAACAAAAGATGAGGAAAATGCACCCTCGCATTTCTCTTCTCGTCAAAGAAGAACTTCAGTGCCTTCTTTCCATTTCCTTCATCTTACCCATCGATTATCCTCATTGGATTTCTAACATTGTCGTTGTTACTAAAGCAATAGGGGGACTCTGTATTTGCATGATCGCCATGACCTCAACTAAGCTCGCCCAAATGATGACTTTCCCTTGCCCAATATTGATCAATTGGTTGACCTCACTTTGCTGGTCATGAGATGCTCTCACTCATGTATGGCTTCTCGGGTTATAACAAAAATTTATTTCCCTAGAAGATCAACACAAGACCGCATCCATCACCCCTTGGGGAACATTTTGCTATCAATTGATACCTTTTGGTCTTAAAAATGCTGGTGCTACATATCAAGATGCTATGACTTACATCTTCCATGATATCATGCATTGAATATTGGAAGATTACGTGGATGATCTCTTTGCCAAATCTAAACATCGCTCGAGCACCTCACCATCTTCAAAACCATATTTGACCACCTCATTAAATATTACGTCTCGCCTTTAGCCTAAAAAGTGCGTCTTCTCATTTCTCTCAGAAATTTCTGGGGATTTATTGTTTCCTCTCGTGGTATAGAAGTTAACCCTACTAAATTCAAGGCCATCCTCAAAATGCCTTTGCCTATTAACCTTCGCCGATCCATATCCCGTAAGGTAAATTGTAGTCCATTCACCATTTCATTTGACAATTATTTGATCAGTGTCAACAATTTCATCATCTCAAGTTAGGAAGGATGTCTCCTTTAAATGGGATGATGACTATCACAAATCTTTCAAGGCCCTAAAAAATACCTTCTCCAACCACCCGTGCTCATTCCACCTAAAGATGATCAACCTTTTTACCTATACATATCCACTACCGATCACTCCTTGGGAGCCATGCTCACTCATCGTGATGAAAAACACAAGCAAAGAAGAGGTTTATTACATAAGCCATACTCTTTTGGACTATGAAATCTGATACAACCATCTAGAATTTTTTTCTTAGCATTAGTTTTCATTTCCACCAAACTCCGCCATTACCTACTCAACCAAAAACCTATGTCATGACCAACACCAATCCCTTACACTTCATGTACACCAAACCTTATCAAAATCAGCATGCCGCATGATGGCTTATGCTTTTAGCTGATCTTGACCTCGAATTCATTCATCAAAAGTCCATCAAGGGCCAAGCTATCACCGAACAATTGGCTAATGCACCTATTTCTAGGGATTAACCCTCTAATTTTGACTTTCCCGATGAGTCAATTGCTACTCTTTCCCTGGATGAACCCCTTACCAAATGAAACTGTTCTTTAATGGTTCCAAGTGTCAGCATGGGGGTGGGGATGTTATTATCCTCATTCCTCTGGATGGAGAACCCATGCCTTTGTATTTCAAACTAGACTTTAAATGCACCAAGAATATTGCCAAGTATGAAACGCTCGTACTAGGTCTCCAAGCCGCATATGCCCTAGATGTCAAATCAATACACATCTTTGGTGATTCACAATTTGTCGTTAACCAAGTCAATGATATGTACCAATTTCATAACAATATACTTCAAAAGTATAAACATCATGTAGACATAATTTTTACCACCTTTGACCATTACACCTTCAAACCATCCCGTGTTCAACAAACAAATTTTCGATACCATGGCCTCGCTTAGCTTCCCAAATACCCGCTTCCCTACTGATTCCAAAATCTTTGTCACTATATAATGCCTCCATTCACCTTCTTATTTACCTCATGATGTTTACTTAATCGAACCAACACCCTTGACCCGAGTGACCTTTGGTATAAATAGTACTCTGACTACCTTTCTCTCTCCATCTTACCTCCTGATCTCACCCGTAACAGACAATGTGCCTTCCTTAAAAAGGTCTCTCATTTCATCATTCTAGGGGAATCCTCTGTAAGTGTGGATTTTATGGTATTCTCTTACAATGCCTCACAAGTTTTGAAATTTCTTATACCATTAAGGAGGTTCATGATGGCATATGTGGAGGTCATTTTAGTGGCCTTGTTATTGCTAAGCGTATTCTTCACCTAGGCTATTATTCGTCGACCCTTAACCATGATTGTTGCGACTATGTCAAACATTTTGTAAAATGTCAACAACATTCCAACCTTCATCATAAACCTAGTCATGCCTTATAGGTCACTCGTGACCTTTGGCCCTTCTCTCAATGGGGTTTGGATGTTGTCGGAGAAATCAATACTCATTCTTCCCAATGCCATCAATGGATCATAACTTCTATCGAATACTACACAAAATGGGTGGAAGCCATACCAATCATCTCCATGAAATCTAAGAAGATATGTGAGCTCATTAACCATCACATCATTTGTCACTTTGGTGTTCCTCATCACCTCATCACTGATAATGGAAAACAATTCAAAAACAAAACATTGCAAAAACTTTGCGATGCCTTCGGAATCCAACTTAGTTTCTCATCACCTTATTACCCACAAACCAACGACCAAGATGAATCCACTAACAAAACCCTCAACAAAATTCTCATGAAAGTGGTTGATGATACTAGGAAGGATTAGCATATGCACATTCCTTTTTCCCTATGGTTATACCGCACTAGTATTTGCACTTCCACTATGGCCAAACCGTTTTCACTGGTCTATGGTACAAAGGCTATTCTACATCTTAAATTCTAGATCCCCTCACTCTGCATTTCTCTCCATGACATGCTTACTTGATGATGAATTTTTTCAAGACTACTTAGCACAACTATAATTATTAGATGAATGTCATCTTAACACTCTAGATCACATTCAAGTTTACCAACAACATATCAAATGTGCTTATGACAAAGGTGTTCATGAATGAACCTTCCAAGTCGATGACTTTGTCTTGAAAGAAAATCAATACGTAACCAAAGTAGAAAAAAGTAAACGGGGAAAATTTACTCCTAATTGGCTTGGACCATACATCGTAACTCATACCTATAGATCGGTACCTATCATGTATCCTCACTTTATGGTAAACCCGAACTCGAGCTCCTTAACACATTACATCTTTGACCATTCTATTATTGACTTGTTGTCCTACCTCACCCTTTGTCTCTTTATAGGCTCCACCCTTGAGCGCTATCCACTCCATACACCTCCTTAATGATTAAACAAGAATCATGTCAATACCCATCACTTGTTATCTTCTCTTGAATATGTGTTCCACGACACTGCACATAGCATGATTCTCATGGATACTTTTTGTCTACCTTTAGATGAGATCCCATGGTCATTCCACCTTGCCTTTTGAACAAGAGTCCTATCCTCTACCTTTGTCTTGTCCATGACTTCAACAACCTCACATGGGACTAAACTCCTTGAGTCAAACTTCTAATAAAATATGACACCCTCAAAAGGACATAATCCTCTCGAAAAAATTTCTGCTATAAATAGACTACTCCCTCGAAGGATAGCTATATAAATCTTTTAACAAAAAAATGAGAGAAACCGAAGCTTCCTGCATCGATCAAATTCACAAAGACATCAAGGAGTACCATATTCATTATCCCATATAGACTTCCTACATTGATCAGTTTATCAAAACAAAAAACTTTTTAGTCATGGACTTTCCCACTGTGACCTAGGACCCCTTACCCAAGGGCCCTGTCACTCAAAATATATAAAATTAGCTACCTTTCACCCACCTTACCATTTCCACTCTCATTTCCTCAATTTCCTCAAGGGACATCTTGGAATTTAGACATTTGGTGATCTTGTGACTACCGTCATCGTAGAACATGTCAATCATGTAATGTCTTTAGGGTCTTATGTTCCTCACCTCCTCCAAGGTATGATCTACTCAGTATGATCCTACCCAATTAGGTGGCTTTATTTCCCCCTCTTATCTTTTAACCATCTTTGTTTATGTTTTGATTACCTTATATAGGACTTGGTCCTCGACGCTTACCTTTGAGGTAATCCTCCCCTTTCACCATAATCACCTTCACCTGCATCCTTTTACCTATAATCTACCAACACCTATTAAACCTAAACCCACAACATGCCCAAAAACCTACCAACTCATTTTCATATTCTTCCATAGCTCATGAGAGAACTACTTTGGCTCGAGGTCCCTTTTTGCTGCGACTATGTAGGCGCACTCGAGGCCATGGGGCCCTTGGAGCTTAGCTTGGCCATTCTATACCCTAAAAAAATTCATCAACCATGCCTAACTCACCATTTAAATCACATTTCACTTAGTTCTCCTTTTCTAACAAAATTGGAAATTAAACCACATATATAACAAGTTGATTACCACATCATACATTATTACACCTACCATCCCCTATCATCACCATGCATAGATTATACAACATTTCACATATGCCCCATAGTATCATTCATTGCAGAAAATAATGAATCATAACTAAACCTACTTTCAAATCGATCATGCCTAACTAAAACTTGGCTTGATCCATACCTAACCAAACCTGACTCGATCCATGCCTAACCAAACCTGACTCAATCCATGCCTATAACCTGACTCGATCCATGCCTAAACCAACCTAACTCCATCATGCCTAACTCACCTAATTTCAAACCACATTAAAGTAACAAATCCATATCTCATCTAATACAAGCCATAAACCAATGTCTCATACACACATCAATAAATCATGAAATACCATGAATCTCATCATACAAATCAATAAATGTGTATCTCAATATACATGTCTATCTCATCCTGTCCATCATCTCAAAAATGTTGGCACGTAAGCTTATATACATATATAATACAAAATGTCATTGGCACACAGACCGGTCTCGTATATACAAAAATAATGAATGAATCAATACAAAATATCTTCTTCGTGCAGGAGCATTATATGCTCAAAATATACAAAAATCACTCGTACATCCTCATTGCCTTTGGCACATAGGCCGGTATGTGATAAAAAATACAACTACCTTTAGCACATAGGCCAAAGCATATATATCCAAAATCACTAGTATACATACAAAATCGGTGACCGCATCTCGGGCATCTCACCGAATGTCCTCCATCTCGTGTCACATGTACCCTCAGTCTCCTATGTCCCTGATGGAACATCACCTAGCTTTGTCACTTTGTGTGTTGGTGGCTCTCTCTCGATTGGGCCTTAGAGCTCACTAACCTCATGTGCTCTCTACACACTATGTGCGGTATCTCGTCCTCTCATTAGACATCTCACAGATCTATACTCTTTGTAGGATATGAAGTCTATCCTGGCCACCATGAGCTGATCCTGATAATATCCTCACCTAGGGTATCTCGTAACCTAGATACAGGCATGGTCTATGGTGGTCCCATAGGTCTCGGTCCCTGTACCTACCCTACAATGACCTACCCTGTGCCATCCTGTGAACTGGGACCAGCTCCCTATGCCTGTGGTGGTGCCCCCTACCCATGTGCCTATATCTAGGCTTGTAAGGCCCCAATCTATGCTTGGGCTATGGCCAATTGGCCCTATAAACTTGCCACATGAGCCAGTAAGGCTACCACCTAACCATCTCTATCTCCATCTCCTCCATCCTCTCCCTCCGCCATCTGGGCTCAGTGGTGCCACCTATACTCGTAGCTCTACTACCTCTACCTCTGACCCCTCTAGTTGTGTCTATAGTATACCTATATGGGTAATCATCATTGTTACTTTTCCCTGTAGGGCATCTCTTTGCATTGTAATTGTAGCTAAGTTAGGCTACCCTGGTCTTGGTGGTATGGCTCATAACTTAGCCACCCACCACTACCTATACATGTCTATACATCCAACATCATTTATCCGCTAATCTAATGGCTCCTCCTCCTCCCTTGTAGCCACTGTAGGCTATGGTAGAGGTATAGGCCTCTCCATGTCATCTCTTCGATGTAGTGGGAAGGATGGAGGAATATCATGTATAAGCCCAAACTACCTCTCGAATACTATCTACCGGGATCATCTCATCCTCCCCAACACGGTGACCCTATATCCTCCTCTCTAGCTAGAGCTTAGATAGCTCCTCATGCATGTGCCTATATGAGGGGAATCCCACATATGGCCTTCGGATAATTTCCACTCTGACAACCCCTCCAACAATCGCCAAAAAGGGGCCACATCATATGTCGGCCTATCCGATCTCCACTCTCCTACAACCGAACCCATCTCCCGTATCCCACCCACACATATCTCATGGGAAATGTATCTAAGTGGGGCATCCCTATAGGTTGAACACATACTAGTGCTCATAGGCCCAGTGAGTACAAAGTATAAATGTATAGAACAGGCTAAACTCGCACAACCACCCATATACCCACAACTCTCAGTATAGCTACACACCATGAATACTGGTGCCCAAGAAAATCAGGTCTCCTCTAGCATCATATCATAGAGAACCCCCATTAGTGATTGGGGAAATCATCCACCCTCTACATCTAGTAGTACATAGTAGCACACTTCCTCCATCTATAAAACCACTAGCCTCGGCTCATCCGGATGGGCTAGGTGCATCTCACCATAGCTCAAACTGGCACTATGGAATCTCAAATCCACCACCCCCACTAAAAACTATCCCAAGCAGCTCCTCTGAGGCCTTAGAGGATATAGAGTAAACCTAGGCACCCAATATGGGTAACCACAAAATCTGGAACACGTCCTCTAGGGTGATAGTCATCTCACCCGTCAAAAGGTGGAACGTGTTGGTCACGAGTCCCATCTATCAATGAGCGCAACCATCAAGCTGGGCTACCAACAAGATGTCGATAGCACCAAATCCCATTCAAGCCGATCGCTTCCATGTGCTGCAGCAGCTCTAAAGAGGTCACTAAGCCACACAATCTCACTACTAGAGGTAGAATCCCCGTCCCGCATGTGTAATCGCACTCTCCTCTACATCTAATCTAAACACGACATTAATTCCTATTTACCATGACCATATTCACCAATTATCGTTACCCTCCATGCTATTTTTACCCTACCCATCTCAACTACCTAGCCTACATCACTTTTTCACCCTTGTGCCTAAAATCCTGACCGGTACCGGTTTATTCTAACCAACTTTGGTCACCTTTAAACCGGCATCGGTCACCTGTTTGGTGACCGATACCGGTTCTACCCAACCGACACTAGCCAAGCTTGACCGACGTTGGTCACTATCATGAAAAATTCGTGACTTCCCAAACCCCCTTTTTTTAACAAAACTCTCACACCTATCCCTTTTACCCCACCTACAATGACCTACACTACCCCAAGACCCCTACCCACCCACCTATACAATTTACTACCCTCCCCCCTCTTTTTTTCCTGTTATTCCCCCCATACCCACATTTTATTTTTAACCACCCACAAAAACCCAAAACCCACAAAACCCTACAAATAACAAATACCAAAACCTCTAATCTATCTAATCACCAATCTAGAGTTAGGCGCTTACCTCGTCATGCTACCGCCATCTCGGTGGCACATCTGGCCATTATGTCGGTGGTCTGCTCAATCCCTCTCCAGCCTCTACCATCACTGAATAACTACTCGTAACCTCCGACTAATCAACTCTCTCGCCCTGATCCCATGGACCCGCTACTCACCAACCCAACCCTCGTCAAATCAGACTAGCCACTCACTATCTTGTTTCTTCTAGACACTTTTCTCTCTTTTCTCTCTCTTTTTTCATTTCTTCACTTTGCAAATAACAAATGAATAATAAAAACATGGATTTTTTGTTTTTATAACCCACCCAACCTAACCGACATCGGTTACCATTGACCGGCATCGGTCGCGTGCCCTACCTAACCGTCACTAGTTTTCCTATACCGACGTTAGTTATCCATGACCGCCATCGGTCACCCTCACCTACACATTGCCCTTACTTTTCCATTTTACCCCACCCTTTACCTTGCTCCTTTACCCCATCCAACCTTTACCCAACCCATTACCTTACCTTTCCTAACCTCATCACTTCCTACCTCCATTTGTCCTCCTTTGGGGAATTCTTATTCTTTTACCCCTACCTTGGCCTTACATGTGTCGTGACCTAGATATTTGGACCTATACCATTGCTAGTGACCTTTGACCTCATGTGTTTGCTATACCTTGCGACATTGTTACCTGTGTTGATTGACCTAATGACCTTACCTAGCCTATTGTCATGACCGTTTATACTGACCCTACCTTTGGTGTACCGGAACATACCTAAACGTTCCTGCAGCTAACTTACATTTTGTTTCCTGACCATATCCTATACCTTAGATACCAGATTCACTTCAAGCTTGTTCATATAAACCTATCAACCTTAGACAATGTATATTTTGCCTACTCTTCAACCAGGTAGCATGTTGCAGTTTATACGTGTACGTGTGTTTGACTGCTTTCTACCTTTGACCCCGACCCATTTCCTAGATTTCTGAGTAGACCTTTCACCCTTTTCCCTCGTACCCACTAGCCTTTTCTTCACATTTACCTTTTATGAAACCACTTACCGCTTTAGCCTACTTTGCCTCGTCAATTCCTAGTTTGAGGGGGATCACCTTCACCCACACATGGGGCAACCACATCTTATTTTTGTTAGCATCACTTACCAATATAAGCTATGCAACAAAAGGGGGCAAAATGTAGACATTACAATTAGTTCACACTCCCTTTGGTCCTCAACATATAAGTACCCTTTATTACATTTACCTAGCCATGACCCCCTTCACTCCCACTAATATTAATTTAATTAATTTAAATTAATGCATTATCCTCACTATATTTATTATTTCAATATTTTATTTAAATAATATCCACACATACACTTCACTTAGACACCTCATCAAACCAACTCAACCTAAAATCTATTCTTAGTAAGTTGCCATAACTAACTAAGACTTACCCAAACCCTAAAAATCAATGCCTATATTCCTCTAACCACACTCCCGCATGCTCACAAGAGGATCTCGGTCTAATCTGTGGGATGATGGTATGAGATCTAAGGAACTTAGGAGGATTATCCCTAGTTTAGTAAACCTAGGAAATCCCGCCTTGACTAACGCTCGGTTACCCCTAATCGTCACCGGTTTAGCTTGGACCACCGTCGGTTACCGCTTTTAACCCCTAAACTACTTGATTCTCAAGGTTGGAAAACATTGGGAGAAATTTGACGAGCAAGAACACATCTCAGAGAGATAACGCATCTTCAGAGAGAAAATTCCAGCAAAAACTCACATGCAAGGAAGGAGATTGAGCATCTTCTTCTACACAGCCATCCCAGCCATGATCTGATCTATCCAAGCAAAGAGGAGTGTACATGCAACCCCATGTAGAAGATTTTATTCAGTTGGTGATCAGTTGCAACCTTTAAACCCATCATCAGCACCTCCATCCCTCACACATAGGCATTCAGGAACAAAATCCAAGTAAGTATAACATCATACTTTCCTAGTTTATTTCATTTCATCATCATTTTATCATCCATTGTTTATCTTGCCCCTATTTACCTTCTCCAAAATTTTCACCTCCATATACCCATTACAACCTCACAAAAGCCTACTCCAAAGAACCCAATATTTCCCCGACTCACTCAAATTCCTTTGTGCAATCACAAAGGAGACCACAACTTGTTACGTGACATTTTCGAGATCTCACAAGAATTAGCACCTAGGTTACACTAAATTGTCGTCAATCACCCCCGACCAACACCGGTATTTTTATTTGCCCACACAGCCTAGAACAGAGACCTACCCACCAAATTTCATCTCACCCCCATTCACCTATGATCTACCCGAGACCTCTATCAAACTTGTAGAGACCCAGAACCAATCATTTGACCTTTGGATTCTATTCTAGCTTAGCACTGTTAGATTAGATCTATTTCTTATTGTGTTTTTAAGTGAGATACCTAAATCATTTAAAATAAAAATAGGATTTACTTTGTTTACAACATTAAATTGTTTAAAATAGTGGATTGATAGCCATCTAGGAAGTATCATACTTCTCGGATCTAGCATACGCTAGGCAGTTCACTACCCATATTGTTTAATTCCTTTTGGTGGTCTTGTTTTCATTACAAGTAGTTCCTCCTAGCCAAAAGGAAGATCTCATGATTAGCTATGGATCTGGAAGTCATACACACGCAATAACCCATCAATCAACATTTGAATAGGTATTCCTCCTATACCAAGTACCCTATCTGTTTCATCAACATTTCAAAGAAACAATCTAAGAATAAGGTGAAATAGTGGCCTTTTCCCATTTTAAATTTGGATCGGTGGAAAACAAGAAAACATATCGATACAAGCTCGGGTGGGGCTCGGTCAAGCTGATGACCCAACCTCACACATATTACATTGCATTACCATAGTTAATATGGATCAACCTTATTAAGGTATTTAACATAAGAAAGGACAATAACATTTATATATGTAAATATCTATATACATATATATGTATCTCGTATATATCCATATATATGTATACATACATACATACATATATATATACACACACATCTTCCAATATATATTTATTTATGTGTGTGTTTGTACACATGTACATACATATATATGTATATTTATCGGTCAATAAGACATGCTTTATAATCATTTTATGAACTAGTCGACATTAGTATGAATGTCATATAATGGCCTTTTATAATAATACTAAAATAAGAGTCGAGGTCTATGACCCGATTATCAAATATACCTTTGTTTTCCAACAAGGGTATTCGAAAGTAGTCAAAATTACCAGGTTTCTTAAAATTAGTTAACTGCACATTGTTGTAGAAATGAAAATAAGTACATAAGTACAAGATCGATCAAGAAGAAATCTTACAAAATAAAATCAAGTCATCATTATAAACCTTCTAAATAATGAAATTAATATGATTAACAATAAACATATTGTTTATACTATAATTTAATCAAGTCCAACATGATAAGAAATACAATTTCACCTATATCTAGGAAAAGTATCTATTCTTACAAGATAGAATTAATGTGGTATTACATAACAAAATAAAGTAAGATATTTCAAGACAAGCGTCTACTAGGTATTATTGTAACATATTATTTGGAGCTTAAAATTCACTAGGATTTACAAATTTTATAAATCCAATATGATATTAGAAGTTGATACATAGTACCATAGAATAATAGTTAGAGAAAATATTTCAAAGATATTTTACCATTTAAATAAAATTATTTTGAGCTTCAAGTCCGCTAGTATTTACAAGGATGTAATAATTTAAGCTTAGCATTCATTAGGATTTAACACATAATATTTTCACCACAAAGATCATCAATATTTAACACATTAAATTAATATTATAGGATCCTAGTGTCCGCTAGGATATGCATAATCATAATATTTGGAAGTTATCGATGGTATGCTTAAACAAATTTTGAGCTACTCGGTATCTAGGTGCTTCCACAATATAATATTTTGAGCTTAGATGTCGTTAGCATTTAACAAGTCAAAGAATGATATTTTTATCTTAGTGTCCGCTAGCTTATGTTACAACATATTATTTGAAGATTTATTGTTGCTAGGATTTAACAAAAATAAGTAAGATATTGCAAGCTTAGCAACCGCTAGGTTATGCCACAATAACATATTCTAATCTTAGTGATCGCTAGTCATTTATAGATATTTGTAAATTTTACGCCACTAAGATACTACCAAAATATAATAGTTGGAACACAAGTAGTTGCTAAGATTAAAAAAATAAAGTAAGTTATTTTCAAGACTAACGGCCATTAGGTATTGATGTAACATATTATTTGGAGCTTAGAAGTCGCTAGGATATCACAAATTTAATAAAATTAGTATGAAATTAGTGGCTGCTACATATTACCATAGAAAATTATTTAGAGAAAATATTTCGACATGATTTAACCATTTAAATGAAATTATTTTGATCTTCACGGTTTCTAGTCTTTACAATGATGTAATAATTTAAGCTTAGCATTCGTTAGGATTTAATGCATAATATTTGGAGCATAGTGGTTGTCAGGATTTAACACATTAAATTAAGATTCTAGGAGCCTAGTGTCCGCTTAGGATATGCATAATCATAATATTTGGAAGTTATCGGTGGTATGCTTTAACAAATCAAATTAACAAATTTTAAGCTACTTGGCATCTAGGTGCTTCCACAATATAATATTTCGAGCTTATCTATAACTAGCATTTAACAATTCAAAGAATGATATTTTAAGTTTAGCATCTGCTAGCTTATGTTACAACATATTATTTGAAGATTTTTGTCATTAGGATTTAACAAAAACAACGTAATATATTGTGAGCTTAGCGACCACTAGGTTATGCCACAATAACATATTCTGAGCTTAGTGATCGCTAGTCATTTATGGATATTTTAAACTTTTACGTCACTAAGACACTACCACAACATAATAGTTGGAATATAGAGTTCACTTAGATTTAATAAAATAAAGTAAGATATTTCAAGACTAGCATCTGCTAGGTATTTCCACAACATATTATTTATAACTTAGTGGTCACTAGGATTTCTAAAA